>CAJQUW010000733.1:0-600000 GCA_907163375.1 Prostheceraeus crozeri
TTATACAACAACGGCAGAACAACCCGTCTATCAATTTTTAAAATATGGATTTGAAAATAATCTTACAAAAACAGCAATTGCTTCTCTATTCGAAGAATATGAAAAATCTGAATATTAAGAAGAAATAAATTTGTGGTGTGAAGAAGCAGCAAAAAATAAACAATTAGTTGAATCCAATAAAAATAAACATATAAAAATACAATTAATAGATGATAGTGGTAATATGCAAGATCCTAGTAAACTAGATAAAACAATGAAACATTGTGTAATTTTTGATGATTGTGTTAATGACAGAAATCAGTCAGTTCAAAGAAATTATTTCACAAGAGGTAGACATAATAACTGTAGTGTATTTTATTTAACACAAAGTATGTATTCATTAGATGGAAGTGTTATTAGAAAGAATGCAAATATATTTATACTATTTGAAATAAATGCAAGAAACTTAAGTGATTTGTTAAGAGATTTATGTATAAGAGATAAAGATGAATTTAAACAATCGTGTAATAATGCTTGGTCAAAAGATTATGGATTTATCACAATTAATATTGATAAAAAAATTCATGAAAGAGTTATCGAACAATTGTTTACCGAGTAATAAAAATATACAAATATAATGTTTTAATATTTTATTTTTTATTATCAGCTTTAATTTTGTCTATTTTTTTAAAATATAATATTTGAATTTTGTGGTAACATTGGTATACAGCAAAAACATTTTACTGAACAAATTATTTTTTTATTGCTTTGTTGTTTGTAATCTTTTCGTTTAAAGTTTTCACGTTTAAAGTTTTCACGTTTAAAATTTTCTCGTTTAAAATTTTCTCGTTTAAAATTTTCTCGTATTAAGTTTTGTTTAATAAAGTTTTGTCTAATAAAGTTTTTAGCTCTTCTAAAAAAATTTTATCATCACTAAAAGTTTTACCATCACTAGAAATTTTGCCATCCTTTTTATTTTTATCATCAACTTTTCTGTCTGTGATTGAAATGATATTTGATTTACTTCATTAGCTATTTGATCAAATTTTTCAATCTCATCTAACGCAATAACATTATCATCACATACTCTTTGAAAGTAGTAATGTAGTTTATCATATACTTCTTTAATATGTAAATGCTTAGTTTTTAATGATTTTCGTTTCTTAGTTATTAAAGATTTTTCTAACATTGTAGCAAGTGAAGTTGCAAAAACACCCGTACCTGTTAAAGCTGTAGCAACTACTGGAATTACTAAAACACCTGAAGATATAACAATTGTTAAAGCACCTAAACTTATTGTTAAGAATATGCCAATTCCTTGTGTTACATTCTTAACTTTACTCCATCTCTTTCTTAATTTTTTATAATGCTCTAATCTTAATAATAATTGAGATTCCTTATCTTTCATATACCTTACTCTATCTTTGTGTTTTTCTTTATTCATTTTTTCAATGTTAATCTTTTCAATGTCATTTTAAAGTAGAACTACGTTCATATGATAACGAAGGATATATTCTTGAGGTTCCTTCCATTTTTGTTTCATCCATTTCTGAAGTTCCTTCCACTTTTGTTTCATCCATTTTTAAAGAAATATTTTTAGTCACATGATATATTTTAAAAACCTGAAAGATGGATAAAATTCATGAATTTGAAATTCTTAACTTTTATGATTTTTTCGGTGTCCGGGTTTTCGGTGTCCTAGAACGGTCATGATTTAAGCAATGAAAATCGAACCGAAGGTTCTAGGGCTTCGCCCGATTGTAATTCTCAAATTTGAGATACTCAACTTTTATAATTTTTAGTGTCCTAGAACGGTCATGATTTTCAAGGTAAAAATTGTAATTCACAAATTTGAGATTCTTAACTTTTCTGATTTTTCGGTGTCCTGGAACGGTCATGATTTAAGCAATGAAAATCGAACCGAAGGTTCTAGGGTTTCGCGCTTCGCGCTTCGCGCTTCGCCCGATTGTAATTCTCAAATTTGAGATTTTGAAAAATTTGAAAAATTGGGTATTTTTAAAAACACCCAAATCGGAGCGAAGCTCCTCTGGCTTTAGCCGATTTATGAATTTAGGTCTTCATAACCTGAAAAAGGGTTCAAATTCATGAATTTATGTTGTTTTTAAAAATACCATTTTTTGAAAAAATGGTACTTTTTGAATAGACTAAATTCATGAATTTAGGTCTTAAAAACCTGAAAAAGGGACTAAATTCATAAATTTATGTCGTTTTTAAAAGTACTAATTTTTTGATTTTATGGTGTCCTGGAACGGTCTTTTGCCCATTACTGGCGCTTCGCCCAATCTGTAGAGCATGTACACGTGAATGACAAAAGTGAACTGATAACTTGACAGATAGTGGAAATAGGGATTTGACATAGAATGTTTGGCTATGACGTCATCTATTGTGTGAAATAAGAATCTACGGTTCTAACCTCATAAATAGAAAATATAAATTCTTTTTGGACACATAGCACTGGTTTGAACCACTTGATAGCCACTCCTACAGCTACATATTAGAACTGACTACACATTAGAATGTGCGCATGTCCTGTCAGATATTCTACATGTCATCTTTGTCGGAACGAATTAATGTTGTAATTAACGAATTATACAAGTAATTGGAATTCGAATAGGAAAATCAATGCAGTTTCTTATTTTAGATGATTCATAGCAGATACTTGATTCAACTTGGAATTAATATATTCGTCAATTATCATCAAGTTCGTCCCTATCTTGAATTCTCAAATTTGTTTTGTAACATTCTTTTCATTGAAATACTTTATAAATCATACCAAACAATTTTAGTGAATTTCGATTAAGAGCAATACTAGTCTAGAGATATTCATGCATTTATCATTTATGATCTAATAGACCTTTCGATGCCAAAATAGCGAGTCATCAGGTCCAAAAAGGCAGTGCTAAACCTGCTTCAAATCGCCTAATATTTCGCATAGCATGTTTTTGTCTGAAATGGAAGACGCTCAGGGTGTATGATCTCAAAAGTTTGATATTAAGGACCAACTTAATATATAATACACGCATATAACAATCAATAGCAGAGAAGAGCTAAACTAACTTAGAGACTTTTTGTAGGTAAATCTTTATATTTTTAGGTTTTGTGTGTGATACACGTACTTTACCTATTGAAAAGGGCAATGGTTATCATACGGCGCTTCGCCCAATCTGTAGAGCATGTACACGTGAATGACAAAAGTGAACTGATAACTTGACAGATAGTGGAAATAGGGATTTGACATAGAATGTTTGGCTATGACGTCATCTATTGTGTGAAATAAGAATCTACGGTTCTAACCTCATAAATAGAAAATATAAATTCTTTTTGGACACATAGCACTGGTTTGAACCACTTGATAGCCACTCCTACAGCTACATATTAGAACTGACTACACATTAGAATGTGCGCATGTCCTGTCAGATATTCTACATGTCATCTTTGTCGGAACGAATTAATGTTGTAATTAACGAATTATACAAGTAATTGGAATTCGAATAGGAAAATCAATGCAGTTTCTTATTTTAGATGATTCATAGCAGATACTTGATTCAACTTGGAATTAATATATTCGTCAATTATCATCAAGTTCGTCCCTATCTTGAATTCTCAAATTTGTTTTGTAATATTCTTTTCATTGAAATACTTTATAAATCATACCAAACAATTTTAGTGAATTTCGATTAAGAGCAATACTAGTCTAGAGATATTCATGCATTTATCATTTATGATCTAATAGACCTTTCGATGCCAAAATAGCGAGTCATCAGGTCCAAAAAGGCAGTACTAAACCTGCTTCAAATCGCCTAATATTTCGCATAGCATGTTTTTGTCTGAAATGGAAGACGCTCAGGGTGTATGATCTCAAAAGTATGATATTAAGGACCAACTTAATATATAATACACGCATATAACAATCAATAGCAGAGAAGAGCTAAACTACCTTAGAGACTTTTTGTAGGTAAATCTTTATATTTTTAGGTTTTATGTGTGATACACGTACTTTACCTATGAAAAGGGCAATGGTAATCATACGGCGCTTCGCCCAATCTGTAGAGCATGTACACGTGAATGACAAAAGTGAACTGATAACTTGACAGATAGTGGAAATAGGGATTTGACATAGAATGTTTGGCTATGACGTCATCTATTGTGTGAAATAAGAATCTACGGTTCTAACCTCATAAATAGAAAATATAAATTCTTTTTGGACACATAGCACTGGTTTGAACCACTTGATAGCCACTCCTACAGCTACATATTAGAACTGACTACACATTAGAATGTGCGCATGTCCTGTCAGATATTCTACATGTCATCTTTGTCGGAACGAATTAATGTTGTAATTAACGAATTATACAAGTAATTGGAATTCGAATAGGAAAATCAATGCAGTTTCTTATTTTAGATGATTCATAGCAGATACTTGATTCAACTTGGAATTAATATATTCGTCAATTATCATCAAGTTCGTCCCTATCTTGAATTCTCAAATTTGTTTTGTAATATTCTTTTCATTGAAATACTTTATAAATCATACCAAACAATTTTAGTGAATTTCGATTAAGAGCAATACTAGTCTAGAGATATTCATGCATTTATCATTTATGATCTAATAGACCTTTCGATGCCAAAATAGCGAGTCATCAGGTCCAAAAAGGCAGTGCTAAACCTGCTTCAAATCGCCTAATATTTCGCATAGCATGTTTTTATCTGAAATGGAAGACGCTCAGGGTGTATGATCTCAAAAGTTTGATATTAAGGATCAACTTAATATATAATACACGCATATAACAATCAATAGCAGAGAAGAGCTAAACTAACTTAGAGACTTTTTGTAGGTAAATCTTTATATTTTTAGGTTTTGTGTGTGATACACGTACTTTACCTATGAAAAGGGCAATGGTAATCATACGGCGCTTCGCCCAATCTGTAGAGCATGTACACGTGAATGACAAAAGTGAACTGATAACTTGACAGATAGTGGAAATAGGGATTTGACATAGAATGTTTGGCTATGAAGTCATCTATTGTGTGAAATAAGAATCTACGGTTCTAACCTCATAAATAGAAAATATAAATTCTTTTTGGACACATAGCACTGGTTTGAACCACTTGATAGCCACTCCTACAGCTACATATTAGAACTGACTACACATTAGAATGTGCGCATGTCCTGTCAGATATTCTACATGTCATCTTTGTCGGAACGAATTAATGTTGTAATTAACGAATTATACAAGTAATTGGAATTCGAATAGGAAAATCAATGCAGTTTCTTATTTTAGATGATTCATAGCAGATACTTGATTCAACTTGGAATTAATATATTCGTCAATTATCATCAAGTTCGTCCCTATCTTGAATTCTCAAATTTGTTTTGTAATATTCTTTTCATTGAAATACTTTATAAATCATACCAAACAATTTTAGTGAATTTCGATTAAGAGCAATACTAGTCTAGAGATATTCATGCATTTATCATTTATGATCTAATAGACCTTTCGATGCCAAAATAGCGAGTCATCAGGTCCAAAAAGGCAGTGCTAAACCTGCTTCAAATCGCCTAATATTTCGCATAGCATGTTTTTATCTGAAATGGAAGACGCTCAGGGTGTATGATCTCAAAAGTATGATATTAAGGTCCAACTTAATATATAATACACGCATATAACAATCAATAGCAGAGAAGAGCTAAACTAACTTAGAGACTTTTTGTAGGTAAATCTTTATATTTTTAGGTTTTGTGTGTGATACACGTACTTTACCTATGAAAAGGGCAATGGTAATCATACGGCGCTTCGCCCAATCTGTAGAGCATGTACACGTGAATGACAAAAGTGAACTGATAACTTGACAGATAGTGGAAATAGGGATTTGACATAGAATGTTTGGCTATGACGTCATCTATTGTGTGAAATAAGAATCTACGGTTCTAACCTCATAAATAGAAAATATAAATTCTTTTTGGACACATAGCACTGGTTTGAACCACTTGATAGCCACTCCTACAGCTACATATTAGAACTGACTACACATTAGAATGTGCGCATGTCCTGTCAGATATTCTACATGTCATCTTTGTCGGAACGAATTAATGTTGTAATTAACGAATTATACAAGTAATTGGAATTCGAATAGGAAAATCAATGCAGTTTCTTATTTTAGATGATTCATAGCAGATACTTGATTCAACTTGGAATTAATATATTCGTCAATTATCATCAAGTTCGTCCCTATCTTGAATTCTCAAATTTGTTTTGTAATATTCTTTTCATTGAAATACTTTATAAATCATACCAAACAATTTTAGTGAATTTCGATTAAGAGCAATACTAGTCTAGAGATATTCATGCATTTATCATTTATGATCTAATAGACCTTTCGATGCCAAAATAGCGAGTCATCAGGTCCAAAAAGGCAGTGCTAAACCTGCTTCAAATCGCCTAATATTTCGCATAGCATGCTTTTATCTGAAATGGAAGACGCTCAGGGTGTATGATCTCAAAAGTATGATATTAAGGACCAACTTAATATATAATACACGCATATAACAATCAATAGCAGAGAAGAGCTAAACTAACTTAGAGACTTTTTGTAGGTAAATCTTTATATTTTTAGGTTTTGTGTGTGATACACGTACTTTACCTATGAAAAGGGCAATGGTAATCATACGGCGCTTCGCCCAATCTGTAGAGCATGTACACGTGAATGACAAAAGTGAACTGATAACTTGACAGATAGTGGAAATAGGGATTTGACATAGAATGTTTGGCTATGACGTCATCTATTGTGTGAAATAAGAATCTACGGTTCTAACCTCATAAATAGAAAATATAAATTCTTTTTGGACACATAGCACTGGTTTGAACCACTTGATAGCCACTCCTACAGCTACATATTAGAACTGACTACACATTAGAATGTGCGCATGTCCTGTCAGATATTCTACATGTCATCTTTGTCGGAACGAATTAATGTTGTAATTAACGAATTATACAAGTAATTGGAATTCGAATAGGAAAATCAATGCAGTTTCTTATTTTAGATGATTCATAGCAGATACTTGATTCAACTTGGAATTAATATATTCGTCAATTATCATCAAGTTCGTCCCTATCTTGAATTCTCAAATTTGTTTTGTAATATTCTTTTCATTGAAATACTTTATAAATCATACCAAACAATTTTAGTGAATTTCGATTAAGAGCAATACTAGTCTAGAGATATTCATGCATTTATCATTTATGATCTAATAGACCTTTCGATGCCAAAATAGCGAGTCATCAGGTCCAAAAAGGCAGTGCTAAACCTGCTTCAAATCGCCTAATATTTCGCATAGCATGTTTTTGTCTGAAATGGAAGACGCTCAGGGTGTATGATCTCAAAAGTATGATATTAAGGACCAACTTAATATATAATACACGCATATAACAATCAATAGCAGAGAAGAACTAAACTACCTTAGAGACTTTTTGTAGGTAAATCTTTATATTTTTAGGTTTTATGTGTGATACACGTACTTTACCTATGAAAAGGGCAATGGTAATCATACGGCGCTTCGCCCAATCTGTAGAGCATGTACACGTGAATGACAAAAGTGAACTGATAACTTGACAGATAGTGGAAATAGGGATTTGACATAGAATGTTTGGCTATGACGTCATCTATTGTGTGAAATAAGAATCTACGGTTCTAACCTCATAAATAGAAAATATAAATTCTTTTTGGACACATAGCACTGGTTTGAACCACTTGATAGCCACTCCTACAGCTACATATTAGAACTGACTACACATTAGAATGTGCGCATGTCCTGTCAGATATTCTACATGTCATCTTTGTCGGAACGAATTAATGTTGTAATTAACGAATTATACAAGTAATTGGAATTCGAATAGGAAAATCAATGCAGTTTCTTATTTTAGATGATTCATAGCAGATACTTGATTCAACTTGGAATTAATATATTCGTCAATTATCATCAAGTTCGTCCCTATCTTGAATTCTCAAATTTGTTTTGTAACATTCTTTTCATTGAAATACTTTATAAATCATACCAAACAATTTTAGTGAATTTCGATTAAGAGCAATACTAGTCTAGAGATATTCATGCATTTATCATTTATGATCTAATAGACCTTTCGATGCCAAAATAGCGAGTCATCAGGTCCAAAAAGGCAGTGCTAAACCTGCTTCAAATCGCCTAATATTTCGCATAGCATGTTTTTATCTGAAATGGAAGACGCTCAGGGTGTATGATCTCAAAAGTTTGATATTAAGGATCAACTTAATATATAATACACGCATATAACAATCAATATCAGAGAAGAGCTAAACTAACTTAGAGACTTTTTGTAGGTAAATCTTTATATTTTTAGGTTTTGTGTGTGATACACGTACTTTACCTATGAAAAGGGCAATGGTAATCATACGGCGCTTCGCCCAATCTGTAGAGCATGTACACGTGAATGACAAAAGTGAACTGATAACTTGACAGATAGTGGAAATAGGGATTTGACATAGAATGTTTGGCTATGAAGTCATCTATTGTGTGAAATAAGAATCTACGGTTCTAACCTCATAAATAGAAAATATAAATTCTTTTTGGACACATAGCACTGGTTTGAACCACTTGATAGCCACTCCTACAGCTACATATTAGAACTGACTACACATTAGAATGTGCGCATGTCCTGTCAGATATTCTACATGTCATCTTTGTCGGAACGAATTAATGTTGTAATTAACGAATTATACAAGTAATTGGAATTCGAATAGGAAAATCAATGCAGTTTCTTATTTTAGATGATTCATAGCAGATACTTGATTCAACTTGGAATTAATATATTCGTCAATTATCATCAAGTTCGTCCCTATCTTGAATTCTCAAATTTGTTTTGTAATATTCTTTTCATTGAAATACTTTATAAATCATACCAAACAATTTTAGTGAATTTCGATTAAGAGCAATACTAGTCTAGAGATATTCATGCATTTATCATTTATGATCTAATAGACCTTTCGATGCCAAAATAGCGAGTCATCAGGTCCAAAAAGGCAGTGCTAAACCTGCTTCAAATCGCCTAATATTTCGCATAGCATGTTTTTATCTGAAATGGAAGACGCTCAGGGTGTATGATCTCAAAAGTATGATATTAAGGTCCAACTTAATATATAATACACGCATATAACAATCAATAGCAGAGAAGAGCTAAACTAACTTAGAGACTTTTTGTAGGTAAATCTTTATATTTTTAGGTTTTGTGTGTGATACACGTACTTTACCTATGAAAAGGGCAATGGTAATCATACGGCGCTTCGCCCAATCTGTAGAGCATGTACACGTGAATGACAAAAGTGAACTGATAACTTGACAGATAGTGGAAATAGGGATTTGACATAGAATGTTTGGCTATGAAGTCATCTATTGTGTGAAATAAGAATCTACGGTTCTAACCTCATAAATAGAAAATATAAATTCTTTTTGGACACATAGCACTGGTTTGAACCACTTGATAGCCACTCCTACAGCTACATATTAGAACTGACTACACATTAGAATGTGCGCATGTCCTGTCAGATATTCTACATGTCATCTTTGTCGGAACGAATTAATGTTGTAATTAACGAATTATACAAGTAATTGGAATTCGAATAGGAAAATCAATGCAGTTTCTTATTTTAGATGATTCATAGCAGATACTTGATTCAACTTGGAATTAATATATTCGTCAATTATCATCAAGTTCGTCCCTATCTTGAATTCTCAAATTTGTTTTGTAATATTCTTTTCATTGAAATACTTTATAAATCATACCAAACAATTTTAGTGAATTTCGATTAAGAGCAATACTAGTCTAGAGATATTCATGCATTTATCATTTATGATCTAATAGACCTTTCGATGCCAAAATAGCGAGTCATCAGGTCCAAAAAGGCAGTGCTAAACCTGCTTCAAATCGCCTAATATTTCGCATAGCATGCTTTTATCTGAAATGGAAGACGCTCAGGGTGTATGATCTCAAAAGTATGATATTAAGGACCAACTTAATATATAATACACGCATATAACAATCAATAGCAGAGAAGAGCTAAACTAACTTAGAGACTTTTTGTAGGTAAATCTTTATATTTTTAGGTTTTGTGTGTGATACACGTACTTTACCTATGAAAAGGGCAATGGTAATCATACGGCGCTTCGCCCAATCTGTAGAGCATGTACACGTGAATGACAAAAGTGAACTGATAACTTGACAGATAGTGGAAATAGGGATTTGACATAGAATGTTTGGCTATGACGTCATCTATTGTGTGAAATAAGAATCTACGGTTCTAACCTCATAAATAGAAAATATAAATTCTTTTTGGACACATAGCACTGGTTTGAACCACTTGATAGCCACTCCTACAGCTACATATTAGAACTGACTACACATTAGAATGTGCGCATGTCCTGTCAGATATTCTACATGTCATCTTTGTCGGAACGAATTAATGTTGTAATTAACGAATTATACAAGTAATTGGAATTCGAATAGGAAAATCAATGCAGTTTCTTATTTTAGATGATTCATAGCAGATACTTGATTCAACTTGGAATTAATATATTCGTCAATTATCATCAAGTTCGTCCCTATCTTGAATTCTCAAATTTGTTTTGTAACATTCTTTTCATTGAAATACTTTATAAATCATACCAAACAATTTTAGTGAATTTCGATTAAGAGCAATACTAGTCTAGAGATATTCATGCATTTATCATTTATGATCTAATAGACCTTTCGATGCCAAAATAGCGAGTCATCAGGTCCAAAAAGGCAGTGCTAAACCTGCTTCAAATCGCCTAATATTTCGCATAGCATGTTTTTGTCTGAAATGGAAGACGCTCAGGGTGTATGATCTCAAAAGTATGATATTAAGGATCAACTTAATATATAATACACGCATATAACAATCAATAGCAGAGAAGAGCTAAACTAACTTATAGACTTTTTGTAGGTAAATCTTTATATTTTTAGGTTTTGTGTGTGATACACGTACTTTACCTATGAAAAGGGCAATGGTAATCATACGGCGCTTCGCCCAATCTGTAGAGCATGTACACGTGAATGACAAAAGTGAACTGATAACTTGACAGATAGTGGAAATAGGGATTTGACATAGAATGTTTGGCTATGACGTCATCTATTGTGTGAAATAAGAATCTACGGTTCTAACCTCATAAATAGAAAATATAAATTCTTTTTGGACACATAGCACTGGTTTGAACCACTTGATAGCCACTCCTACAGCTACATATTAGAACTGACTACACATTAGAATGTGCGCATGTCCTGTCAGATATTCTACATGTCATCTTTGTCGGAACGAATTAATGTTGTAATTAACGAATTATACAAGTAATTGGAATTCGAATAGGAAAATCAATGCAGTTTCTTATTTTAGATGATTCATAGCAGATACTTGATTCAACTTGGAATTAATATATTCGTCAATTATCATCAAGTTCGTCCCTATCTTGAATTCTCAAATTTGTTTTGTAACATTCTTTTCATTGAAATACTTTATAAATCATACCAAACAATTTTAGTGAATTTCGATTAAGAGCAATACTAGTCTAGAGATATTCATGCATTTATCATTTATGATCTAATAGACCTTTCGATGCCAAAATAGCGAGTCATCAGGTCCAAAAAGGCAGTGCTAAACCTGCTTCAAATCGCCTAATATTTCGCATAGCATGTTTTTGTCTGAAATGGAAGACGCTCAGGGTGTATGATCTCAAAAGTATGATATTAAGGATCAACTTAATATATAATACACGCATATAACAATCAATAGCAGAGAAGAGCTAAACTAACTTATAGACTTTTTGTAGGTAAATCTTTATATTTTTAGGTTTTGTGTGTGATACACGTACTTTACCTATGAAAAGGGCAATGGTAATCATACGGCGCTTCGCCCAATCTGTAGAGCATGTACACGTGAATGACAAAAGTGAACTGATAACTTGACAGATAGTGGAAATAGGGATTTGACATAGAATGTTTGGCTATGACGTCATCTATTGTGTGAAATAAGAATCTACGGTTCTAACCTCATAAATAGAAAATATAAATTCTTTTTGGACACATAGCACTGGTTTGAACCACTTGATAGCCACTCCTACAGCTACATATTAGAACTGACTACACATTAGAATGTGCGCATGTCCTGTCAGATATTCTACATGTCATCTTTGTCGGAACGAATTAATGTTGTAATTAACGAATTATACAAGTAATTGGAATTCGAATAGGAAAATCAATGCAGTTTCTTATTTTAGATGATTCATAGCAGATACTTGATTCAACTTGGAATTAATATATTCGTCAATTATCATCAAGTTCGTCCCTATCTTGAATTCTCAAATTTGTTTTGTAATATTCTTTTCATTGAAATACTTTATAAATCATACCAAACAATTTTAGTGAATTTCGATTAAGAGCAATACTAGTCTAGAGATATTCATGCATTTATCATTTATGATCTAATAGACCTTTCGATGCCAAAATAGCGAGTCATCAGGTCCAAAAAGGCAGTGCTAAACCTGCTTCAAATCGCCTAATATTTCGCATAGCATGTTTTTATCTGAAATGGAAGACGCTCAGGGTGTATGATCTCAAAAGTATGATATTAAGGACCAACTTAATATATAATACACGCATATAACAATCAATAGCAGAGAAGAGCTAAACTAACTTAGAGACTTTTTGTAGGTAAATCTTTATATTTTTAGGTTTTGTGTGTGATACACGTACTTTACCTATGAAAAGGGCAATGGTAATCATACGGCGCTTCGCCCAATCTGTAGAGCATGTACACGTGAATGACAAAAGTGAACTGATAACTTGACAGATAGTGGAAATAGGGATTTGACATAGAATGTTTGGCTATGAAGTCATCTATTGTGTGAAATAAGAATCTACGGTTCTAACCTCATAAATAGAAAATATAAATTCTTTTTGGACACATAGCACTGGTTTGAACCACTTGATAGCCACTCCTACAGCTACATATTAGAACTGACTACACATTAGAATGTGCGCATGTCCTGTCAGATATTCTACATGTCATCTTTGTCGGAACGAATTAATGTTGTAATTAACGAATTATACAAGTAATTGGAATTCGAATAGGAAAATCAATGCAGTTTCTTATTTTAGATGATTCATAGCAGATACTTGATTCAACTTGGAATTAATATATTCGTCAATTATCATCAAGTTCGTCCCTATCTTGAATTCTCAAATTTGTTTTGTAATATTCTTTTCATTGAAATACTTTATAAATCATACCAAACAATTTTAGTGAATTTCGATTAAGAGCAATACTAGTCTAGAGATATTCATGCATTTATCATTTATGATCTAATAGACCTTTCGATGCCAAAATAGCGAGTCATCAGGTCCAAAAAGGCAGTGCTAAACCTGCTTCAAATCGCCTAATATTTCGCATAGCATGTTTTTATCTGAAATGGAAGACGCTCAGGGTGTATGATCTCAAAAGTATGATATTAAGGACCAACTTAATATATAATACACGCATATAACAATCAATAGCAGAGAAGAGCTAAACTAACTTATAGACTTTTTGTAGGTAAATCTTTATATTTTTAGGTTTTGTGTGTGATACACGTACTTTACCTATGAAAAGGGCAATGGTAATCATACGGCGCTTCGCCCAATCTGTAGAGCATGTACACGTGAATGACAAAAGTGAACTGATAACTTGACAGATAGTGGAAATAGGGATTTGACATAGAATGTTTGGCTATGAAGTCATCTATTGTGTGAAATAAGAATCTACGGTTCTAACCTCATAAATAGAAAATATAAATTCTTTTTGGACACATAGCACTGGTTTGAACCACTTGATAGCCACTCCTACAGCTACATATTAGAACTGACTACACATTAGAATGTGCGCATGTCCTGTCAGATATTCTACATGTCATCTTTGTCGGAACGAATTAATGTTGTAATTAACGAATTATACAAGTAATTGGAATTCGAATAGGAAAATCAATGCAGTTTCTTATTTTAGATGATTCATAGCAGATACTTGATTCAACTTGGAATTAATATATTCGTCAATTATCATCAAGTTCGTCCCTATCTTGAATTCTCAAATTTGTTTTGTAACATTCTTTTCATTGAAATACTTTATAAATCATACCAAACAATTTTAGTGAATTTCGATTAAGAGCAATACTAGTCTAGAGATATTCATGCATTTATCATTTATGATCTAATAGACCTTTCGATGCCAAAATAGCGAGTCATCAGGTCCAAAAAGGCAGTGCTAAACCTGCTTCAAATCGCCTAATATTTCGCATAGCATGTTTTTATCTGAAATGGAAGACGCTCAGGGTGTATGATCTCAAAAGTATGATATTAAGGACCAACTTAATATATAATACACGCATATAACAATCAATAGCAGAGAAGAGCTAAACTAACTTATAGACTTTTTGTAGGTAAATCTTTATATTTTTAGGTTTTGTGTGTGATACACGTACTTTACCTATGAAAAGGGCAATGGTAATCATACGGCGCTTCGCCCAATCTGTAGAGCATGTACACGTGAATGACAAAAGTGAACTGATAACTTGACAGATAGTGGAAATAGGGATTTGACATAGAATGTTTGGCTATGACGTCATCTATTGTGTGAAATAAGAATCTACGGTTCTAACCTCATAAATAGAAAATATAAATTCTTTTTGGACACATAGCACTGGTTTGAACCACTTGATAGCCACTCCTACAGCTACATATTAGAACTGACTACACATTAGAATGTGCGCATGTCCTGTCAGATATTCTACATGTCATCTTTGTCGGAACGAATTAATGTTGTAATTAACGAATTATACAAGTAATTGGAATTCGAATAGGAAAATCAATGCAGTTTCTTATTTTAGATGATTCATAGCAGATACTTGATTCAACTTGGAATTAATATATTCGTCAATTATCATCAAGTTCGTCCCTATCTTGAATTCTCAAATTTGTTTTGTAACATTCTTTTCATTGAAATACTTTATAAATCATACCAAACAATTTTAGTGAATTTCGATTAAGAGCAATACTAGTCTAGAGATATTCATGCATTTATCATTTATGATCTAATAGACCTTTCGATGCCAAAATAGCGAGTCATCAGGTCCAAAAAGGCAGTGCTAAACCTGCTTCAAATCGCCTAATATTTCGCATAGCATGTTTTTATCTGAAATGGAAGACGCTCAGGGTGTATGATCTCAAAAGTTTGATATTAAGGATCAACTTAATATATAATACACGCATATAACAATCAATAGCAGAGAAGAGCTAAACTAACTTATAGACTTTTTGTAGGTAAATCTTTATATTTTTAGGTTTTGTGTGTGATACACGTACTTTACCTATGAAAAGGGCAATGGTAATCATACGGCGCTTCGCCCAATCTGTAGAGCATGTACACGTGAATGACAAAAGTGAACTGATAACTTGACAGATAGTGGAAATAGGGATTTGACATAGAATGTTTGGCTATGACGTCATCTATTGTGTGAAATAAGAATCTACGGTTCTAACCTCATAAATAGAAAATATAAATTCTTTTTGGACACATAGCACTGGTTTGAACCACTTGATAGCCACTCCTACAGCTACATATTAGAACTGACTACACATTAGAATGTGCGCATGTCCTGTCAGATATTCTACATGTCATCTTTGTCGGAACGAATTAATGTTGTAATTAACGAATTATACAAGTAATTGGAATTCGAATAGGAAAATCAATGCAGTTTCTTATTTTAGATGATTCATAGCAGATACTTGATTCAACTTGGAATTAATATATTCGTCAATTATCATCAAGTTCGTCCCTATCTTGAATTCTCAAATTTGTTTTGTAATATTCTTTTCATTGAAATACTTTATAAATCATACCAAACAATTTTAGTGAATTTCGATTAAGAGCAATACTAGTCTAGAGATATTCATGCATTTATCATTTATGATCTAATAGACCTTTCGATGCCAAAATAGCGAGTCATCAGGTCCAAAAAGGCAGTGCTAAACCTGCTTCAAATCGCCTAATATTTCGCATAGCATGTTTTTGTCTGAAATGGAAGACGCTCAGGGTGTATGATCTCAAAGTTTGATATTAAGGACCAACTTAATATATAATACACGCATATAACAATCAATAGCAGAGAAGAGCTAAACTAACTTAGAGACTTTTTGTAGGTAAATCTTTATATTTTTAGGTTTTGTGTGTGATACACGTACTTTACCTATGAAAAGGGCAATGGTAATCATACGGCGCTTCGCCCAATCTGTAGAGCATGTACACGTGAATGACAAAAGTGAACTGATAACTTGACAGATAGTGGAAATAGGGATTTGACATAGAATGTTTGGCTATGACGTCATCTATTGTGTGAAATAAGAATCTACGGTTCTAACCTCATAAATAGAAAATATAAATTCTTTTTGGACACATAGCACTGGTTTGAACCACTTGATAGCCACTCCTACAGCTACATATTAGAACTGACTACACATTAGAATGTGCGCATGTCCTGTCAGATATTCTACATGTCATCTTTGTCGGAACGAATTAATGTTGTAATTAACGAATTATACAAGTAATTGGAATTCGAATAGGAAAATCAATGCAGTTTCTTATTTTAGATGATTCATAGCAGATACTTGATTCAACTTGGAATTAATATATTCGTCAATTATCATCAAGTTCGTCCCTATCTTGAATTCTCAAATTTGTTTTGTAATATTCTTTTCATTGAAATACTTTATAAATCATACCAAACAATTTTAGTGAATTTCGATTAAGAGCAATACTAGTCTAGAGATATTCATGGATTTATCATTTATGATCTAATAGACCTTTCGATGCCAAAATAGCGAGTCATCAGGTCCAAAAAGGCAGTGCTAAACCTGCTTCAAATCGCCTAATATTTCGCATAGCATGTTTTTATCTGAAATGGAAGACGCTCAGGGTGTATGATCTCAAAAGTTTGATATTAAGGACCAACTTAATATATAATACACGCATATAACAATCAATATCAGAGAAGAGCTAAACTAACTTATAGACTTTTTGTAGGTAAATCTTTATATTTTTAGGTTTTGTGTGTGATACACGTACTTTACCTATGAAAAGGGCAATGGTAATCATACGGCGCTTCGCCCAATCTGTAGAGCATGTACACGTGAATGACAAAAGTGAACTGATAACTTGACAGATAGTGGAAATAGGGATTTGACATAGAATGTTTGGCTATGACGTCATCTATTGTGTGAAATAAGAATCTACGGTTCTAACCTCATAAATAGAAAATATAAATTCTTTTTGGACACATAGCACTGGTTTGAACCACTTGATAGCCACTCCTACAGCTACATATTAGAACTGACTACACATTAGAATGTGCGCATGTCCTGTCAGATATTCTACATGTCATCTTTGTCGGAACGAATTAATGTTGTAATTAACGAATTATACAAGTAATTGGAATTCGAATAGGAAAATCAATGCAGTTTCTTATTTTAGATGATTCATAGCAGATACTTGATTCAACTTGGAATTAATATATTCGTCAATTATCATCAAGTTCGTCCCTATCTTGAATTCTCAAATTTGTTTTGTAATATTCTTTTCATTGAAATACTTTATAAATCATACCAAACAATTTTAGTGAATTTCGATTAAGAGCAATACTAGTCTAGAGATATTCATGGATTTATCATTTATGATCTAATAGACCTTTCGATGCCAAAATAGCGAGTCATCAGGTCCAAAAAGGCAGTGCTAAACCTGCTTCAAATCGCCTAATATTTCGCATAGCATGTTTTTATCTGAAATGGAAGACGCTCAGGGTGTATGATCTCAAAAGTTTGATATTAAGGACCAACTTAATATATAATACACGCATATAACAATCAATAGCAGAGAAGAGCTAAACTAACTTATAGACTTTTTGTAGGTAAATCTTTATATTTTTAGGTTTTGTGTGTGATACACGTACTTTACCTATGAAAAGGGCAATGGTAATCATACGGCGCTTCGCCCAATCTGTAGAGCATGTACACGTGAATGACAAAAGTGAACTGATAACTTGACAGATAGTGGAAATAGGGATTTGACATAGAATGTTTGGCTATGAAGTCATCTATTGTGTGAAATAAGAATCTACGGTTCTAACCTCATAAATAGAAAATATAAATTCTTTTTGGACACATAGCACTGGCTTGAACTACTTGATAGCCACTCCTACAGCTACATATTAGAACTGACTACACATTAGAATGTGCGCATGTCCTGTCAGATATTCTACATGTCATCTTTGTCGGAACGAATTAATGTTGTAATTAACGAATTATACAAGTAATTGGAATTCGAATAGGAAAATCAATGCAGTTTCTTATTTTAGATGATTCATAGCAGATACTTGATTCAACTTGGAATTAATATATTCGTCAATTATCATCAAGTTCGTCCCTATCTTGAATTCTCAAATTTGTTTTGCAACATTCTTTCATTGAAATACTTTATAAATCATACCAAACAATTTTAGTGAATTTCGATTAAGAGCAATACTAGTCTAGAGATATTCATGGATTTATCATTTATGATCTAATAGACCTTTCGATGCCAAAATAGCGAGTCATCAGGTCCAAAAAGGCAGTGCTAAGCCTGCTTCAAATCGCCTAATATTTCGCATAGCATGTTTTTATCTGAAATGGAAGACGCTCAGGGTGTATGATCTCAAAAGTTTGATATTAAGGACCAACTTAATATATAATACACGCATATAACAATCAATAGCAGAGAAGAGCTAAACTAACTTATAGACTTTTTGTAGGTAAATCTTTATATTTTTAGGTTTTGTGTGTGATACACGTACTTTACCTATGAAAAGGGCAATGGTAATCATACGGCGCTTCGCCCAATCTGTAGAGCATGTACACGTGAATGACAAAAGTGAACTGATAACTTGACAGATAGTGGAAATAGGGATTTGACATAGAATGTTGGCTATGAAGTCATCTATTGTGTGAAATAAGAATCTACGGTTCTAACCTCATAAATAGAAAATATAAATTCTTTTTGGACACATAGCACTGGTTTGAACCACTTGATAGCCACTCCTACAGCTACATATTAGAACTGACTACACATTAGAATGTGCGCATGTCCTGTCAGATATTCTACATGTCATCTTTGTCGGAACGAATTAATGTTGTAATTAACGAATTATTACAAGTAATTGGAATTCGAATAGGAAAATCAATGCAGTTTCTTATTTTAGATGATTCATAGCAGATACTTGATTCAACTTGGAATTAATATATTCGTCAATTATCATCAAGTTCGTCCCTATCTTGAATTCTCAAATTTGTTTTGTAACATTCTTTTCATTGAAATACTTTATAAATCATACCAAACAATTTTAGTGAATTTCGATTAAGAGCAATACTAGTCTAGAGATATTCATGCATTTATCATTATATGATCTAATAGACCTTTCGATGCCAAAATAGCGAGTCATCAGGTCCAAAAAGGCAGTGCTAAACCTGCTTCAAATCGCCTAATATTTCGCATAGCATGCTTTTATCTGAAATGAAAGACGCTCAGGGTGTATGATCTCAAAAGTTTGATATTAAGGACCAACTTAATATATAATACACGCATATAACAATCAATAGCAGAGAAGAGCTAAACTAACTTAGAGACTTTTTGTAGGTAAATCTTTATATTTTTAGGTTTTGTGTGTGATACACGTACTTTACCTATGAAAAGGGCAATGGTAATCATACGGCGCTTCGCCCAATCTGTAGAGCATGTACACGTGAATGACAAAAGTGAACTGATAACTTGACAGATAGTGGAAATAGGGATTTGACATAGAATGTTAGGCTATGAAGTCATCTATTGTGTGAAATAAGAATCTACGGTTCTAACCTCATAAATAGAAAATATAAATTCTTTTTGGACACATAGCACTGGTTTGAACCACTTGATAGCCACTCCTACAGCTACATATTAGAACTGACTACACATTAGAATGTGCGCATGTCCTGTCAGATATTCTACATGTCATCTTTGTCGGAACGAATTAATGTTGTAATTAACGAATTATACAAGTAATTGGAATTCGAATAGGAAAATCAATGCAGTTTCTTATTTTAGATTGATTCATAGCAGAATACTTGATTCAACTTGGAATTAATATATCGTCAATTATCATCAAGTTCGTCCTATCTTGAATTCTCAAATTTGTATTGTAATATTCTTTTCATTGAAATACTTTATAAATCATACCAAACAATTTTAGTGAATTTCGATTAAGAGCAATACTAGTCTAGAGATATTCATGCATTTATCATATATGATCTAATAGACCTTTCGTTGCCAAAATAGCGAGTCATCAGGTCCATAAATGAAGTGCTAAACCTGCTTCAAACCGCCTAATATTTGGCATAGCATGTTTTATCTGAAATGGAAGACGCTCCAGGGTGTATGATCTCAAAAGTTTGATATTAAGGACCAACTTAATATATAATACACGCATATAACAATCAATAGCAGAGAAGAGCTAAACTAACTTAGAGACTTTTTTGTAGGTAAATCTTTATATTTTTAGGTTTTGTGTGTGATACACGTACTTTACCTATGAAAAGGGCAATGGTAATCATACGGCGCTTCGCCCAATCTGTAGAGCATGTACACGTGAATGACAAAAGTGACTGATAACTTGACAGATAGTGGAAATAGTGATTTGACATAGAATGTTTGTCTATGAAGTAATATATTGTGTTATATAATATTCTACGGTTCTAACCTCATAAATAGAAAATATAAATTCTTTTTTGACACATAGCACTGTTTTGAACCACTTGATAGCCACTCCTACAGCTACATATTAGAACTGACTACACATTAGAATGTGCGCATGTCCTGTCAGATATTCTACATGTCATCTTTGTCGGAACGAATTAATGTTGTAATTAACGAATTATACAAGTAATTGGAATTCGAATAGGAAAATCAATGCAGTTTCTTATTTTAGATGATCATAGCAGATACTTGATTCAACTGGAATTAATATATTCGTCATTATCATCAAGTTCGTCCCTATCTTGAATTCTCAAATTTGTTTTGTAATATTCTTTTCATTGAAATACTTTATAAATCATACCAAACAATTTTAAGTGAATTTCGATCTAAGAGCAATACTAGTCTAAGAGATATTCATGGAATTATCATTTATGATCTAATATGGGAGACCTTTCGATGCCAAAATAGCGAGTCATCAGGTCCAAAAAGGCAGTGCTAAAACCTGCTTCAAATCGCCTAATATTTTCGCACAAGCATGTTTTTTATCTGAAATCGGAAGGACGCTCAGGGTGTATGATCTCAAAAGTTTGATATTAAGGGACCAACTTAATATATAATACACGACGCATATAACAATCAATAGCATCAGAGAAGAGCTAAACTAACTTATAGACTTTTGTAGGTAAATCTTTAATTTTTTAGGTTTTGTGTGTGCATACCACGTACTTTTACCTATGAAAAAGGGCAATGGTATTCATACGACGAACGCGCTTCGGCCCAATCTGTAGAGCCAATGTACACGTGAATGACAATCAAGTGAACTGATAACTTGACAGATAGTGGAAATAGGATTCTTGACATAGAATGTTTTTGGCTATGAAGGTCATCTATTGTGTGAAATAAGAATCCTAACGGTTTTCTAACCTCATAAATAAAAAATATAAATTCTTTTTGGACACCATAGCACTGCGCTTGAACCACTTGATAGCCACTCCTACAGCTACATATTAGAACTGACTACACATTAGAATGTGCGCATGTCCTGTCAGATATTCTACATGTCATCTTTGTCGGAACGAATTAATGTGTTGTAATTAACGAATTATACAAGTAATTGGGAATTCCGACAAAAAATAGGAAAATCAATGCAGTTTCTTATTTTAGATGATTCATAGCAGATAACTTGAATCAACTTGGAATTAATATATTCGTCAATTATTACATCAAGTCGTCCCTATACTTGAATTCCTCAAATTTTGTTTTTGCAACATTCTTTTCATTTGAAATCACTTTTATAAATCACAAATACACCAAACAATTTTAGTGAATTTCGATTAAGAGCAATACTAGTCTAGAGATATTCATGGATTTATTCTATTCTTTATGATCTAATAGACCTTTCGATGCCACAAATAGCGAGTCATACAGGTCCAAAAAGGCAGTGCTAAGCCTGCTAACAAATCGCCTAATATTTTCGCATCAGCATGTTTTATCTGAAATGGAAGACGCACAGGGTGTATGATCTCAAAAGTTTGAATATTAGGAGAAGGAGAATAAAGGAAGAAACGAAGAGAACGACGACGGGGACGTGCCGGTCTGACAGACGCGACTGGACGCCGCGGGCCTGACTCCCCGGCCCGGCCTTTGAGGAACCGGGAAGCCCATCCCCGGACCGCAACAGGGCGACCCCTATGCCTGCCCCACGCCATGGCGCCTGCTTTCCCGTCCACGCTCGCGGTGTTGCTCCCTTGCCAACCTTCAACTCGGCTCCATCCCTTCCCGTGCTGGCACGTCGACCGCTAGCCCCCACCGTGCTCCCTTGACAGTTTCCCGGCACTCCTTGTCCCTTCTCCGCACAACCGGCTCTTCCCCTCTGGGCTCAAGCAACATCCGGCCGGCTCCCTTCCGCTACCTGGCACCCCTTCCCCTCTTGGCCCCCTGCCCTTACACCTGCCCCCCTCCACTTCTCTCCCCACCTCCTCCGGCGCTCCGGCCCTCCCGTCCCCCGTCTCAGGCGAGCCTGCTTCGCGCCCCTCCTCCGTAAGTCTCGCCCCACCTTCCCTTCCCTGCCCCCCCCCGGCCCGTCCACTCTGTTGCTCCCTCCAGACCGCGCACCGGGCTCCCCGCGGCTCCATTCGGCGCACCCTCCCTACCGTCCAGATCCTCCGTGCCCCTCGCTCCTTCCAACTTCCGGCCCGGCCCTGCCCCCCGTCGTCCTCGAACCGTCCCTCGCTTCACTTCCGCCGACCCGGTCCGGACCTCGTGGAACTGCTCTGACCAGGCAGCCCTGCCCGTCCCCGTGCCTCCTTCTGCCCCTTCCCGCCTTTCCTGCCCCTCCCCTCCCTCGTCTAGCCGTCGCCGCCCCGTCCCCCTATCCTTTCCCCCGGCCCCTACTAGCACGGCTCACTCCTCCCGGTGCCCCCAGCTCAATGCCGCCCCGCTCCCTCACACCGTCGAGTCCCTCCTCCCCCTTCTCTAGCCCCCGGCTCGTCCTGCCACCGTCCCGTCCCGGAGCTCTGTGCGCCCCGGCCAGCAGCCACCATCCAATAAACACCCCCCCGCCCCCCCCTCAAATCGCCGCGAGCGCTCCCACCCATTACTCGCCTAAAAGTCTGTACCCCTCATACTATACTTTCGGTTTGAGTGTGGCATACCCTGTACATACCCTCTGAACAGGGCACTGACCTCAACCGGTCGCTCGCCCCCACTGTAGAGCCAGATCCACGTGAATGACACCAGTGAACTGATAACCTTGACAGATAGTGGAAATAGGGATTTGACATAGAATGTTTGGCTATGAAGTCATCTATTGTGTGAAATAAGAATCTACGGTTCTAACCTCATAAATAGAAAATATAAATTCTTTTTGGACACATAGCACTGGTTTGAACCACTTGATAGCCACTCCTACAGCTACATATTAGAACTGACTACACATTAGAATGTGCGCATGTCCTGTCAGATATTCTACATGTCATCTTTGTCGGAACGAATTAATGTTGTAATTAACGAATTATACAAGTAATTGGAATTCGAATAGGAAAATCAATGCAGTTTCTTATTTTAGATGATTCATAGCAGATACTTGATTCAACTTGGAATTAATATATTCGTCAATTATCATCAAGTTCGTCCCTATCTTGAATTCTCAAATTTGTTTTGTAATATTCTTTTCATTGAAATACTTTATAAATCATACCAAACAATTTTAGTGAATTTCGATTAAGAGCAATACTAGTCTAGAGATATTCATGCATTTATCATTTATGATCTAATAGACCTTTCGATGCCAAAATAGCGAGTCATCAGGTCCAAAAAGGCAGTGCTAAACCTGCTTCAAATCGCCTAATATTTCGCATAGCATGTTTTTGTCTGAAATGGAAGACGCTCAGGTGTATGATCTCAAAAGTTTGATATTAAGGACCAACTTAATATATAATACACGCATATAACAATCAATAGCAGAGAAGAGCTAAACTAACTTAGAGACTTTTTGTAGGTAAATCTTTATATTTTTAGGTTTTGTGTGTGATACACGTACTTTACCTATGAAAAGGGCAATGGTAATCATACGGCGCTTCGCCCAATCTGTAGAGCATGTACACGTGAATGACAAAAGTGAACTGATAACTTGACAGATAGTGGAAATAGGATTTGACATAGAATGTTTGGCTATGAAGTCATCTATTGTGTGAAATAAGAATCTACGGTTCTAACCTCATAAATAGAAAATATAAATTCTTTTTGGACACATAGCACTGGTTTGAACCACTTGATAGCCACTCCTACAGCTACATATTAGAACTGACTACACATTAGAATGTGCGCATGTCCTGTCAGATATTCTACATGTCATCTTTGTCGGAACGAATTAATGTTGTAATTAACGAATTATACAAGTAATTGGAATTCGAATAGGAAAATCAATGCAGTTTCTTATTTTAGATGATTCATAGCAGATACTTGATTCAACTTGGAATTAATATATTCGTCAATTATCATCAAGTTCGTCCCTATCTTGAATTCTCAAATTTGTTTTGTAATATTCTTTTCATTGAAATACTTTATAAATCATACCAAACAATTTTAGTGAATTTCGATTAAGAGCAATACTAGTCTAGAGATATTCATGGATTTATCATTTATGATCTAATAGACCTTTCGATGCCAAAATAGCGAGTCATCAGGTCCAAAAAGGCAGTGCTAAACCTGCTTCAAATCGCCTAATATTTCGCATAGCATGTTTTTATCTGAAATGGAAGACGCTCAGGGTGTATGATCTCAAAAGTTTGATATTAAGGACCAACTTAATATATAATACACGCATATAACAATCAATAGCAGAGAAGAGCTAAACTAACTTAGAGACTTTTTGTAGGTAAATCTTTATATTTTTAGGTTTTGTGTGTGATACACGTACTTTACCTATGAAAAGGGCAATGGTAATCATACGGCGCTTCGCCCAATCTGTAGAGCATGTACACGTGAATGACAAAAGTGAACTGATAACTTGACAGATAGTGGAAATAGGGATTTGACATAGAATGTTTGGCTATGAAGTCATCTATTGTGTGAAATAAGAATCTACGGTTCTAACCTCATAAATAGAAAATATAAATTCTTTTTGGACACATAGCACTGGTTTGAACCACTTGATAGCCACTCCTACAGCTACATATTAGAACTGACTACACATTAGAATGTGCGCATGTCCTGTCAGATATTCTACATGTCATCTTTGTCGGAACGAATTAATGTTGTAATTAACGAATTATACAAGTAATTGGAATTCGAATAGGAAAATCAATGCAGTTTCTTATTTTAGATGATTCATAGCAGATACTTGATTCAACTTGGAATTAATATATTCGTCAATTATCATCAAGTTCGTCCCTATCTTGAATTCTCAAATTTGTTTTGTAACATTCTTTTCATTGAAATACTTTATAAATCATACCAAACAATTTTAGTGAATTTCGATTAAGAGCAATACTAGTCTAGAGATATTCATGGATTTATCATTTATGATCTAATAGACCTTTCGATGCCAAAATAGCGAGTCATCAGGTCCAAAAAGGCAGTGCTAAACCTGCTTCAAATCGCCTAATATTTCGCATAGCATGTTTTTATCTGAAATGGAAGACGCTCAGGGTGTATGATCTCAAAAGTTTGATATTAAGGACCAACTTAATATATAATACACGCATATAACAATCAATAGCAGAGAAGAGCTAAACTAACTTATAGACTTTTTGTAGGTAAATCTTTATATTTTTAGGTTTTGTGTGTGATACACGTACTTTACCTATGAAAAGGGCAATGGTAATCATACGGCGCTTCGCCCAATCTGTAGAGCATGTACACGTGAATGACAAAAGTGAACTGATAACTTGACAGATAGTGGAAATAGGGATTTGACATAGAATGTTTGGCTATGAAGTCATCTATTGTGTGAAATAAGAATCTACGGTTCTAACCTCATAAATAGAAAATATAAATTCTTTTTGGACACATAGCACTGGTTTGAACCACTTGATAGCCACTCCTACAGCTACATATTAGAACTGACTACACATTAGAATGTGCGCATGTCCTGTCAGATATTCTACATGTCATCTTTGTCGGAACGAATTAATGTTGTAATTAACGAATTATACAAGTAATTGGAATTCGAATAGGAAAATCAATGCAGTTTCTTATTTTAGATGATTCATAGCAGATACTTGATTCAACTTGGAATTAATATATTCGTCAATTATCATCAAGTTCGTCCCTATCTTGAATTCTCAAATTTGTTTTGTAACATTCTTTTCATTGAAATACTTTATAAATCATACCAAACAATTTTAGTGAATTTCGATTAAGAGCAATACTAGTCTAGAGATATTCATGGATTTATCATTTATGATCTAATAGACCTTTCGATGCCAAAATAGCGAGTCATCAGGTCCAAAAAGGCAGTGCTAAACCTGCTTCAAATCGCCTAATATTTCGCATAGCATGTTTTTATCTGAAATGGAAGACGCTCAGGGTGTATGATCTCAAAAGTTTGATATTAAGGACCAACTTAATATATAATACACGCATATAACAATCAATAGCAGAGAAGAGCTAAACTAACTTATAGACTTTTTGTAGGTAAATCTTTATATTTTTAGGTTTTGTGTGTGATACACGTACTTTACCTATGAAAAGGGCAATGGTAATCATACGGCGCTTCGCCCAATCTGTAGAGCATGTACACGTGAATGACAAAAGTGAACTGATAACTTGACAGATAGTGGAAATAGGGATTTGACATAGAATGTTTGGCTATGAAGTCATCTATTGTGTGAAATAAGAATCTACGGTTCTAACCTCATAAATAGAAAATATAAATTCTTTTTGGACACATAGCACTGGTTTGAACCACTTGATAGCCACTCCTACAGCTACATATTAGAACTGACTACACATTAGAATGTGCGCATGTCCTGTCAGATATTCTACATGTCATCTTTGTCGGAACGAATTAATGTTGTAATTAACGAATTATACAAGTAATTGGAATTCGAATAGGAAAATCAATGCAGTTTCTTATTTTAGATGATTCATAGCAGATACTTGATTCAACTTGGAATTAATATATTCGTCAATTATCATCAAGTTCGTCCCTATCTTGAATTCTCAAATTTGTTTTGTAACATTCTTTTCATTGAAATACTTTATAAATCATACCAAACAATTTTAGTGAATTTCGATTAAGAGCAATACTAGTCTAGAGATATTCATGGATTTATCATTTATGATCTAATAGACCTTTCGATGCCAAAATAGCGAGTCATCAGGTCCAAAAAGGCAGTGCTAAACCTGCTTCAAATCGCCTAATATTTCGCATAGCATGTTTTTATCTGAAATGGAAGACGCTCAGGGTGTATGATCTCAAAAGTTTGATATTAAGGACCAACTTAATATATAATACACGCATATAACAATCAATAGCAGAGAAGAGCTAAACTAACTTATAGACTTTTTGTAGGTAAATCTTTATATTTTTAGGTTTTGTGTGTGATACACGTACTTTACCTATGAAAAGGGCAATGGTAATCATACGGCGCTTCGCCCAATCTGTAGAGCATGTACACGTGAATGACAAAAGTGAACTGATAACTTGACAGATAGTGGAAATAGGGATTTGACATAGAATGTTTGGCTATGAAGTCATCTATTGTGTGAAATAAGAATCTACGGTTCTAACCTCATAAATAGAAAATATAAATTCTTTTTGGACACATAGCACTGGTTTGAACCACTTGATAGCCACTCCTACAGCTACATATTAGAACTGACTACACATTAGAATGTGCGCATGTCCTGTCAGATATTCTACATGTCATCTTTGTCGGAACGAATTAATGTTGTAATTAACGAATTATACAAGTAATTGGAATTCGAATAGGAAAATCAATGCAGTTTCTTATTTTAGATGATTCATAGCAGATACTTGATTCAACTTGGAATTAATATATTCGTCAATTATCATCAAGTTCGTCCCTATCTTGAATTCTCAAATTTGTTTTGTAACATTCTTTTCATTGAAATACTTTATAAATCATACCAAACAATTTTAGTGAATTTCGATTAAGAGCAATACTAGTCTAGAGATATTCATGCATTTATCATTTATGATCTAATAGACCTTTCGATGCCAAAATAGCGAGTCATCAGGTCCAAAAAGGCAGTGCTAAACCTGCTTCAAATCGCCTAATATTTCGCATAGCATGTTTTTATCTGAAATGGAAGACGCTCAGGGTGTATGATCTCAAAAGTTTGATATTAAGGACCAACTTAATATATAATACACGCATATAACAATCAATAGCAGAGAAGAGCTAAACTAACTTAGAGACTTTTTGTAGGTAAATCTTTATATTTTTAGGTTTTGTGTGTGATACACGTACTTTACCTATGAAAAGGGCAATGGTAATCATACGGCGCTTCGCCCAATCTGTAGAGCATGTACACGTGAATGACAAAAGTGAACTGATAACTTGACAGATAGTGGAAATAGGGATTTGACATAGAATGTTTGGCTATGAAGTCATCTATTGTGTGAAATAAGAATCTACGGTTCTAACCTCATAAATAGAAAATATAAATTCTTTTTGGACACATAGCACTGGTTTGAACCACTTGATAGCCACTCCTACAGCTACATATTAGAACTGACTACACATTAGAATGTGCGCATGTCCTGTCAGATATTCTACATGTCATCTTTGTCGGAACGAATTAATGTTGTAATTAACGAATTATACAAGTAATTGGAATTCGAATAGGAAAATCAATGCAGTTTCTTATTTTAGATGATTCATAGCAGATACTTGATTCAACTTGGAATTAATATATTCGTCAATTATCATCAAGTTCGTCCCTATCTTGAATTCTCAAATTTGTTTTGTAACATTCTTTTCATTGAAATACTTTATAAATCATACCAAACAATTTTAGTGAATTTCGATTAAGAGCAATACTAGTCTAGAGATATTCATGGATTTATCATTTATGATCTAATAGACCTTTCGATGCCAAAATAGCGAGTCATCAGGTCCAAAAAGGCAGTGCTAAACCTGCTTCAAATCGCCTAATATTTCGCATAGCATGTTTTTATCTGAAATGGAAGACGCTCAGGGTGTATGATCTCAAAAGTTTGATATTAAGGACCAACTTAATATATAATACACGCATATAACAATCAATAGCAGAGAAGAGCTAAACTAACTTAGAGACTTTTTGTAGGTAAATCTTTATATTTTTAGGTTTTGTGTGTGATACACGTACTTTACCTATGAAAAGGGCAATGGTAATCATACGGCGCTTCGCCCAATCTGTAGAGCATGTACACGTGAATGACAAAAGTGAACTGATAACTTGACAGATAGTGGAAATAGGGATTTGACATAGAATGTTTGGCTATGAAGTCATCTATTGTGTGAAATAAGAATCTACGGTTCTAACCTCATAAATAGAAAATATAAATTCTTTTTGGACACATAGCACTGGTTTGAACCACTTGATAGCCACTCCTACAGCTACATATTAGAACTGACTACACATTAGAATGTGCGCATGTCCTGTCAGATATTCTACATGTCATCTTTGTCGGAACGAATTAATGTTGTAATTAACGAATTATACAAGTAATTGGAATTCGAATAGGAAAATCAATGCAGTTTCTTATTTTAGATGATTCATAGCAGATACTTGATTCAACTTGGAATTAATATATTCGTCAATTATCATCAAGTTCGTCCCTATCTTGAATTCTCAAATTTGTTTTGTAACATTCTTTTCATTGAAATACTTTATAAATCATACCAAACAATTTTAGTGAATTTCGATTAAGAGCAATACTAGTCTAGAGATATTCATGCATTTATCATTTATGATCTAATAGACCTTTCGATGCCAAAATAGCGAGTCATCAGGTCCAAAAAGGCAGTGCTAAACCTGCTTCAAATCGCCTAATATTTCGCATAGCATGTTTTTATCTGAAATGGAAGACGCTCAGGGTGTATGATCTCAAAAGTTTGATATTAAGGACCAACTTAATATATAATACACGCATATAACAATCAATAGCAGAGAAGAGCTAAACTAACTTAGAGACTTTTTGTAGGTAAATCTTTATATTTTTAGGTTTTGTGTGTGATACACGTACTTTACCTATGAAAAGGGCAATGGTAATCATACGGCGCTTCGCCCAATCTGTAGAGCATGTACACGTGAATGACAAAAGTGAACTGATAACTTGACAGATAGTGGAAATAGGGATTTGACATAGAATGTTTGGCTATGAAGTCATCTATTGTGTGAAATAAGAATCTACGGTTCTAACCTCATAAATAGAAAATATAAATTCTTTTTGGACACATAGCACTGGTTTGAACCACTTGATAGCCACTCCTACAGCTACATATTAGAACTGACTACACATTAGAATGTGCGCATGTCCTGTCAGATATTCTACATGTCATCTTTGTCGGAACGAATTAATGTTGTAATTAACGAATTATACAAGTAATTGGAATTCGAATAGGAAAATCAATGCAGTTTCTTATTTTAGATGATTCATAGCAGATACTTGATTCAACTTGGAATTAATATATTCGTCAATTATCATCAAGTTCGTCCCTATCTTGAATTCTCAAATTTGTTTTGTAACATTCTTTTCATTGAAATACTTTATAAATCATACCAAACAATTTTAGTGAATTTCGATTAAGAGCAATACTAGTCTAGAGATATTCATGGATTTATCATTTATGATCTAATAGACCTTTCGATGCCAAAATAGCGAGTCATCAGGTCCAAAAAGGCAGTGCTAAACCTGCTTCAAATCGCCTAATATTTCGCATAGCATGTTTTTATCTGAAATGGAAGACGCTCAGGGTGTATGATCTCAAAAGTTTGATATTAAGGACCAACTTAATATATAATACACGCATATAACAATCAATAGCAGAGAAGAGCTAAACTAACTTAGAGACTTTTTGTAGGTAAATCTTTATATTTTTAGGTTTTGTGTGTGATACACGTACTTTACCTATGAAAAGGGCAATGGTAATCATACGGCGCTTCGCCCAATCTGTAGAGCATGTACACGTGAATGACAAAAGTGAACTGATAACTTGACAGATAGTGGAAATAGGGATTTGACATAGAATGTTTGGCTATGAAGTCATCTATTGTGTGAAATAAGAATCTACGGTTCTAACCTCATAAATAGAAAATATAAATTCTTTTTGGACACATAGCACTGGTTTGAACCACTTGATAGCCACTCCTACAGCTACATATTAGAACTGACTACACATTAGAATGTGCGCATGTCCTGTCAGATATTCTACATGTCATCTTTGTCGGAACGAATTAATGTTGTAATTAACGAATTATACAAGTAATTGGAATTCGAATAGGAAAATCAATGCAGTTTCTTATTTTAGATGATTCATAGCAGATACTTGATTCAACTTGGAATTAATATATTCGTCAATTATCATCAAGTTCGTCCCTATCTTGAATTCTCAAATTTGTTTTGTAACATTCTTTTCATTGAAATACTTTATAAATCATACCAAACAATTTTAGTGAATTTCGATTAAGAGCAATACTAGTCTAGAGATATTCATGGATTTATCATTTATGATCTAATAGACCTTTCGATGCCAAAATAGCGAGTCATCAGGTCCAAAAAGGCAGTGCTAAACCTGCTTCAAATCGCCTAATATTTCGCATAGCATGTTTTTATCTGAAATGGAAGACGCTCAGGGTGTATGATCTCAAAAGTTTGATATTAAGGACCAACTTAATATATAATACACGCATATAACAATCAATAGCAGAGAAGAGCTAAACTAACTTATAGACTTTTTGTAGGTAAATCTTTATATTTTTAGGTTTTGTGTGTGATACACGTACTTTACCTATGAAAAGGGCAATGGTAATCATACGGCGCTTCGCCCAATCTGTAGAGCATGTACACGTGAATGACAAAAGTGAACTGATAACTTGACAGATAGTGGAAATAGGGATTTGACATAGAATGTTTGGCTATGAAGTCATCTATTGTGTGAAATAAGAATCTACGGTTCTAACCTCATAAATAGAAAATATAAATTCTTTTTGGACACATAGCACTGGTTTGAACCACTTGATAGCCACTCCTACAGCTACATATTAGAACTGACTACACATTAGAATGTGCGCATGTCCTGTCAGATATTCTACATGTCATCTTTGTCGGAACGAATTAATGTTGTAATTAACGAATTATACAAGTAATTGGAATTCGAATAGGAAAATCAATGCAGTTTCTTATTTTAGATGATTCATAGCAGATACTTGATTCAACTTGGAATTAATATATTCGTCAATTATCATCAAGTTCGTCCCTATCTTGAATTCTCAAATTTGTTTTGTAACATTCTTTTCATTGAAATACTTTATAAATCATACCAAACAATTTTAGTGAATTTCGATTAAGAGCAATACTAGTCTAGAGATATTCATGGATTTATCATTTATGATCTAATAGACCTTTCGATGCCAAAATAGCGAGTCATCAGGTCCAAAAAGGCAGTGCTAAACCTGCTTCAAATCGCCTAATATTTCGCATAGCATGTTTTTATCTGAAATGGAAGACGCTCAGGGTGTATGATCTCAAAAGTTTGATATTAAGGACCAACTTAATATATAATACACGCATATAACAATCAATAGCAGAGAAGAGCTAAACTAACTTATAGACTTTTTGTAGGTAAATCTTTATATTTTTAGGTTTTGTGTGTGATACACGTACTTTACCTATGAAAAGGGCAATGGTAATCATACGGCGCTTCGCCCAATCTGTAGAGCATGTACACGTGAATGACAAAAGTGAACTGATAACTTGACAGATAGTGGAAATAGGGATTTGACATAGAATGTTTGGCTATGAAGTCATCTATTGTGTGAAATAAGAATCTACGGTTCTAACCTCATAAATAGAAAATATAAATTCTTTTTGGACACATAGCACTGGTTTGAACCACTTGATAGCCACTCCTACAGCTACATATTAGAACTGACTACACATTAGAATGTGCGCATGTCCTGTCAGATATTCTACATGTCATCTTTGTCGGAACGAATTAATGTTGTAATTAACGAATTATACAAGTAATTGGAATTCGAATAGGAAAATCAATGCAGTTTCTTATTTTAGATGATTCATAGCAGATACTTGATTCAACTTGGAATTAATATATTCGTCAATTATCATCAAGTTCGTCCCTATCTTGAATTCTCAAATTTGTTTTGTAACATTCTTTTCATTGAAATACTTTATAAATCATACCAAACAATTTTAGTGAATTTCGATTAAGAGCAATACTAGTCTAGAGATATTCATGCATTTATCATTTATGATCTAATAGACCTTTCGATGCCAAAATAGCGAGTCATCAGGTCCAAAAAGGCAGTGCTAAACCTGCTTCAAATCGCCTAATATTTCGCATAGCATGTTTTTATCTGAAATGGAAGACGCTCAGGGTGTATGATCTCAAAAGTTTGATATTAAGGACCAACTTAATATATAATACACGCATATAACAATCAATAGCAGAGAAGAGCTAAACTAACTTAGAGACTTTTTGTAGGTAAATCTTTATATTTTTAGGTTTTGTGTGTGATACACGTACTTTACCTATGAAAAGGGCAATGGTAATCATACGGCGCTTCGCCCAATCTGTAGAGCATGTACACGTGAATGACAAAAGTGAACTGATAACTTGACAGATAGTGGAAATAGGGATTTGACATAGAATGTTTGGCTATGAAGTCATCTATTGTGTGAAATAAGAATCTACGGTTCTAACCTCATAAATAGAAAATATAAATTCTTTTTGGACACATAGCACTGGTTTGAACCACTTGATAGCCACTCCTACAGCTACATATTAGAACTGACTACACATTAGAATGTGCGCATGTCCTGTCAGATATTCTACATGTCATCTTTGTCGGAACGAATTAATGTTGTAATTAACGAATTATACAAGTAATTGGAATTCGAATAGGAAAATCAATGCAGTTTCTTATTTTAGATGATTCATAGCAGATACTTGATTCAACTTGGAATTAATATATTCGTCAATTATCATCAAGTTCGTCCCTATCTTGAATTCTCAAATTTGTTTTGTAACATTCTTTTCATTGAAATACTTTATAAATCATACCAAACAATTTTAGTGAATTTCGATTAAGAGCAATACTAGTCTAGAGATATTCATGCATTTATCATTTATGATCTAATAGACCTTTCGATGCCAAAATAGCGAGTCATCAGGTCCAAAAAGGCAGTGCTAAACCTGCTTCAAATCGCCTAATATTTCGCATAGCATGTTTTTATCTGAAATGGAAGACGCTCAGGGTGTATGATCTCAAAAGTTTGATATTAAGGACCAACTTAATATATAATACACGCATATAACAATCAATAGCAGAGAAGAGCTAAACTAACTTAGAGACTTTTTGTAGGTAAATCTTTATATTTTTAGGTTTTGTGTGTGATACACGTACTTTACCTATGAAAAGGGCAATGGTAATCATACGGCGCTTCGCCCAATCTGTAGAGCATGTACACGTGAATGACAAAAGTGAACTGATAACTTGACAGATAGTGGAAATAGGGATTTGACATAGAATGTTTGGCTATGAAGTCATCTATTGTGTGAAATAAGAATCTACGGTTCTAACCTCATAAATAGAAAATATAAATTCTTTTTGGACACATAGCACTGGTTTGAACCACTTGATAGCCACTCCTACAGCTACATATTAGAACTGACTACACATTAGAATGTGCGCATGTCCTGTCAGATATTCTACATGTCATCTTTGTCGGAACGAATTAATGTTGTAATTAACGAATTATACAAGTAATTGGAATTCGAATAGGAAAATCAATGCAGTTTCTTATTTTAGATGATTCATAGCAGATACTTGATTCAACTTGGAATTAATATATTCGTCAATTATCATCAAGTTCGTCCCTATCTTGAATTCTCAAATTTGTTTTGTAACATTCTTTTCATTGAAATACTTTATAAATCATACCAAACAATTTTAGTGAATTTCGATTAAGAGCAATACTAGTCTAGAGATATTCATGGATTTATCATTTATGATCTAATAGACCTTTCGATGCCAAAATAGCGAGTCATCAGGTCCAAAAAGGCAGTGCTAAACCTGCTTCAAATCGCCTAATATTTCGCATAGCATGTTTTTATCTGAAATGGAAGACGCTCAGGGTGTATGATCTCAAAAGTTTGATATTAAGGACCAACTTAATATATAATACACGCATATAACAATCAATAGCAGAGAAGAGCTAAACTAACTTAGAGACTTTTTGTAGGTAAATCTTTATATTTTTAGGTTTTGTGTGTGATACACGTACTTTACCTATGAAAAGGGCAATGGTAATCATACGGCGCTTCGCCCAATCTGTAGAGCATGTACACGTGAATGACAAAAGTGAACTGATAACTTGACAGATAGTGGAAATAGGGATTTGACATAGAATGTTTGGCTATGAAGTCATCTATTGTGTGAAATAAGAATCTACGGTTCTAACCTCATAAATAGAAAATATAAATTCTTTTTGGACACATAGCACTGGTTTGAACCACTTGATAGCCACTCCTACAGCTACATATTAGAACTGACTACACATTAGAATGTGCGCATGTCCTGTCAGATATTCTACATGTCATCTTTGTCGGAACGAATTAATGTTGTAATTAACGAATTATACAAGTAATTGGAATTCGAATAGGAAAATCAATGCAGTTTCTTATTTTAGATGATTCATAGCAGATACTTGATTCAACTTGGAATTAATATATTCGTCAATTATCATCAAGTTCGTCCCTATCTTGAATTCTCAAATTTGTTTTGTAACATTCTTTTCATTGAAATACTTTATAAATCATACCAAACAATTTTAGTGAATTTCGATTAAGAGCAATACTAGTCTAGAGATATTCATGGATTTATCATTTATGATCTAATAGACCTTTCGATGCCAAAATAGCGAGTCATCAGGTCCAAAAAGGCAGTGCTAAACCTGCTTCAAATCGCCTAATATTTCGCATAGCATGTTTTTATCTGAAATGGAAGACGCTCAGGGTGTATGATCTCAAAAGTTTGATATTAAGGACCAACTTAATATATAATACACGCATATAACAATCAATAGCAGAGAAGAGCTAAACTAACTTAGAGACTTTTTGTAGGTAAATCTTTATATTTTTAGGTTTTGTGTGTGATACACGTACTTTACCTATGAAAAGGGCAATGGTAATCATACGGCGCTTCGCCCAATCTGTAGAGCATGTACACGTGAATGACAAAAGTGAACTGATAACTTGACAGATAGTGGAAATAGGGATTTGACATAGAATGTTTGGCTATGAAGTCATCTATTGTGTGAAATAAGAATCTACGGTTCTAACCTCATAAATAGAAAATATAAATTCTTTTTGGACACATAGCACTGGTTTGAACCACTTGATAGCCACTCCTACAGCTACATATTAGAACTGACTACACATTAGAATGTGCGCATGTCCTGTCAGATATTCTACATGTCATCTTTGTCGGAACGAATTAATGTTGTAATTAACGAATTATACAAGTAATTGGAATTCGAATAGGAAAATCAATGCAGTTTCTTATTTTAGATGATTCATAGCAGATACTTGATTCAACTTGGAATTAATATATTCGTCAATTATCATCAAGTTCGTCCCTATCTTGAATTCTCAAATTTGTTTTGTAACATTCTTTTCATTGAAATACTTTATAAATCATACCAAACAATTTTAGTGAATTTCGATTAAGAGCAATACTAGTCTAGAGATATTCATGCATTTATCATTTATGATCTAATAGACCTTTCGATGCCAAAATAGCGAGTCATCAGGTCCAAAAAGGCAGTGCTAAACCTGCTTCAAATCGCCTAATATTTCGCATAGCATGTTTTTATCTGAAATGGAAGACGCTCAGGGTGTATGATCTCAAAAGTTTGATATTAAGGACCAACTTAATATATAATACACGCATATAACAATCAATAGCAGAGAAGAGCTAAACTAACTTAGAGACTTTTTGTAGGTAAATCTTTATATTTTTAGGTTTTGTGTGTGATACACGTACTTTACCTATGAAAAGGGCAATGGTAATCATACGGCGCTTCGCCCAATCTGTAGAGCATGTACACGTGAATGACAAAAGTGAACTGATAACTTGACAGATAGTGGAAATAGGGATTTGACATAGAATGTTTGGCTATGAAGTCATCTATTGTGTGAAATAAGAATCTACGGTTCTAACCTCATAAATAGAAAATATAAATTCTTTTTGGACACATAGCACTGGTTTGAACCACTTGATAGCCACTCCTACAGCTACATATTAGAACTGACTACACATTAGAATGTGCGCATGTCCTGTCAGATATTCTACATGTCATCTTTGTCGGAACGAATTAATGTTGTAATTAACGAATTATACAAGTAATTGGAATTCGAATAGGAAAATCAATGCAGTTTCTTATTTTAGATGATTCATAGCAGATACTTGATTCAACTTGGAATTAATATATTCGTCAATTATCATCAAGTTCGTCCCTATCTTGAATTCTCAAATTTGTTTTGTAACATTCTTTTCATTGAAATACTTTATAAATCATACCAAACAATTTTAGTGAATTTCGATTAAGAGCAATACTAGTCTAGAGATATTCATGGATTTATCATTTATGATCTAATAGACCTTTCGATGCCAAAATAGCGAGTCATCAGGTCCAAAAAGGCAGTGCTAAACCTGCTTCAAATCGCCTAATATTTCGCATAGCATGTTTTTATCTGAAATGGAAGACGCTCAGGGTGTATGATCTCAAAAGTTTGATATTAAGGACCAACTTAATATATAATACACGCATATAACAATCAATAGCAGAGAAGAGCTAAACTACCTTAGAGACTTTTTGTAGGTAAATCTTTATATTTTTAGGTTTTGTGTGTGATACACGTACTTTACCTATGAAAAGGGCAATGGTAATCATACGGCGCTTCGCCCAATCTGTAGAGCATGTACACGTGAATGACAAAAGTGAACTGATAACTTGACAGATAGTGGAAATAGGGATTTGACATAGAATGTTTGGCTATGAAGTCATCTATTGTGTGAAATAAGAATCTACGGTTCTAACCTCATAAATAGAAAATATAAATTCTTTTTGGACACATAGCACTGGTTTGAACCACTTGATAGCCACTCCTACAGCTACATATTAGAACTGACTACACATTAGAATGTGCGCATGTCCTGTCAGATATTCTACATGTCATCTTTGTCGGAACGAATTAATGTTGTAATTAACGAATTATACAAGTAATTGGAATTCGAATAGGAAAATCAATGCAGTTTCTTATTTTAGATGATTCATAGCAGATACTTGATTCAACTTGGAATTAATATATTCGTCAATTATCATCAAGTTCGTCCCTATCTTGAATTCTCAAATTTGTTTTGTAACATTCTTTTCATTGAAATACTTTATAAATCATACCAAACAATTTTAGTGAATTTCGATTAAGAGCAATACTAGTCTAGAGATATTCATGCATTTATCATTTATGATCTAATAGACCTTTCGATGCCAAAATAGCGAGTCATCAGGTCCAAAAAGGCAGTGCTAAACCTGCTTCAAATCGCCTAATATTTCGCATAGCATGTTTTTATCTGAAATGGAAGACGCTCAGGGTGTATGATCTCAAAAGTTTGATATTAAGGACCAACTTAATATATAATACACGCATATAACAATCAATAGCAGAGAAGAGCTAAACTACCTTAGAGACTTTTTGTAGGTAAATCTTTATATTTTTAGGTTTTGTGTGTGATACACGTACTTTACCTATGAAAAGGGCAATGGTAATCATACGGCGCTTCGCCCAATCTGTAGAGCATGTACACGTGAATGACAAAAGTGAACTGATAACTTGACAGATAGTGGAAATAGGGATTTGACATAGAATGTTTGGCTATGAAGTCATCTATTGTGTGAAATAAGAATCTACGGTTCTAACCTCATAAATAGAAAATATAAATTCTTTTTGGACACATAGCACTGGTTTGAACCACTTGATAGCCACTCCTACAGCTACATATTAGAACTGACTACACATTAGAATGTGCGCATGTCCTGTCAGATATTCTACATGTCATCTTTGTCGGAACGAATTAATGTTGTAATTAACGAATTATACAAGTAATTGGAATTCGAATAGGAAAATCAATGCAGTTTCTTATTTTAGATGATTCATAGCAGATACTTGATTCAACTTGGAATTAATATATTCGTCAATTATCATCAAGTTCGTCCCTATCTTGAATTCTCAAATTTGTTTTGTAACATTCTTTTCATTGAAATACTTTATAAATCATACCAAACAATTTTAGTGAATTTCGATTAAGAGCAATACTAGTCTAGAGATATTCATGGATTTATCATTTATGATCTAATAGACCTTTCGATGCCAAAATAGCGAGTCATCAGGTCCAAAAAGGCAGTGCTAAACCTGCTTCAAATCGCCTAATATTTCGCATAGCATGTTTTTATCTGAAATGGAAGACGCTCAGGGTGTATGATCTCAAAAGTTTGATATTAAGGACCAACTTAATATATAATACACGCATATAACAATCAATAGCAGAGAAGAGCTAAACTAACTTAGAGACTTTTTGTAGGTAAATCTTTATATTTTTAGGTTTTGTGTGTGATACACGTACTTTACCTATGAAAAGGGCAATGGTAATCATACGGCGCTTCGCCCAATCTGTAGAGCATGTACACGTGAATGACAAAAGTGAACTGATAACTTGACAGATAGTGGAAATAGGGATTTGACATAGAATGTTTGGCTATGAAGTCATCTATTGTGTGAAATAAGAATCTACGGTTCTAACCTCATAAATAGAAAATATAAATTCTTTTTGGACACATAGCACTGGTTTGAACCACTTGATAGCCACTCCTACAGCTACATATTAGAACTGACTACACATTAGAATGTGCGCATGTCCTGTCAGATATTCTACATGTCATCTTTGTCGGAACGAATTAATGTTGTAATTAACGAATTATACAAGTAATTGGAATTCGAATAGGAAAATCAATGCAGTTTCTTATTTTAGATGATTCATAGCAGATACTTGATTCAACTTGGAATTAATATATTCGTCAATTATCATCAAGTTCGTCCCTATCTTGAATTCTCAAATTTGTTTTGTAACATTCTTTTCATTGAAATACTTTATAAATCATACCAAACAATTTTAGTGAATTTCGATTAAGAGCAATACTAGTCTAGAGATATTCATGGATTTATCATTTATGATCTAATAGACCTTTCGATGCCAAAATAGCGAGTCATCAGGTCCAAAAAGGCAGTGCTAAACCTGCTTCAAATCGCCTAATATTTCGCATAGCATGTTTTTATCTGAAATGGAAGACGCTCAGGGTGTATGATCTCAAAAGTTTGATATTAAGGACCAACTTAATATATAATACACGCATATAACAATCAATAGCAGAGAAGAGCTAAACTACCTTAGAGACTTTTTGTAGGTAAATCTTTATATTTTTAGGTTTTGTGTGTGATACACGTACTTTACCTATGAAAAGGGCAATGGTAATCATACGGCGCTTCGCCCAATCTGTAGAGCATGTACACGTGAATGACAAAAGTGAACTGATAACTTGACAGATAGTGGAAATAGGGATTTGACATAGAATGTTTGGCTATGAAGTCATCTATTGTGTGAAATAAGAATCTACGGTTCTAACCTCATAAATAGAAAATATAAATTCTTTTTGGACACATAGCACTGGTTTGAACCACTTGATAGCCACTCCTACAGCTACATATTAGAACTGACTACACATTAGAATGTGCGCATGTCCTGTCAGATATTCTACATGTCATCTTTGTCGGAACGAATTAATGTTGTAATTAACGAATTATACAAGTAATTGGAATTCGAATAGGAAAATCAATGCAGTTTCTTATTTTAGATGATTCATAGCAGATACTTGATTCAACTTGGAATTAATATATTCGTCAATTATCATCAAGTTCGTCCCTATCTTGAATTCTCAAATTTGTTTTGTAACATTCTTTTCATTGAAATACTTTATAAATCATACCAAACAATTTTAGTGAATTTCGATTAAGAGCAATACTAGTCTAGAGATATTCATGGATTTATCATTTATGATCTAATAGACCTTTCGATGCCAAAATAGCGAGTCATCAGGTCCAAAAAGGCAGTGCTAAACCTGCTTCAAATCGCCTAATATTTCGCATAGCATGTTTTTATCTGAAATGGAAGACGCTCAGGGTGTATGATCTCAAAAGTTTGATATTAAGGACCAACTTAATATATAATACACGCATATAACAATCAATAGCAGAGAAGAGCTAAACTACCTTAGAGACTTTTTGTAGGTAAATCTTTATATTTTTAGGTTTTGTGTGTGATACACGTACTTTACCTATTGAAAAGGGCAATGGTAATCATACGGCGCTTCGCCCAATCTGTAGAGCATGTACACGTGAATGACAAAAGTGAACTGATAACTTGACAGATAGTGGAAATAGGGATTTGACATAGAATGTTTGGCTATGAAGTCATCTATTGTGTGAAATAAGAATCTACGGTTCTAACCTCATAAATAGAAAATATAAATTCTTTTTGGACACATAGCACTGGTTTGAACCACTTGATAGCCACTCCTACAGCTACATATTAGAACTGACTACACATTAGAATGTGCGCATGTCCTGTCAGATATTCTACATGTCATCTTTGTCGGAACGAATTAATGTTGTAATTAACGAATTATACAAGTAATTGGAATTCGAATAGGAAAATCAATGCAGTTTCTTATTTTAGATGATTCATAGCAGATACTTGATTCAACTTGGAATTAATATATTCGTCAATTATCATCAAGTTCGTCCCTATCTTGAATTCTCAAATTTGTTTTGTAACATTCTTTTCATTGAAATACTTTATAAATCATACCAAACAATTTTAGTGAATTTCGATTAAGAGCAATACTAGTCTAGAGATATTCATGCATTTATCATTTATGATCTAATAGACCTTTCGATGCCAAAATAGCGAGTCATCAGGTCCAAAAAGGCAGTGCTAAACCTGCTTCAAATCGCCTAATATTTCGCATAGCATGTTTTTATCTGAAATGGAAGACGCTCAGGGTGTATGATCTCAAAAGTTTGATATTAAGGACCAACTTAATATATAATACACGCATATAACAATCAATAGCAGAGAAGAGCTAAACTACCTTAGAGACTTTTTGTAGGTAAATCTTTATATTTTTAGGTTTTGTGTGTGATACACGTACTTTACCTATGAAAAGGGCAATGGTAATCATACGGCGCTTCGCCCAATCTGTAGAGCATGTACACGTGAATGACAAAAGTGAACTGATAACTTGACAGATAGTGGAAATAGGGATTTGACATAGAATGTTTGGCTATGAAGTCATCTATTGTGTGAAATAAGAATCTACGGTTCTAACCTCATAAATAGAAAATATAAATTCTTTTTGGACACATAGCACTGGTTTGAACCACTTGATAGCCACTCCTACAGCTACATATTAGAACTGACTACACATTAGAATGTGCGCATGTCCTGTCAGATATTCTACATGTCATCTTTGTCGGAACGAATTAATGTTGTAATTAACGAATTATACAAGTAATTGGAATTCGAATAGGAAAATCAATGCAGTTTCTTATTTTAGATGATTCATAGCAGATACTTGATTCAACTTGGAATTAATATATTCGTCAATTATCATCAAGTTCGTCCCTATCTTGAATTCTCAAATTTGTTTTGTAACATTCTTTTCATTGAAATACTTTATAAATCATACCAAACAATTTTAGTGAATTTCGATTAAGAGCAATACTAGTCTAGAGATATTCATGGATTTATCATTTATGATCTAATAGACCTTTCGATGCCAAAATAGCGAGTCATCAGGTCCAAAAAGGCAGTGCTAAACCTGCTTCAAATCGCCTAATATTTCGCATAGCATGTTTTTATCTGAAATGGAAGACGCTCAGGGTGTATGATCTCAAAAGTTTGATATTAAGGACCAACTTAATATATAATACACGCATATAACAATCAATAGCAGAGAAGAGCTAAACTACCTTAGAGACTTTTTGTAGGTAAATCTTTATATTTTTAGGTTTTGTGTGTGATACACGTACTTTACCTATGAAAAGGGCAATGGTAATCACACGGCGCTTCGCCCAATCTGTAGAGCATGTACACGTGAATGACAAAAGTGAACTGATAACTTGACAGATAGTGGAAATAGGGATTTGACATAGAATGTTTGGCTATGAAGTCATCTATTGTGTGAAATAAGAATCTACGGTTCTAACCTCATAAATAGAAAATATAAATTCTTTTTGGACACATAGCACTGGTTTGAACCACTTGATAGCCACTCCTACAGCTACATATTAGAACTGACTACACATTAGAATGTGCGCATGTCCTGTCAGATATTCTACATGTCATCTTTGTCGGAACGAATTAATGTTGTAATTAACGAATTATACAAGTAATTGGAATTCGAATAGGAAAATCAATGCAGTTTCTTATTTTAGATGATTCATAGCAGATACTTGATTCAACTTGGAATTAATATATTCGTCAATTATCATCAAGTTCGTCCCTATCTTGAATTCTCAAATTTGTTTTGTAACATTCTTTTCATTGAAATACTTTATAAATCATACCAAACAATTTTAGTGAATTTCGATTAAGAGCAATACTAGTCTAGAGATATTCATGCATTTATCATTTATGATCTAATAGACCTTTCGATGCCAAAATAGCGAGTCATCAGGTCCAAAAAGGCAGTGCTAAACCTGCTTCAAATCGCCTAATATTTCGCATAGCATGTTTTTATCTGAAATGGAAGACGCTCAGGGTGTATGATCTCAAAAGTTTGATATTAAGGACCAACTTAATATATAATACACGCATATAACAATCAATAGCAGAGAAGAGCTAAACTACCTTAGAGACTTTTTGTAGGTAAATCTTTATATTTTTAGGTTTTGTGTGTGATACACGTACTTTACCTATGAAAAGGGCAATGGTAATCATACGGCGCTTCGCCCAATCTGTAGAGCATGTACACGTGAATGACAAAAGTGAACTGATAACTTGACAGATAGTGGAAATAGGGATTTGACATAGAATGTTTGGCTATGAAGTCATCTATTGTGTGAAATAAGAATCTACGGTTCTAACCTCATAAATAGAAAATATAAATTCTTTTTGGACACATAGCACTGGTTTGAACCACTTGATAGCCACTCCTACAGCTACATATTAGAACTGACTACACATTAGAATGTGCGCATGTCCTGTCAGATATTCTACATGTCATCTTTGTCGGAACGAATTAATGTTGTAATTAACGAATTATACAAGTAATTGGAATTCGAATAGGAAAATCAATGCAGTTTCTTATTTTAGATGATTCATAGCAGATACTTGATTCAACTTGGAATTAATATATTCGTCAATTATCATCAAGTTCGTCCCTATCTTGAATTCTCAAATTTGTTTTGTAACATTCTTTTCATTGAAATACTTTATAAATCATACCAAACAATTTTAGTGAATTTCGATTAAGAGCAATACTAGTCTAGAGATATTCATGGATTTATCATTTATGATCTAATAGACCTTTCGATGCCAAAATAGCGAGTCATCAGGTCCAAAAAGGCAGTGCTAAACCTGCTTCAAATCGCCTAATATTTCGCATAGCATGTTTTTATCTGAAATGGAAGACGCTCAGGGTGTATGATCTCAAAAGTTTGATATTAAGGACCAACTTAATATATAATACACGCATATAACAATCAATAGCAGAGAAGAGCTAAACTACCTTAGAGACTTTTTGTAGGTAAATCTTTATATTTTTAGGTTTTGTGTGTGATACACGTACTTTACCTATGAAAAGGGCAATGGTAATCATACGGCGCTTCGCCCAATCTGTAGAGCATGTACACGTGAATGACAAAAGTGAACTGATAACTTGACAGATAGTGGAAATAGGGATTTGACATAGAATGTTTGGCTATGAAGTCATCTATTGTGTGAAATAAGAATCTACGGTTCTAACCTCATAAATAGAAAATATAAATTCTTTTTGGACACATAGCACTGGTTTGAACCACTTGATAGCCACTCCTACAGCTACATATTAGAACTGACTACACATTAGAATGTGCGCATGTCCTGTCAGATATTCTACATGTCATCTTTGTCGGAACGAATTAATGTTGTAATTAACGAATTATACAAGTAATTGGAATTCGAATAGGAAAATCAATGCAGTTTCTTATTTTAGATGATTCATAGCAGATACTTGATTCAACTTGGAATTAATATATTCGTCAATTATCATCAAGTTCGTCCCTATCTTGAATTCTCAAATTTGTTTTGTAACATTCTTTTCATTGAAATACTTTATAAATCATACCAAACAATTTTAGTGAATTTCGATTAAGAGCAATACTAGTCTAGAGATATTCATGCATTTATCATTTATGATCTAATAGACCTTTCGATGCCAAAATAGCGAGTCATCAGGTCCAAAAATGCAGTGCTAAACCTGCTTCAAATCGCCTAATATTTCGCATAGCATGTTTTTATCTGAAATGGAAGACGCTCAGGGTGTATGATCTCAAAAGTTTGATATTAAGGACCAACTTAATATATAATACACGCATATAACAATCAATAGCAGAGAAGAGCTAAACTACCTTAGAGACTTTTTGTAGGTAAATCTTTATATTTTTAGGTTTTGTGTGTGATACACGTACTTTACCTATGAAAAGGGCAATGGTAATCATACGGCGCTTCGCCCAATCTGTAGAGCATGTACACGTGAATGACAAAAGTGAACTGATAACTTGACAGATAGTGGAAATAGGGATTTGACATAGAATGTTTGGCTATGAAGTCATCTATTGTGTGAAATAAGAATCTACGGTTCTAACCTCATAAATAGAAAATATAAATTCTTTTTGGACACATAGCACTGGTTTGAACCACTTGATAGCCACTCCTACAGCTACATATTAGAACTGACTACACATTAGAATGTGCGCATGTCCTGTCAGATATTCTACATGTCATCTTTGTCGGAACGAATTAATGTTGTAATTAACGAATTATACAAGTAATTGGAATTCGAATAGGAAAATCAATGCAGTTTCTTATTTTAGATGATTCATAGCAGATACTTGATTCAACTTGGAATTAATATATTCGTCAATTATCATCAAGTTCGTCCCTATCTTGAATTCTCAAATTTGTTTTGTAACATTCTTTTCATTGAAATACTTTATAAATCATACCAAACAATTTTAGTGAATTTCGATTAAGAGCAATACTAGTCTAGAGATATTCATGGATTTATCATTTATGATCTAATAGACCTTTCGATGCCAAAATAGCGAGTCATCAGGTCCAAAAAGGCAGTGCTAAACCTGCTTCAAATCGCCTAATATTTCGCATAGCATGTTTTTATCTGAAATGGAAGACGCTCAGGGTGTATGATCTCAAAAGTTTGATATTAAGGACCAACTTAATATATAATACACGCATATAACAATCAATAGCAGAGAAGAGCTAAACTACCTTAGAGACTTTTTGTAGGTAAATCTTTATATTTTTAGGTTTTGTGTGTGATACACGTACTTTACCTATGAAAAGGGCAATGGTAATCACACGGCGCTTCGCCCAATCTGTAGAGCATGTACACGTGAATGACAAAAGTGAACTGATAACTTGACAGATAGTGGAAATAGGGATTTGACATAGAATGTTTGGCTATGAAGTCATCTATTGTGTGAAATAAGAATCTACGGTTCTAACCTCATAAATAGAAAATATAAATTCTTTTTGGACACATAGCACTGGTTTGAACCACTTGATAGCCACTCCTACAGCTACATATTAGAACTGACTACACATTAGAATGTGCGCATGTCCTGTCAGATATTCTACATGTCATCTTTGTCGGAACGAATTAATGTTGTAATTAACGAATTATACAAGTAATTGGAATTCGAATAGGAAAATCAATGCAGTTTCTTATTTTAGATGATTCATAGCAGATACTTGATTCAACTTGGAATTAATATATTCGTCAATCATCAAGTTCGTCCCTATCTTGAATTCTCAAATTTGTTTTGTAACATTCTTTTCATTGAAATACTTTATAAATCATACCAAACAATTTTAGTGAATTTCGATTAAGAGCAATACTAGTCTAGAGATATTCATGCATTTATCATTTATGATCTAATAGACCTTTCGATGCCAAAATAGCGAGTCATCAGGTCCAAAAAGGCAGTGCTAAACCTGCTTCAAATCGCCTAATATTTCGCATAGCATGTTTTTATCTGAAATGGAAGACGCTCAGGGTGTATGATCTCAAAAGTTTGATATTAAGGACCAACTTAATATATAATACACGCATATAACAATCAATAGCAGAGAAGAGCTAAACTACCTTAGAGACTTTTTGTAGGTAAATCTTTATATTTTTAGGTTTTGTGTGTGATACACGTACTTTACCTATGAAAAGGGCAATGGTAATCACACGGCGCTTCGCCCAATCTGTAGAGCATGTACACGTGAATGACAAAAGTGAACTGATAACTTGACAGATAGTGGAAATAGGGATTTGACATAGAATGTTTGGCTATGAAGTCATCTATTGTGTGAAATAAGAATCTACGGTTCTAACCTCATAAATAGAAAATATAAATTCTTTTTGGACACATAGCACTGGTTTGAACCACTTGATAGCCACTCCTACAGCTACATATTAGAACTGACTACACATTAGAATGTGCGCATGTCCTGTCAGATATTCTACATGTCATCTTTGTCGGAACGAATTAATGTTGTAATTAACGAATTATACAAGTAATTGGAATTCGAATAGGAAAATCAATGCAGTTTCTTATTTTAGATGATTCATAGCAGATACTTGATTCAACTTGGAATTAATATATTCGTCAATTATCATCAAGTTCGTCCCTATCTTGAATTCTCAAATTTGTTTTGTAACATTCTTTTCATTGAAATACTTTATAAATCATACCAAACAATTTTAGTGAATTTCGATTAAGAGCAATACTAGTCTAGAGATATTCATGGATTTATCATTTATGATCTAATAGACCTTTCGATGCCAAAATAGCGAGTCATCAGGTCCAAAAAGGCAGTGCTAAACCTGCTTCAAATCGCCTAATATTTCGCATAGCATGTTTTTATCTGAAATGGAAGACGCTCAGGGTGTATGATCTCAAAAGTTTGATATTAAGGACCAACTTAATATATAATACACGCATATAACAATCAATAGCAGAGAAGAGCTAAACTACCTTAGAGACTTTTTGTAGGTAAATCTTTATATTTTTAGGTTTTGTGTGTGATACACGTACTTTACCTATGAAAAGGGCAATGGTAATCACACGGCGCTTCGCCCAATCTGTAGAGCATGTACACGTGAATGACAAAAGTGAACTGATAACTTGACAGATAGTGGAAATAGGGATTTGACATAGAATGTTTGGCTATGAAGTCATCTATTGTGTGAAATAAGAATCTACGGTTCTAACCTCATAAATAGAAAATATAAATTCTTTTTGGACACATAGCACTGGTTTGAACCACTTGATAGCCACTCCTACAGCTACATATTAGAACTGACTACACATTAGAATGTGCGCATGTCCTGTCAGATATTCTACATGTCATCTTTGTCGGAACGAATTAATGTTGTAATTAACGAATTATACAAGTAATTGGAATTCGAATAGGAAAATCAATGCAGTTTCTTATTTTAGATGATTCATAGCAGATACTTGATTCAACTTGGAATTAATATATTCGTCAATCATCAAGTTCGTCCCTATCTTGAATTCTCAAATTTGTTTTGTAACATTCTTTTCATTGAAATACTTTATAAATCATACCAAACAATTTTAGTGAATTTCGATTAAGAGCAATACTAGTCTAGAGATATTCATGCATTTATCATTTATGATCTAATAGACCTTTCGATGCCAAAATAGCGAGTCATCAGGTCCAAAAAGGCAGTGCTAAACCTGCTTCAAATCGCCTAATATTTCGCATAGCATGTTTTTATCTGAAATGGAAGACGCTCAGGGTGTATGATCTCAAAAGTTTGATATTAAGGACCAACTTAATATATAATACACGCATATAACAATCAATAGCAGAGAAGAGCTAAACTACCTTAGAGACTTTTTGTAGGTAAATCTTTATATTTTTAGGTTTTGTGTGTGATACACGTACTTTACCTATGAAAAGGGCAATGGTAATCATACGGCGCTTCGCCCAATCTGTAGAGCATGTACACGTGAATGACAAAAGTGAACTGATAACTTGACAGATAGTGGAAATAGGGATTTGACATAGAATGTTTGGCTATGAAGTCATCTATTGTGTGAAATAAGAATCTACGGTTCTAACCTCATAAATAGAAAATATAAATTCTTTTTGGACACATAGCACTGGTTTGAACCACTTGATAGCCACTCCTACAGCTACATATTAGAACTGACTACACATTAGAATGTGCGCATGTCCTGTCAGATATTCTACATGTCATCTTTGTCGGAACGAATTAATGTTGTAATTAACGAATTATACAAGTAATTGGAATTCGAATAGGAAAATCAATGCAGTTTCTTATTTTAGATGATTCATAGCAGATACTTGATTCAACTTGGAATTAATATATTCGTCAATTATCATCAAGTTCGTCCCTATCTTGAATTCTCAAATTTGTTTTGTAACATTCTTTTCATTGAAATACTTTATAAATCATACCAAACAATTTTAGTGAATTTCGATTAAGAGCAATACTAGTCTAGAGATATTCATGGATTTATCATTTATGATCTAATAGACCTTTCGATGCCAAAATAGCGAGTCATCAGGTCCAAAAAGGCAGTGCTAAACCTGCTTCAAATCGCCTAATATTTCGCATAGCATGTTTTTATCTGAAATGGAAGACGCTCAGGGTGTATGATCTCAAAAGTTTGATATTAAGGACCAACTTAATATATAATACACGCATATAACAATCAATAGCAGAGAAGAGCTAAACTACCTTAGAGACTTTTTGTAGGTAAATCTTTATATTTTTAGGTTTTGTGTGTGATACACGTACTTTACCTATGAAAAGGGCAATGGTAATCACACGGCGCTTCGCCCAATCTGTAGAGCATGTACACGTGAATGACAAAAGTGAACTGATAACTTGACAGATAGTGGAAATAGGGATTTGACATAGAATGTTTGGCTATGAAGTCATCTATTGTGTGAAATAAGAATCTACGGTTCTAACCTCATAAATAGAAAATATAAATTCTTTTTGGACACATAGCACTGGTTTGAACCACTTGATAGCCACTCCTACAGCTACATATTAGAACTGACTACACATTAGAATGTGCGCATGTCCTGTCAGATATTCTACATGTCATCTTTGTCGGAACGAATTAATGTTGTAATTAACGAATTATACAAGTAATTGGAATTCGAATAGGAAAATCAATGCAGTTTCTTATTTTAGATGATTCATAGCAGATACTTGATTCAACTTGGAATTAATATATTCGTCAATTATCATCAAGTTCGTCCCTATCTTGAATTCTCAAATTTGTTTTGTAACATTCTTTTCATTGAAATACTTTATAAATCATACCAAACAATTTTAGTGAATTTCGATTAAGAGCAATACTAGTCTAGAGATATTCATGCATTTATCATTTATGATCTAATAGACCTTTCGATGCCAAAATAGCGAGTCATCAGGTCCAAAAAGGCAGTGCTAAACCTGCTTCAAATCGCCTAATATTTCGCATAGCATGTTTTTATCTGAAATGGAAGACGCTCAGGGTGTATGATCTCAAAAGTTTGATATTAAGGACCAACTTAATATATAATACACGCATATAACAATCAATAGCAGAGAAGAGCTAAACTACCTTAGAGACTTTTTGTAGGTAAATCTTTATATTTTTAGGTTTTGTGTGTGATACACGTACTTTACCTATGAAAAGGGCAATGGTAATCACACGGCGCTTCGCCCAATCTGTAGAGCATGTACACGTGAATGACAAAAGTGAACTGATAACTTGACAGATAGTGGAAATAGGGATTTGACATAGAATGTTTGGCTATGAAGTCATCTATTGTGTGAAATAAGAATCTACGGTTCTAACCTCATAAATAGAAAATATAAATTCTTTTTGGACACATAGCACTGGTTTGAACCACTTGATAGCCACTCCTACAGCTACATATTAGAACTGACTACACATTAGAATGTGCGCATGTCCTGTCAGATATTCTACATGTCATCTTTGTCGGAACGAATTAATGTTGTAATTAACGAATTATACAAGTAATTGGAATTCGAATAGGAAAATCAATGCAGTTTCTTATTTTAGATGATTCATAGCAGATACTTGATTCAACTTGGAATTAATATATTCGTCAATTATCATCAAGTTCGTCCCTATCTTGAATTCTCAAATTTGTTTTGTAACATTCTTTTCATTGAAATACTTTATAAATCATACCAAACAATTTTAGTGAATTTCGATTAAGAGCAATACTAGTCTAGAGATATTCATGGATTTATCATTTATGATCTAATAGACCTTTCGATGCCAAAATAGCGAGTCATCAGGTCCAAAAAGGCAGTGCTAAACCTGCTTCAAATCGCCTAATATTTCGCATAGCATGTTTTTATCTGAAATGGAAGACGCTCAGGGTGTATGATCTCAAAAGTTTGATATTAAGGACCAACTTAATATATAATACACGCATATAACAATCAATAGCAGAGAAGAGCTAAACTACCTTAGAGACTTTTTGTAGGTAAATCTTTATATTTTTAGGTTTTGTGTGTGATACACGTACTTTACCTATGAAAAGGGCAATGGTAATCACACGGCGCTTCGCCCAATCTGTAGAGCATGTACACGTGAATGACAAAAGTGAACTGATAACTTGACAGATAGTGGAAATAGGGATTTGACATAGAATGTTTGGCTATGAAGTCATCTATTGTGTGAAATAAGAATCTACGGTTCTAACCTCATAAATAGAAAATATAAATTCTTTTTGGACACATAGCACTGGTTTGAACCACTTGATAGCCACTCCTACAGCTACATATTAGAACTGACTACACATTAGAATGTGCGCATGTCCTGTCAGATATTCTACATGTCATCTTTGTCGGAACGAATTAATGTTGTAATTAACGAATTATACAAGTAATTGGAATTCGAATAGGAAAATCAATGCAGTTTCTTATTTTAGATGATTCATAGCAGATACTTGATTCAACTTGGAATATTAAATTTACGCGTTGCGACGACGCTACCGGCGTTCGTTTCGGTTACGGACGGATGACGGTACGACGATCGCATCGATTAGATCGGTCGTCGCGTTAACCGCCGTACTGTCGGCGACGCGAGTGACGTTCGTTCGCGGGAATTCGGGCGTCGGGACTCGCATCGGTCTGTCACGTTCGATTAGTCGGGCGTCAAGATTAACGTCGAGGAATACGGTTGGCGTCGCCGCTTTCGACGAGCCGGGCGAATATAATTTACGGTACGGGCTCCTCCGAGTGCGTGCGTCGATAAGCGTCGGATTACGATTCTACGAAAACGTGGAAAGATCTTCGACACAATACGGCTATTCGAGCGCTCGTCGTCGTTGCGATACGGAATTTCCCCGATGTTCGGATAATTCGCTTTCGGACGCGCAATCTCGTTTGCGCGCGCTACGGTCCCGCTCGCGCGAGCACGTGTCGACCGTCGTGCTCGCGTACGACGTTCGGAATCGAGCGGTCGCCGTTGCGCGTACCGATATTGGCGGGACGCGCGATTACGTCGATATTTCCGCCGTCGGCTTCCGGAGTCTCGGGGCATTAACTTCGAGCGCGCGCGACGTCGGGGTTTCGTCCGTCGCCGCCAGGACATATTGCGTTTACGCGGATTCGCGGTCGGATTCCGGATTCTCCGCTACGTGCGCCGTCGCGTAACGATACGCGACAGGGGTTGCGGGTGCGCCAACCGGAGCGATTTCCCGTCCCGATTTCAGTCGCTATCGCGGCGCGGGCGGGGGTACGGGGTATTAACCACGATCGCTCAGGGGCGAGTAAAGTTTAGCGGATAATTACGATTCTCGAGCTCGGCGGCGTTTCGGTCGAGGATATTCGCAGGCGCCCCGTTCTCACGGTAACTGTATAGCATACGATTAATAACCCGACTCGTCGTGCGTCGGCTACGGCGTTCGGGAGGATTTTTCGTAATAACGATATTCGATTCGGATTCGAACCGAATATCGCGTAGTCGTCGAGAGCGCGGCGTAGATCTTAAAGCGCTTTCGCGTCGCTATTAACGCTGTACGTCGATGCGTCGTGCTCGATCCCGTCGCGATTTTCGCTGCGGTACGTCGTTGTCGCCGACACACGCGCGAGAGAACGATAACGGTCCACGCGCGAGGTCGTCGTCGTCGTCGAAAATTCGGGCGTCGAGTTCGTATTTCGATATCGTTCGACGAGGCCGGACATTCAGAATTTATACCGGGCGATTCGCTCGGTCCGTACGTGTTAACGTATCGTACGCGATCCTTAATTTCGCAACCGATTCGCGGCGGATTGCGACGCGTACGATTCGCAATAAACAGCGAGGCCTACGCGTTCGGGACCAAAATTCGATCGTACGCGATTCGCGGGGCGATGGCCTCGCGCTACGATGGTCAATCATCAAGTTCGTCCCTATCTTGAATTCTCAAATTTGTTTTGTAACATTCTTTTCATTGAAATACTTTATAAATCATACCAAACAATTTTAGGGAATTTCGATTAAGAGCAATACTAGTCTAGAGATATTCATGCATTTATCATTTATGATCTAATAGACCTTTCGATGCCAAAATAGCGAGTCATCAGGTCCAAAAATGCAGTGCTAAACCTGCTTCAAATCGCCTAATATTTCGCATAGCATGTTTTTATCTGAAATGGAAGACGCTCAGGGTGTATGATCTCAAAAGTTTGATATTAAGGACCAACTTAATATATAATACACGCATATAACAATCAATAGCAGAGAAGAGCTAAACTACCTTAGAGACTTTTTGTAGGTAAATCTTTATATTTTTAGGTTTTGTGTGTGATACACGTACTTTACCTATGAAAAGGGCAATGGTAATCACACGGCGCTTCGCCCAATCTGTAGAGCATGTACACGTGAATGACAAAAGTGAACTGATAACTTGACAGATAGTGGGAATAGGGATTTGACATAGAATGTTTGGCTATGAAGTCATCTATTGTGTGAAATAAGAATCTACGGTTCTAACCTCATAAATAGAAAATATAAATTCTTTTTGGACACATAGCACTGGTTTGAACCACTTGATAGCCACTCCTACAGCTACATATTAGAACTGACTACACATTAGAATGTGCGCATGTCCTGTCAGATATTCTACATGTCATCTTTGTCGGAACGAATTAATGTTGTAATTAACGAATTATACAAGTAATTGGAATTCGAATAGGAAAATCAATGCAGTTTCTTATTTTAGATGATTCATAGCAGATACTTGATTCAACTTGGAATTAATATATTCGTCAATTATCATCAAGTTCGTCCCTATCTTGAATTCTCAAATTTGTTTTGTAACATTCTTTTCATTGAAATACCTTATAAATCATACCAAACAATTTTAGTGAATTTCGATTAAGAGCAATACTAGTCTAGAGATATTCATGGATTTATCATTTATGATCTAATAGACCTTTCGATGCCAAAATAGCGAGTCATCAGGTCCAAAAAGGCAGTGATAAACCTGCTTCAAATCGCCTAATATTTCGCATAGCATGTTTTTATCTGAAATGGAAGACGCTCAGGGTGTATGATCTCAAAAGTTTGATATTAAGGACCAACTTAATATATAATACACGCATATAACAATCAATAGCAGAGAAGAGCTAAACTACCTTAGAGACTTTTTGTAGGTAAATCTTTATATTTTTAGGTTTTGTGTGTGATACACGTACTTTACCTATGAAAAGGGCAATGGTAATCACACGGCGCTTCGCCCAATCTGTAGAGCATGTACACGTGAATGACAAAAGTGAACTGATAACTTGACAGATAGTGGAAATAGGGATTTGACATAGAATGTTTGGCTATGAAGTCATCTATTGTGTGAAATAAGAATCTACGGTTCTAACCTCATAAATAGAAAATATAAATTCTTTTTGGACACATAGCACTGGTTTGAACCACTTGATAGCCACTCCTACAGCTACATATTAGAACTGACTACACATTAGAATGTGCGCATGTCCTGTCAGATATTCTACATGTCATCTTTGTCGGAACGAATTAATGTTGTAATTAACGAATTATACAAGTAATTGGAATTCGAATAGGAAAATCAATGCAGTTTCTTATTTTAGATGATTCATAGCAGATACTTGATTCAACTTGGAATTAATATATTCGTCAATCATCAAGTTCGTCCCTATCTTGAATTCTCAAATTTGTTTTGTAACATTCTTTTCATTGAAATACTTTATAAATCATACCAAACAATTTTAGTGAATTTCGATTAAGAGCAATACTAGTCTAGAGATATTCATGCATTTATCATTTATGATCTAATAGACCTTTCGATGCCAAAATAGCGAGTCATCAGGTCCAAAAATGCAGTGCTAAACCTGCTTCAAATCGCCTAATATTTCGCATAGCATGTTTTTATCTGAAATGGAAGACGCTCAGGGTGTATGATCTCAAAAGTTTGATATTAAGGACCAACTTAATATATAATACACGCATATAACAATCAATAGCAGAGAAGAGCTAAACTACCTTAGAGACTTTTTGTAGGTAAATCTTTATATTTTTAGGTTTTGTGTGTGATACACGTACTTTACCTATTGAAAAGGGCAATGGTAATCACACGGCGCTTCGCCCAATCTGTAGAGCATGTACACGTGAATGACAAAAGTGAACTGATAACTTGACAGATAGTGGAAATAGGGATTTGACATAGAATGTTTGGCTATGGAGTCATCTATTGTGTGAAATAAGAATCTACGGTTCTAACCTCATAAATAGAAAATATAAATTCTTTTTGGACACATAGCACTGGTTTGAACCACTTGATAGCCACTCCTACAGCTACATATTAGAACTGACTACACATTAGAATGTGCGCATGTCCTGTCAGATATTCTACATGTCATCTTTGTCGGAACGAATTAATGTTGTAATTAACGAATTATACAAGTAATTGGAATTCGAATAGGAAAATCAATGCAGTTTCTTATTTTAGATGATTCATAGCAGATACTTGATTCAACTTGGAATTAATATATTCGTCAATTATCATCAAGTTCGTCCCTATCTTGAATTCTCAAATTTGTTTTGTAATATTCTTTTCATTGAAATACTTTATAAGTCATACCAAACAATTTTAGTGAATTTCGATTAAGAGCAATACTAGTCTAGAGATATTCATGCATTTATCATTTATGATCTAATAGACCTTTCGATGCCAAAATAGCGAGTCATCAGGTCCAAAAAGGCAGTGCTAAACCTGCTTCAAATCGCCTAATATTTCGCATAGCATGTTTTTTGTCTGAAATGGAAGACGCTCAGGGTGTATAATCTCAAAAGTTTGATATTAAGGACCAACTTAATATATAATACACGCATATAACAATCAATAACAGAGAAGAGCTAAACTAACTTAGAGACTTTTTGTAGGTAAATCTTTATATTTTTAGGTTTTGTGTGTGATACACGTACTTTACCTATTGAAAAGGGCAATGGTAATCATACGGCGCTTCGCCCAATCTGTAGAGCATGTACACGTGAATGACAAAAGTGAACTGATAACTTGACAGATAGTGGAAATAGGGATTTGACATAGAATGTTTGGCTATGAAGTCATCTATTGTGTGAAATAAGAATCTACGGTTCTAACCTCATAAATAGAAAATATAAATTCTTTTTGGACACATAGCACTGGTTTGAACCACTTGATAGCCACTCCTACAGCTACATATTAGAACTGACTACACATTAGAATGTGCGCATGTCCTGTCAGATATTCTACATGTCATCTTTGTCGGAACGAATTAATGTTGTAATTAACGAATTATACAAGTAATTGGAATTCGAATAGGAAAATCAATGCAGTTTCTTATTTTAGATGATTCATAGCAGATACTTGATTCAACTTGGAATTAATATATTCGTCAATTATCATCAAGTTCGTCCCTATCTTGAATTCTCAAATTTGTTTTGTAATATTCTTTTCATTGAAATACTTTATAAGTCATACCAAACAATTTTAGTGAATTTCGATTAAGAGCAATACTAGTCTAGAGATATTCATGGATTTATCATTTATGATCTAATAGACCTTTCGATGCCAAAATAGCGAGTCATCAGGTCCAAAAAGGCAGTGCTAAACCTGCTTCAAATCGCCTAATATTTCGCATAGCATGTTTTTGTCTGAAATGGAAGACGCTCAGGGTGTATAATCTCAAAAGTTTGATATTAAGGACCAACTTAATATATAATACACGCATATAACAATCAATAGCAGAGAAGAGCTAAACTACCTTAGAGACTTTTTGTCGGTAAATCTTTATATTTTTAGGTTTTGTGTGTGATACACGTACTTTACCTATTGAAAAGGGCAATGGTAATCATACGGCGCTTCGCCCAATCTGTAGAGCATGTACACGTGAATGACAAAAGTGAACTGATAACTTGACAGATAGTGGAAATAGGGATTTGACATAGAATGTTTGGCTATGAAGTCATCTATTGTGTGAAATAAGAATCTACGGTTCTAACCTCATAAATAGAAAATATAAATTCTTTTTGGACACATAGCACTGGTTTGAACCACTTGATAGCCACTCCTACAGCTACATATTAGAACTGACTACACATTAGAATGTGCGCATGTCCTGTCAGATATTCTACATGTCATCTTTGTCGGAACGAATTAATGTTGTAATTAACGAATTATACAAGTAATTGGAATTCGAATAGGAAAATCAATGCAGTTTCTTATTTTAGATGATTCATAGCAGATACTTGATTCAACTTGGAATTAATATATTCGTCAATTATCATCAAGTTCGTCCCTATCTTGAATTCTCAAATTTGTTTTGTAATATTCTTTTCATTGAAATACTTTATAAGTCATACCAAACAATTTTAGTGAATTTCGATTAAGAGCAATACTAGTCTAGAGATATTCATGGATTTATCATTTATGATCTAATAGACCTTTCGATGCCAAAATAGCGAGTCATCAGGTCCAAAAAGGCAGTGCTAAACCTGCTTCAAATCGCCTAATATTTCGCATAGCATGTTTTTGTCTGAAATGGAAGACGCTCAGGGTGTATAATCTCAAAAGTTTGATATTAAGGACCAACTTAATATATAATACACGCATATAACAATCAATAGCAGAGAAGAGCTAAACTCCCTTATAGACTTTTTGTAGGTAAATCTTTATATTTTTAGGTTTTGTGTGTGATACACGTACTTTACCTATTGAAAAGGGCAATGGTAATCATACGGCGCTTCGCCCAATCTGTAGAGCATGTACACGTGAATGACAAAAGTGAACTGATAACTTGACAGATAGTGGAAATAGGGATTTGACATAGAATGTTTGGCTATGAAGTCATCTATTGTGTGAAATAAGAATCTACGGTTCTAACCTCATAAATAGAAAATATAAATTCTTTTTGGACACATAGCACTGGTTTGAACCACTTGATAGCCACTCCTACAGCTACATATTAGAACTGACTACACATTAGAATGTGCGCATGTCCTGTCAGATATTCTACATGTCATCTTTGTCGGAACGAATTAATGTTGTAATTAACGAATTATACAAGTAATTGGAATTCGAATAGGAAAATCAATGCAGTTTCTTATTTTAGATGATTCATAGCAGATACTTGATTCAACTTGGAATTAATATATTCGTCAATCATCAAGTTCGTCCCTATCTTGAATTCTCAAATTTGTTTTGTAACATTCTTTTCATTGAAATACTTTATAAATCATACCAAACAATTTTAGTGAATTTCGATTAAGAGCAATACTAGTCTAGAGATATTCATGGATTTATCATTTATGATCTAATAGACCTTTCGATGCCAAAATAGCGAGTCATCAGGTCCAAAAAGGCAGTGCTAAACCTGCTTCAAATCGCCTAATATTTCGCATAGCATGTTTTTGTCTGAAATGGAAGACGCTCAGGGTGTATAATCTCAAAAGTTTGATATTAAGGACCAACTTAATATATAATACACGCATATAACAATCAATAACAGAGAAGAGCTAAACTAACTTAGAGACTTTTTGTAGGTAAATCTTTATATTTTTAGGTTTTGTGTGTGATACACGTACTTTACCTATTGAAAAGGGCAATGGTAATCATACGGCGCTTCGCCCAATCTGTAGAGCATGTACACGTGAATGACAAAAGTGAACTGATAACTTGACAGATAGTGGAAATAGGGATTTGACATAGAATGTTTGGCTATGAAGTCATCTATTGTGTGAAATAAGAATCTACGGTTCTAACCTCATAAATAGAAAATATAAATTCTTTTTGGACACATAGCACTGGTTTGAACCACTTGATAGCCACTCCTACAGCTACATATTAGAACTGACTACACATTAGAATGTGCGCATGTCCTGTCAGATATTCTACATGTCATCTTTGTCGGAACGAATTAATGTTGTAATTAACGAATTATACAAGTAATTGGAATTCGAATAGGAAAATCAATGCAGTTTCTTATTTTAGATGATTCATAGCAGATACTTGATTCAACTTGGAATTAATATATTCGTCAATTATCATCAAGTTCGTCCCTATCTTGAATTCTCAAATTTGTTTTGTAATATTCTTTTCATTGAAATACTTTATAAGTCATACCAAACAATTTTAGTGAATTTCGATTAAGAGCAATACTAGTCTAGAGATATTCATGCATTTATCATTTATGATCTAATAGACCTTTCGATGCCAAAATAGCGAGTCATCAGGTCCAAAAAGGCAGTGCTAAACCTGCTTCAAATCGCCTAATATTTCGCATAGCATGTTTTTGTCTGAAATGGAAGACGCTCAGGGTGTATAATCTCAAAAGTTTGATATTAAGGACCAACTTAATATATAATACACGCATATAACAATCAATAGCAGAGAAGAGCTAAACTACCTTAGAGACTTTTTGTCGGTAAATCTTTATATTTTTAGGTTTTGTGTGTGATACACGTACTTTACCTATTGAAAAGGGCAATGGTAATCATACGGCGCTTCGCCCAATCTGTAGAGCATGTACACGTGAATGACAAAAGTGAACTGATAACTTGACAGATAGTGGAAATAGGGATTTGACATAGAATGTTTGGCTATGAAGTCATCTATTGTGTGAAATAAGAATCTACGGTTCTAACCTCATAAATAGAAAATATAAATTCTTTTTGGACACATAGCACTGGTTTGAACCACTTGATAGCCACTCCTACAGCTACATATTAGAACTGACTACACATTAGAATGTGCGCATGTCCTGTCAGATATTCTACATGTCATCTTTGTCGGAACGAATTAATGTTGTAATTAACGAATTATACAAGTAATTGGAATTCGAATAGGAAAATCAATGCAGTTTCTTATTTTAGATGATTCATAGCAGATACTTGATTCAACTTGGAATTAATATATTCGTCAATTATCATCAAGTTCGTCCCTATCTTGAATTCTCAAATTTGTTTTGTAATATTCTTTTCATTGAAATACTTTATAAGTCATACCAAACAATTTTAGTGAATTTCGATTAAGAGCAATACTAGTCTAGAGATATTCATGGATTTATCATTTATGATCTAATAGACCTTTCGATGCCAAAATAGCGAGTCATCAGGTCCAAAAAGGCAGTGCTAAACCTGCTTCAAATCGCCTAATATTTCGCATAGCATGTTTTTGTCTGAAATGGAAGACGCTCAGGGTGTATAATCTCAAAAGTTTGATATTAAGGACCAACTTAATATATAATACACGCATATAACAATCAATAGCAGAGAAGAGCTAAACTAACTTATAGACTTTTTGTAGGTAAATCTTTATATTTTTAGGTTTTGTGTGTGATACACGTACTTTACCTATTGAAAAGGGCAATGGTAATCATACGGCGCTTCGCCCAATCTGTAGAGCATGTACACGTGAATGACAAAAGTGAACTGATAACTTGACAGATAGTGGAAATAGGGATTTGACATAGAATGTTTGGCTATGAAGTCATCTATTGTGTGAAATAAGAATCTACGGTTCTAACCTCATAAATAGAAAATATAAATTCTTTTTGGACACATAGCACTGGTTTGAACCACTTGATAGCCACTCCTACAGCTACATATTAGAACTGACTACACATTAGAATGTGCGCATGTCCTGTCAGATATTCTACATGTCATCTTTGTCGGAACGAATTAATGTTGTAATTAACGAATTATACAAGTAATTGGAATTCGAATAGGAAAATCAATGCAGTTTCTTATTTTAGATGATTCATAGCAGATACTTGATTCAACTTGGAATTAATATATTCGTCAATTATCATCAAGTTCGTCCCTATCTTGAATTCTCAAATTTGTTTTGTAATATTCTTTTCATTGAAATACTTTATAAGTCATACCAAACAATTTTAGTGAATTTCGATTAAGAGCAATACTAGTCTAGAGATATTCATGGATTTATCATTTATGATCTAATAGACCTTTCGATGCCAAAATAGCGAGTCATCAGGTCCAAAAAGGCAGTGCTAAACCTGCTTCAAATCGCCTAATATTTCGCATAGCATGTTTTTGTCTGAAATGGAAGACGCTCAGGGTGTATAATCTCAAAAGTTTGATATTAAGGACCAACTTAATATATAATACACGCATATAACAATCAATAGCAGAGAAGAGCTAAACTAACTTAGAGACTTTTTGTAGGTAAATCTTTATATTTTTAGGTTTTGTGTGTGATACACGTACTTTACCTATTGAAAAGGGCAATGGTAATCATACGGCGCTTCGCCCAATCTGTAGAGCATGTACACGTGAATGACAAAAGTGAACTGATAACTTGACAGATAGTGGAAATAGGGATTTGACATAGAATGTTTGGCTATGAAGTCATCTATTGTGTGAAATAAGAATCTACGGTTCTAACCTCATAAATAGAAAATATAAATTCTTTTTGGACACATAGCACTGGTTTGAACCACTTGATAGCCACTCCTACAGCTACATATTAGAACTGACTACACATTAGAATGTGCGCATGTCCTGTCAGATATTCTACATGTCATCTTTGTCGGAACGAATTAATGTTGTAATTAACGAATTATACAAGTAATTGGAATTCGAATAGGAAAATCAATGCAGTTTCTTATTTTAGATGATTCATAGCAGATACTTGATTCAACTTGGAATTAATATATTCGTCAATTATCATCAAGTTCGTCCCTATCTTGAATTCTCAAATTTGTTTTGTAATATTCTTTTCATTGAAATACTTTATAAGTCATACCAAACAATTTTAGTGAATTTCGATTAAGAGCAATACTAGTCTAGAGATATTCATGGATTTATCATTTATGATCTAATAGACCTTTCGATGCCAAAATAGCGAGTCATCAGGTCCAAAAAGGCAGTGCTAAACCTGCTTCAAATCGCCTAATATTTCGCATAGCATGTTTTTGTCTGAAATGGAAGACGCTCAGGGTGTATAATCTCAAAAGTTTGATATTAAGGACCAACTTAATATATAATACACGCATATAACAATCAATAGCAGAGAAGAGCTAAACTAACTTAGAGACTTTTTGTAGGTAAATCTTTATATTTTTAGGTTTTGTGTGTGATACACGTACTTTACCTATTGAAAAGGGCAATGGTAATCATACGGCGCTTCGCCCAATCTGTAGAGCATGTACACGTGAATGACAAAAGTGAACTGATAACTTGACAGATAGTGGAAATAGGGATTTGACATAGAATGTTTGGCTATGAAGTCATCTATTGTGTGAAATAAGAATCTACGGTTCTAACCTCATAAATAGAAAATATAAATTCTTTTTGGACACATAGCACTGGTTTGAACCACTTGATAGCCACTCCTACAGCTACATATTAGAACTGACTACACATTAGAATGTGCGCATGTCCTGTCAGATATTCTACATGTCATCTTTGTCGGAACGAATTAATGTTGTAATTAACGAATTATACAAGTAATTGGAATTCGAATAGGAAAATCAATGCAGTTTCTTATTTTAGATGATTCATAGCAGATACTTGATTCAACTTGGAATTAATATATTCGTCAATTATCATCAAGTTCGTCCCTATCTTGAATTCTCAAATTTGTTTTGTAATATTCTTTTCATTGAAATACTTTATAAGTCATACCAAACAATTTTAGTGAATTTCGATTAAGAGCAATACTAGTCTAGAGATATTCATGGATTTATCATTTATGATCTAATAGACCTTTCGATGCCAAAATAGCGAGTCATCAGGTCCAAAAAGGCAGTGCTAAACCTGCTTCAAATCGCCTAATATTTCGCATAGCATGTTTTTGTCTGAAATGGAAGACGCTCAGGGTGTATAATCTCAAAAGTTTGATATTAAGGACCAACTTAATATATAATACACGCATATAACAATCAATAGCAGAGAAGAGCTAAACTAACTTAGAGACTTTTTGTAGGTAAATCTTTATATTTTTAGGTTTTGTGTGTGATACACGTACTTTACCTATGAAAAGGGCAATGGTAATCATACGGCGCTTCGCCCAATCTGTAGAGCATGTACACGTGAATGACAAAAGTGAACTGATAACTTGACAGATAGTGGAAATAGGGATTTGACATAGAATGTTTGGCTATGAAGTCATCTATTGTGTGAAATAAGAATCTACGGTTCTAACCTCATAAATAGAAAATATAAATTCTTTTTGGACACATAGCACTGGTTTGAACCACTTGATAGCCACTCCTACAGCTACATATAAATCAGACGATCACGTGTTTCAACCAGCGTTATTTGCAGGTACTAGTACTTGCCTTTGACTTACTTTAATCCTTTTACCTCTAGTATTTTATTTTATTCTTTGACTTCATTTTTCGCTTAACGCGTCATGAAGTAGGTTCCGTAGATTCTTATTTACTATCTGTCAAACTATCAATTCACTTATGTCATTCATTATTGGTGTGCCAGAGACTCCAATAACCATTGATGGAGAAATTTTGAATGATGATACTAGTAAGCTAGAATACATGTGCAAAGAAATATGTCAATCCTTTAATACAGATGATTTGAAAAAATGTACTCGTTTGGGAAAACTAGGCCTCCGATCTTCAAGACTAATAAAAATGGAATTTAATAACGTAATTACAAGAAATGAAGTTCTCCGGGGACAAAGAAAACTCCAAAATCACTCTTCATTCCGTAATTCGTTTGGACAAATTTATATGAATCCGGATCTTTCGTTTTTGATGAGACGTGAAAACAGTCGACTTCGAGAAAAGCAGAAAGATATGAGATTGAATGCCTCTGCTGATGACCACATTTTCATAAAACGAGGAGTATTATACAAGAATTCGATCGTGTTTGATGAGGTGGATTTCACTAATCAGTTATTCTGACACGTTAACAGCGCAAACCTCTCCAGTGTGAATTCTGAAGTAACGCATACTTCATTCGAGAATTACTCTACATTCGTAGCCAAATATTATTCTGATTTCCATCATAAACTTTGTCCTTTGATAGGTTGTTTTTCTGATTATGGTATCAACAAACAAAAAAGTCAGTTTGATTCTCCAAGAAGTCTTGCTTCTCAACTTAGCGTGCACTGTTTCTATGCAAATACAAGGTCCTTAGTTCAAAAAATAGACTATCTACGCATACATGTAATAGAACATGATCCTTCCATCATTTTCATCACTGAGACGTGGGCTACTGATCAACTTCCTGACAGGTTTTTTTCGGTTCCTCTGTATACTTTGTACAGATGCGATCGAGTCAACCGAAGAGGAGGCGGCGTTATGATTTATGTAAAGAATGACATTCCCTCATCATACATTAGTAGTATTTCCTGCAATTATTTTGATGTGATTTTGATCTTGCTTCATTATTAGTGAAAATAACACGAAAATCGGTATGGCTTGTGTTTATAGACCTCCTCATGATAAGCATGTCAGTGATCTTTACAGTTATCTGAATACTTGTTTTGATGATGAATATGCATCGTATTGTGTTGTTGGAGATTTTAATCGTCCTGATATAAACTGGAATGATTCAAGCTTAAACAGAGCTGATGAGCCTATTTTAGAATGGTATTTCTCAAACTATTTAACTCAAAGTATTGACATTCCTACTCGCCCGCAATCGCAGAACATCTTGGATCTTATTTTCACCACGCCTGCACTGAAAGTAAATTATGTTAAAGTTTTAGAACAATTTAGTAATTCAGATCACTAACATGGTCGCTACATTTATCTTCCTACAAACAAAGCACGTCATCCAAGGTTGAAACGTACTTATATTCAAAAGCTCGTTGGCGTCAATTCAATAACATGCTTAGTGGATATGATTGGAGTTGCCTTGATGCCTCATCTGATATCAATTACTTGAGGGAAAAATTTCTTTACAGAATAAATGAGATGGTTAATTTATGTATACCAAAAAAGGAAAAACGAAATTGGTCCCCTAATTTTCGCAGTTATGTGAGGACTGTTCTTCGTCATCGCAGACGCTGTTATGCTGATGCCCGAAATAATCCAAATTTGTTTACGAAGACTCGGTTGAAACTTGCGGAATTGAAACTTACTCAGCAAATTGAAAGAGCAATTATTGAAAAAGAAAAGAAAATATCATTTTCACACATATCTGATAAGAGATCTTTTTGGAAATACGTGAACAACAAATTAAATACAAATGAACTTCCAAATACATTCAGTAATTTGAAAGGTGATACTTTCTACGAACTCGATACAATCACCGAGGAATTCAATGAACATTTCAAATCATCATTTTCAAATAATTTAGTACCAATGTTTGGACAAGATTTAGAACCACATGAATACATTATGAAACCCCCCCTGTTCTCTAAAGAAGTCATTCATAAAACTTTGGTTTCGCTTCCGAATTCATCGACTATTGATAGTGATGGTATTTCCTATATTATTCTAAAGCGAGTTGCTAAGCACATTTCTTCACTGCTTTCTAGAATTTTTACGTTTTCGTATTTCACCTCAACCATACCAGACGGATAGCGCACTGTGATTGTCACGCCTATACATAAATCGGGATCAAAAAATCTTATAGAGAATTATAGACCTGTATGTGTTTCTAGTACGATTCTTCGTGTGATGGAGCGAATACTGAGACTCACTATTCTTGACTTTTGCCAATGTAATAATATCATAAAACCCTCTCAGCATGGATTTTTGCCTCATAAGTCTGTTGAATCAGCTGGATTGTGTTTCTATGATAACCTAACTAGAAATATAGACCAAAACTTCAATGCTGACGTCGTATTTTTAGATTACAGCAGAGCATTTGAGAGTGTGCCCCATACTCGCCTCATCTCTAAGCTATCTAGGTATGGATTTGATGATATCTTGGTAACATGGATAAAGGACTATTTTACAAACCGTTCACAAAAAGTGGCTTTTAAAGGACATTTTTCATCTCGGGCTAGTATTCACAGTGGTGTTTTACAAGGCTCTGTTTTGGGTCCGATATTATTTTCTTTGTATGCAAATGACTTAGACGAAAAAATTCATTTCAGTAAAATAGTCAAGTATGCGGATGACACAAAGATTTTACATGCCTGGTCAAACACAAACTTTGATTACTCAAATCCTGCTCGTCTTCTACAACGTGACATACGGAATCTCGAAAATTGGAATCACGAAAATGGCATGAAATTGAATGTGGATAAATGTCGTGTAATGCATTTTGGAAGATCAAATGTCAATGCCTCTTTGATGTTATCTGGGTTAAGTGTTCCAGTAGCCGATCAATATAAAGATCTTGGCATCGTCATTACAAATCAGCTATCTTTCGATGAGCACGTAATTATAATTGTGAACAAAGCTCGTAGAAAACTTGGTCTCATTATAAGAAGTTTCCGTCACCAAGAAGTAAAAACATTGGTCAATTTATATAAGGTTCATGTCCGTCCTGCTCTAGAATACGGTAGTATACTGTGGCAGCGGTATAAATCAAAATACATCGATCTGGTTGAGAGTGTGCAAAGGCGAATGTCTAGACAGTTTTCAAAATTAAGGCATCTTGAATATCGGGAAAGACTCAAAGAACTAAATCTCCTATCCTTGAAGGCTCGCAGAATTCGCTATCAACTAATATTCATGTACAAGATTGTTCATGGTCTGGTTGACATTAATGCTGATGACTTTTTTCATTTTATTACTGCTTCACGAACTCGTGGTAATCATCTCCGTATATATTTTTTGGCCAACACAATTATCGACATAACTTCTACACTGTAACAATTGCAAAGTATTGGAACATGTTGTCTGATGATGATATAAACGTCAACTCTATTTCTAAATTTAAGAATGTCATTCAAATGCTTTTCATGAGACTTGATATGTGGTAACATCCTTTTCTTTTCTTTCATGAATTATGTGATCTTACGACAAATCATGCTAGCAGTACATGCATTTCCATCTATGTCATTTCATGTGTGTGCCCTCCATTTTGGGCTATGTATTTGATTTCAAATACAAATATTATTATTATTATTCCCGTGTACATGCCATAAAGAGCGGCCGAAGCGCCGTAAGACTACGTACCACAGTCGTTTTCAGTTTCCGTTTCAAGGTGGCAATGATAAGAACGACTTTACCTATTGACTATTTTGAAAGTAGCCTAAATTATTACTTCTTTCCATCTGATAATGTTTTCTGTGCAATGGCATAGAAACATAGCACGGATTAAGACAACACATAATTTTATGTTAGCAACAAAAAATGCTTGCCAATCCCCCTCCTCGTTAACTTCTAACCTCAATTACTTGAAATTCACTGTACAATTTATTTAGGAAGTGAACTTCGTCATAGTGGCATTCATCTGTTCCAGCTCCTTCATCTTCGTGCTGTCAATAGCGATTCTTAACTTGAGATCACCAATTTTGATATTTTTTGATATTTTTGAAATGTTATTGCCAGAAATCTCGATGATTGCTATTTGCGATGCCAAAGTATGCTAGTTGAGTATATTGGGAAGTGACTTATGAGTACAAAAGGAGATTGATACGATTGATTTGTACATGGAATGCAGCTCAGGTATGCGTTTGTGGAATGTGGAAGATTGTTATTCAAAAGTAACCATTCAAATACATCTGGGCATCTCAAAATGTGGTTATAAAGAAGAAGAACGACCTGCATGTGCCTAAATAATTCAAATAACTTGGAAAAATCAAAAATGACTCATCCATCATTCTACATTGGAAAATCTGTTATTCCTACAAACAATTTTCATAAGAAGCATTTACCTAGCATTAAATTTCCATGAAAGATAATCATGTGATTCAGAGATTCACACATGTAAAATCTTGTGCTCATTTTGAAAATCGATGCGTTTCGCTGAAGTTGTCTGCAAGATGTCAATATAGCGTTGTGACTAAAAAAATAGCACAAGTAGAATTCACAGTATTCACTCCGTTGGAACTTAGACACATCTGTGTGAATTTTGATGGTTATCTCCAGATAAACTGGTTGATCTCTCGATGGGCTGCACGAAAAGAGCCGGTGCAAGAGCGTACAAGATATAACAAATGAAATAATCACTGCAAAGTAGTTCCCAACACGAAAGAAAACATAAATAAGACTCCTATTACCCGATGCACAGCATATTTGTAATGATTCTTATTTTCTATTATGTTGCTCATTCAATCAGATTTAATCCAACAAGTGTAAGGCGATATATATATATTTCATGAATCTTGTCAAAACATTTTTTTCCTTTGTGCATGCGAACTTACCATGTGCCTTGATTTCCCTGTGGTGATTATGTAGAGAGAGGTTTAGGAAATCTACGATAAAGTTTCTCACAATGTGAAATAGAAGGCATGCAAACAATATTTTTCGATTTCCTTTTCAAGTGAAACCCTCTTTACGAATGGCAGGATTAAGAATTTACTAAGCTAAGAGTAGCGTGAGAACCATCATTAGACTTTACATTAGGCCATCATTTATTTGTTTACGTAGTTTTAATTCAATTCTGATCAGATCAGATGTTTAGAGCTGCACATAATGCGAAAGATATTTTAATCAATCAACAGGGAAAAAATGAAAATTGTATTTTAAGTTTTTGTGGGCTTTTCTACATTTTAAATAAACTTCAAGTTTTTTCGGTTGTAATCTTTGTAAACTTTCCTCATCACACAATAGTTCTTAAAAATCATTTCTGAGCTGAGAAGACTTGTGTGAAACTGCTGTATTTATCCACGAATTTCAGCCTTCGATCATAGAAATGAACCCGTAGGACAGTGTGTAGATAGTCCATATAGTCAGACATTGTCCTCAAGATGCCTGACAGAAATTGATAGAATATTGAACTAATACACGTGTATATAATTGACTGAATTATAACTAATAGAAATCACGTCGCAGTACTGTGATTTTGAGTCTGCACTAAAGTATTTTTTGGTCAATCCGCTAGAAACATTTACTACACAGATTATTTGACTGCGAGAATATCGAGAAAAATTAATATCGATCCATATCATGCAACCGTTGTAGCTCTGTCAGGATTTGCTGTATTATGCTGATTTTTTTTTAATGATTATCTTTAGGTTTTTTAAGTAAAGGAATCCATCGCAGTCATTTACAGGATGATTGGTTCATGGGACAGTTGAGAAAATAGAATATTGTCGTCAAGATGTCGAATTGTCACGGTGATGTGATTATTGAGTCTACATGTTTATAGAGTCAAGGTATGAAGTACATTCATTTGCAATGTGATTGGACCAAGGGATGACTGAGAAAATCTCTTTGATTTGAGAGAGATTTTGATATCCCCATAGCAATGAGTTCTTCCTTGGATTTACTCAATGAAAGATGAAATCCTATTTCACGATAATCTATGCATTCTATTTTGATTTCTGATTTTTGAAACATTTCACAAACCTTTTCAATTGTAAAATCAATATTCAGACTGGGGTACTATGCTTTAACCTCCGCTGAGACTATTCTGATACTTGTGTTGAATTCAAATCATCAACTCTGTTGAAGTCAACCATTATCTCTTTTGTGTTAAGGCAAGCAGTCGTTTTATCGTTGATCCAAATTTGTGACAAAATAATGCTTAATAGGTGAGATAATCGATTGTTCGGGGAGTTAACCGATCCACAAACTGGTCTAACTGGAGGACCTTTTGATGTATCCGAGCATTCTTTGTCAGTGATCCTTTCTCAACGTGTATAATGAAGGTATATTGCTACAATTTCATCATGTTATTTCTGATTCTCAAATGGTCGTTAGTAAAATGTCCACCTTGTAGTAAGCCTATTCTTGTCCAAAATACTGCATGTGCATTCATTTGCTGTTCAATTTTTGTGATTTCACATTCTGTAATGTCCATGTCATTTATCTTGTTTACTCATTTATTTGTAATTATTTTTTGTATCGACTGAAAATCGTCCACTTTTACCAGTTTGATAGATGACAATTTCGTCTTTCTTTTCTCTTTTGATAACTGACTTGAGACCACTTTCTTCTTTGTGTGTCAGGTTTTGCCATTTTATATTCAAATCGTTATTTGATAGTGAATAGTCTTTCATCTTAGTCATTAATTGATTTTTCAAGTATTGAATACTGATTTCATGTTGTAATCCAGTGGATTTGGCAAGCTGATTCTTTTATTGAATGGCAATTCTGTAGCTTTCATTTTTTTGAAATCAGTTGTTTTTGTTTCAATATTCATGATAGTTTGTTCATTTTCGTTTTGAGGAATGTTTGTTGTTTCATCTGTGTTGCTAATAGACTATCTAAGTTTTGCAAGTGATTCCTCAAATTGAACTTCAAATCTGGTAATGTCCACCCTTTCATATAGTGAGAAACGGTGTGGAAGTTTACTTTTTTCTTCTTGGATGGTGCATGCACCATAACCAACTGCATCTGGCGAATGATGTTCAATATTCTGATTACAAACATAAATTCCATCAATTACATTTGGCATGTCTTCTTCATCAGTGCATTTCTTCTCTAGGAATTCAATATCATTCTTCATTTTCTTTCTATCTCCATTGACAAGGCCAGATCGGTGAAATACATTTTGACAAATCAGACTGAAAAATAATATTATTTCAATAATTTCAACTTATTCTTAAAAAAATGATATCAAAGTTTTTCTTTACCAGATCAATAGAAATAACGAAAAAAAAAATATATCAGCATCGGCATTATTATTACCGAAGTGAATAAATTCATTTATGTTTCACACGTTTTATATGATTGAAAATATGCGGACTTTTCTGCAGCACCCTGTGTTCGGCGAATGAAAAAACTGATGGTAGATAATGCAAGCGAATAGTACATGAACAGGTAGGCGTCTTCAACTATATCAGAAACTTATAGAGGACTTGGGTAGACGTGAAGTAATTCATAATGCGATAGCAGGACAATATCAACATGTTAGATGCGTTCACCTTGTCATTCTAAGGAGTTTTGCAGGAGAGATAAAGTCATTCCATCACCTTTGACAGTTAGGCATGTATCGACAGGAAAATATACTTTCACATCTACTTTAAGCTAACTGTAAAAGAAAGGCCGATGAACGTTAAGATTAATGGTGGCCCTCACTGCGTAACGGGTTTGACGCCAACTGTGAAGTGTCAAGGAATTCATTAGAAGTGTGAATAAATTATTGTCTTGGGATTGTTGGATTCTCAGGGGAAACGAAGAAAAATATTAAATAGCAAATGTGTAAGAAGTCATTCACTTCAAGATCAACAGAGATATCAATTCACTTGTTTGTGAACAGCATCAGACGCTTTCAGAAAATAGTAATGTTGGATTGACTTATTTTCTTCCGAATCACTTCTCCTGTGTGAAGAAATTTCACGTTTACGTTGTCGAAATAAGCAAGGATTGAATGGAAACGATCTCACTACTTAAAAATTTTGGAAATATTATTATGGAAGATAACACCTTTTGTAGTTGATTTTATCAGTGACATTATGTGCTATCAACATGCAGATACTAAGTTGATGAAATTAAATAATAAAACCATTAGAGTGGCAGCAACTGCAAAAATGATTGATGTGATGCTATGTGCAAGTCTACTTACTGTGCAATCTATGTGTAATCTATGTATGATGTTTAATGACTTACCTGAATTCGTCAACATGAAAATCATTTAATATGCTGATGACATCACTTATTCATCTGGAGACCGATAATAAGCCGAAAAATTTCAGTGCCCTATGTGAGTTGTAAAAATGCATGACTGTGTCAAGACGCCTAAATTTGAATCAGGGTTCGAGGGTTTTCCCACGGGTGGTAAATACCAATGGTAAAAACCGGTAAAAGCCGTACTTGCAAAAGCTACAAAAATAGGGAAAACTCATCAAAAACTAGTCGAAACTACAAGCTGTGATTTTATGACCGTCAGAATAAACTTTAGCAGATATTCGCGTATAACTAACTATATGCGGTGTATTTGAAAATGGGCGCAATCTCAAGATTAAAGCTTTTAATTGTAGAATCTGCAATCTGCGGGTTTTTCTGAGCTGCATGAAAGAGTTTTGGAGCTCTCATTTACTTGATTCACTCACTATGAAACGCATAATACAAAACATGTTCAGTAAGCCGATAGCATCTAGCAATTGAAGAGAAATCGTCTTTCATCAATATTTAAGTAATAGACCAACTACAGTAGCCTTTTTCTTATATAACACTCCAAATCGCATTGAAGGAATTTGTATTTTTCATATGATTTTCCACTTTACTACTTATATAGTCAGACACAAATTGAATTTACTACTATGACAGAATCTCAAATTTATATAAGTAAAGTAGTGTGTGTTGATGCTGCACACGCTATTTTTTGGCTGCTGAGCGACGTGGTACTGGAATTGTTAGTAATGAAAAATTCAATAGCATAAATTCAACGCTTCGGGCTAAGGCTTCAAATTTACGGTTTCCTTGCGTGTTTACTTTTGCGGTGTGAATTTTGTACTCAACTTTGAGTGTAAGTAGAAAACGAAGGAATGGTTTTGACGTAAATTTCGCTGACAGTGCTCTTTCTATAATCGTAGATGAGTAAAATCGGTTTATTTGAAGCTGTGAAATTTTAATACTGACTGTATGTGATTAAGAAAGATAATACAATTTTGCTTTTGCATGGCTACCTTGATCATTCAAAAAGTAATGCTGATAAATTAAGAGATTAAGCTATGCAATTCTCGCACATATTATTGTAGCATAATGTGAGTATGCATGGAGAGTGCATATAGAAATTTGTTTGGGAGTAAGATCGACTTAGAAATTTGGCAGCTGCCATTGCTTAGTAATGATAAATGTTAATTTTTTTCTGTCATCAGTGTATTATCTTACATAAAGTGATACATGATGAATCATAGATGTTACGTGATGAAGCGCTATGAGGTCAAATATTTTACAATTATTAGGAACTAAGAATGTCACACAGATTTAAATTCCCTAAAAGTAGATGAATGGAAGTATTTCCAGTTCCACCGCACCAAATGACTTTTTAAGAATGCAGATAAAACTCAAAAATTAAGTAAAATTGCTAGAAAATTTTACACCATATCTTTACAATAAGTGCAATGTTATTTGCCAAAGATTTCAAGGACCGCTGGGTGTCACAAAAAGTTATACATGTATACGAGTAGATCTATAGGTATAGTCGTGTTTTAATGCGTATACTGTAGCATGGTATATTATGAGTTCATGAAATGAATCTTATCAAAAAATTACAAGTAAATTGAATGATTATTTATGGATGCGGTCACTTTCCCGGTATCCAATAATGAGAATCCTGCGATCATAAATCATTGACGAGGTTAGGTCTTGCCTTGGTTGATGCGAAAATGTTTCATCCAGGCATTTTCAGCAACTAGACTCACTCGATTCCTGATGAGTCCTTGATGGGTGAAACATTTTTTTAATTATTATTTGACCTTTGACCTCATCTAGTACAATGATGTTATCTTAGAGCGATTAATAACCAACGTATCATTAACCACCTTAATCAGATCTTTCGATTAGTGCATGGTTTATTAGTTTTTGTAGTGATTTTCCATTTCAAATAGTGATTTAATGGAAATTTGTTAAAAATTGGCGGTTTGTTACTTTTGGCCCAGGGATGACCTTAGAAATAAAACTGATGCTGCTTTTCTGAATCTCCTTTTAATGCATATTCGATTGGTGTGTGGTTTGGTAAAATTGGTGCAATAGTTGGACTTCTTACTGAAATAATGGAACATTGGAATACAATCTCATGTTTTGCGTATTGCGATGATTACAGCTTGATGTATATAAATTGTTTGAGAAGGCTTGAAAGAGGTCTTTGAAAATAGTTTCGTGTCTTCATTTTAATGTCAAAATGTTTTTTCTGATCAATTGATCCACTCTTCATCTAAAGGCCTTGATAATTGCGCAATTGGGATCTGTTCAGAAATGCATTCATCGGAGCAGCAGAGAAGGTGGTCGGCAGGACAAATGGAAAGAATGGGGGCCGTCGAAAACAGCAATGGTGGTGGAATGAAGAAGTCAGAAAGGTGACGAAAGAGAAAAGAACAGCCTGGAAGGAGGTAGAAAGCGTGAGTGATGACAAAGCGAAGAAGGAGGTTTTAACACGAAAGTATAGGGAAATCAAGAATCAAACAAAGAAGGTAGTGGCACAGGCAAAAGAAGAGGCAGAGCGAGGGCTGTATGAAGCAATAGAGAATGATAGAGGAAGAAAACAAATTTACCGACTCGCAAAAGCAAGGGAGCAGGAAGAGAAGGATGTGGTGGCCGTCCACGATGTAAGAAACAAAGACGGAGTGATTGTTTCGTGTCCGCAGCATATCACGAAGGTGTGGAAAGAATATTTTCAAGAGTTGCTGAACAACGAAGGGCGCAGCGAAGTTGAACTTCCTTGTAGTGTGAGATCGAAGACGGTAGAGAAGAAAATCAAGACAGAAGAAATCGAGACCTCATTGAGAAAGATGAAGACAGGAAAGGCAACTGGCAAGGATGAAATAACGACCGAAATGTTGAGGGCAGCGGAGAAAACAGGTATTGAATGGCTAGCTAGACTTTTTCGGCTGTGCTATGAAAAAGGGGAAATCCCAGAGGACTGGAGGCTGGGTTTGATTGTCCTCATTTGGAAAGGAAAAGGAAGTCGACAGGACCCTGAGAAATACAGAGGAATCACTATTCTAAGTCAAGTGATGAAACTGTTGGAGCGCATAATCGACGGAAGGCTGAGATCACAAGTGGAACACGAAATTGGAGAGGAGCAGCAAGGTTTCAGAAAAGGTAGAAGTACATCGGATGGTATGTTTGCGGTGAGACAGAAGATGGAGAAGACGATTGAAAGAGAAGAAAACATAGCGATAGGATTCGTAAATTTAGAGAAAGCTTATGACAGCGTCCCTAGACCCCTAGTGGTGGCAACCCTGAGATGGTTAAATGCTGGAGAGAAAGAGGTGATATTTATCGAAAAGATGTACGAAAGAACCAGAGCGGCAGTGATAGTTGGAGATAACATCAGCGAAGATTTCCAAATAAAAACAGGGCTCAGACAAGGAAGTGCTTTAAGTCCATTTTTGTTCATTCTGATTATGGAATTGTTGTCAAGGAAAAGCGAAGAACATGATGCAATGAACAAGATAATGTATGCTGACGATCTAGCTGTGATAACGAAAGACGAGGTGGAGCTACAAGATCAACTGGAAAAGTGGGCGCAGAATTTCCAAAGGCATGGTCTGCGCATCAATTTGGATAAGACGGAAGTAATGTGGGTCGGAAAGGAGCCAAAGGACATAAGTGTTGAGGTGCAAGGAATTCAGCTAAAGCAGACAAAGGGTTTCAGGTACTTGGGAGGTGTGGTGGCGGAAGATGGGCGGAGCGAAATGGAAGTGAATGGGAGAATTAGAGCAGGGGTCGGAGCCTATCAGAAAGTGGCAGGGGTGTTGGGAGACAGAAGGATCAGCAACGATATTAGACGGAAAGTGTTAGAGGTGTGTGTAATTCCAGCAGTCACATATGGTCTGGAAACAATGGCGCTCACCAAAGATCAGCAAGATAGACTGCAAGTGTGCGAGAACAATTGGCTGAGGAGGTTGTGTGGAGTGAAGTTGGTTGACAGAAGAAAACTTGCAGAAATGAGACTCGAAGTCGGACTGAAACGAACGATGACTCAGAAGATTGTGGGAAAGAGACTATCTTGGGCCGAACATGTGGCAAGAATGAATGAGCAGAGACTACCCAGGCGAATGGAGCAAGAAATGAGTGTGCGAAGAAGAGGAAGACCGAGAATTCGTTGGAGTGACTGTGTCAAAAGAGATTTCCGGAAGGCGGAGGAAGATTGGAGAAGTTGGAGAAGCGACGCAGAAGACAGAGTCGTATGGCGGAGAACTGTGCACAATGTGGTTGAAGTATGGAGCGGCTGACATTTTACTTGACTGTGTTTCCTGATATCGTTTCATGTGGTGTTACCCTGATGGTTTGTTGACTGTAGCTAGTTTGTGTTTCCATGAATTTTATGATGTATATGAACTGTCTCCTTTTTATCTTGTTTGTATGAATCCCCCTACCCCATTTATATGGGAGAAAGGGGTTGTTAAAATAAAAATAAAAAATAAAAAATGGACATATTGCGCATTTGTGTCCAGGCTTACCCGACTCGTTCTCAAATCAATTCACTTAGGTCGAGTTTGCTCGAGCCATGAGCCTGACCGACTCATGCCCAACCCTGATGAAGCCATATTTACTTATCCATTAAAACCCATCAACATTTAAGAGTTCTCACATAATTTGATACAGCTTATTTGATTGTCATTTTGTAAATTTTTATATATCCTTTGTAGACACTTATAACTTAAAACAGGAAATGGATGGATTATTGTTTGCTGTTGCCAATTGAAAAAATGTTTTCTGTCAATTGCTTGTTACGGATATGCATGTTACTAAATAACATCCTGTGAAGTAGTAAGTGGTTTAAGTCAGATTTCTACTGCACACACGAATTCGCTATTACACTGTCGATAATGTTCTAGCTTAGTAATTGCTTCACCATTTCATACATACTAAATTTTGCTCCAAGTCAGCATAAATGTATAGGCTATCGATTTAGGAATCATTTCTATTTTCTAAGAACTAGTTCTATTCGAAATATATGATGACAATACAAAGAGATGATGTTGCGAAACTCCAGAACGTGATCGTCATGACTTAGTTAAGCTCTTTATCAATTTTTCGCAGTAAAGAGTGCCGTTTTTAACATTTGAAAATCAAATGCTTCGTGACACTAGCCGCATCCTGGGATTCAATAAAGCAATGACGAAGTTTGCATTTTGCAAAGGTCATTTTATTGGTTTTTCCACTCAACATTGTATTGATAAGGAACACCATGCACCATCCATGCACTTGTCGACACTTAGATAACACTCTTCAGGTGCAGCGGCTCAGAACGTCTGGACCACTGTCGAATTCTGGAGCGAAATTGATTGCTCGATCGATGCACATGTTTTCTGCGCTTTGAATTGCTGTTTTGAATTACTTTGCTGATTTAGCGTTGAGTTATTGCGGTTTCTATCTGGCTGGGGATTTAGCTTTGCTGCACTTTCAGCAAAGCTAGCTAGGAAGAACGAAAAACGAAATTCGCACAAAATAGCGAAGGAAAATACGATGCGACGAACCGATGGAAGATTGAAATGAAGATTTGAAATAGCCTTCCATACAAAAGCAGGGATGTCTAAACAAAAATGGAGACGTGTCGTTACTGTTTAAACAGATGTAAACTGTGAGCTTGGCTGATCGATATCAAAAAAGGTTGACAATGGAGCGACGTCAACGAGGAAGTATAAGGAAGAGAATAGTCAATGACAGTGTGCGCAATCATGGTAAAGCGAAATTTGATGGCCACGAGCGCAGCTAATTCAAGTCATATACCAGATTTTGGAAATACTACATAGTTTCTCATTGCTCGCACAGATTAATTAGAACCTTATCGAAGTATTTGCCAAAATAACAACCGATGAAAATGCACTTTTTAAGAATTCGAGAAATCTCGAGGTAATTCTCGAAAAGTTCGAGAAATCAGAAACTTTTTCTTGTCTCGAAAAAATCAAGAATTCTCGAACCATTTCTCGATTCTTGACCATTTATACACCATAGTAATTGACTATTCTGATTTTCTGATGCAGATACTGTGCTGGATTCGGTAAACGTGAGACCATTTCTCATAGGCCGACATGACAACCCAGGACAGCCCCGATGTTGAAGCTGGAACGATAGCGCTGACATCGTGGTGGCACCCCTCAATTAGTTAGTTACACAATCACGAGATAACTGTCACCGAACGAACACATGCGGTCGAATCAGCCTGTCAGACCAAATCTTAAACTATCCAACAATCTTTAGCGGCTGCAGAAGCTGCAAAGAGACATGCATTTTGCGGCAGCTTTTCATCTGTCATCCGGAGGATGGTTGTTTCTGCTAATTCAACTCATTATTGGCTCCTCAAATCGGCGATATTGACGACCATAGAGATAGATTCTTTTACGCGTGGGCTAGTCTAGAAAGGACATAATCGTATCCCAACCGTTGTATGCAATTGTAGCAAGCGATAGAAACTGACATAGAGATTCGTCTCTCTTTGGTTTGTGTATACATACATTTATACGCTGTTGATGCCCAAATCTATGGTTTCTGTCTTCCGTCTTCGACTGTGTCCCTTACTTCCCAAATGTCTAAATGTTTGGATGACGTCATTGATTGGTTTGGTTCGAATAAGTTGCTGCTAAATCAGGAAAAGACGGAATTACTTCGGATCCATTCAAACAGGCGACGATAGTCTGTACCAGGTAGCGCTATTCGAATTGGATCCTCTTGGATATCTCCTGTTTCCTCTGCTCGATGCTTGGGAGTCCATATTGAATCTGAACTATCTTATCAAGTTCATATTAATATACGGGCTGCCGCCTGTTTTTCAATGCTAAGACAAATCCGGTCCATCAAAGCGTCATTACCTCGTTCAGTTTTAAGGAATGTGATCTCTTCCTTGGTGATACAACGTCTGGATTATTGTCTATCGGATACGGCTTGCCCTCTTGTCGTCTAAGACGGTTGCAATCAGTTCTGAATGCTGCGGCTGGCTTGGTGAATGGTACCTCTCGTTATTGTGCAATCACTCCCATGCTCAGAGATCTTAGATGGTTACCAATTGAGAAACGCATTGACTATAGATTGTGCACTCTTGCCTTCTCCTGCTATCATCAACTGGCGCCTACTTATCTGCTATCTGCTATCATCAACTGGCGCGATCTTTTATAGTTGCTTCAGTACGTGCCTGGAATGGTCTTCCTACCCATCTCAGGCAAATTGACAGTCTTTGTGAGTTCAAGAAACAGGTTAAGAATCACTTTTATGAATTTTCATTCTTTTAGTCTATGCTTTTATTATCATTGTAAAGTGGTCTTGCAGTCATGTAACTAAACGCCACTGAAATATAATTCTTTTGAAATTTAAAATTGAAATTGTGTGATTGGCCAAGCGCGCGCATTGCTGAAGTGGCTCGTATCGGCGAACACACGACCTTCAACAGTCAAATTGCAGGCAGGCCTGTCAAGTAAAATACTTATCTTTGACTCAATTTTTCCTTGTGATAAAATCGTCAAATGGAAATATTATTCACACCGTTCGACTCCACACGATCTAAATTTGCTGACTATGTACGTTTAATGTAGTGTAAATATCCTGGATAGTTACAGAATTCAGACTTGAATTTGTATCACGTTCAATGGATAACTGTTCTTTTCTTGCCCCTCGAGACTAGTTCTGTCCGTGAGCCATCTCTAGACCTAAACACGCAGACAAGGGAATTTATCTCTGTATTGGCGACTGATTGAAGAAAGCTATTACAGTGTCAGCGTTATCATCCCAACGTGAGCATCGGAGTTGTCCCGTCTTGTCCACGTCACCCTGCTTGCCCGTGATGGCTTTGACATAAATGGCCATGATGTTCCACCTGGAAGAGATTATCTCATTATCTCATTTTTACCGAATCCAGCACTGTATTTTCAGAATAGCATTGCTCAGAGAATCAGAATAGCCAATTGCCATGGTGCCTCGTTTAAATGCGAAATAAATGTCAACAATTCATGACATTACTGAGTCGAACGCCAACAAGACGCTATTACACAGTAGCATCATGAATAGTTGTATTTCAATAGCACTAAACAAATAAGCAGAAAAAAGACAAAAGCAACAAGGGAAGCAGGGGTGGGCCGATGTGACAAAACGTGACATTATGTGACAATTTTTCATCTCAAAATAAAATGTGACAAAATGTGTGTTTTTAGTTGTTGGTGTGACAAAATGTGACGAAGTCGCGGAAAAATATTCAGACAAAATATGACCAAAGTCACAGAGGAGCATCAACTTCGTTTGAATGAAACAACGAAGTCATTATTTTAATGTTCCTTTATTCTTTGATGATAATTTATATTAGGGATATGCAATATTGATATTTTTCCCCCCTCCTTGCTCCAAATGGCGACTTGTACTTGCTCCAGGAAAGCGTGCTGTTATTTGTCCGACTTTTCAAAGTTGACTTCGATGTGTTATGGCCCAATTGTAGCATTCACTGTATGTGGCCAGATGTTTCTTGATTGTCATGTCCAGATCGTAGGACTCCCTGCGAATGTATAGTTCCTATAATGCACGCGTATGCATTTATATATACCACTGATCTGAATACAAAACAAAAGTAATAGTTATCGCTATAAAACTGAGTGGCATTCATTCACTGAAAACAAAGTTTTCCTATTTTCTGTGAAATGCCATGGTCTGTGAATTCACATTGTGAAGCATATTCCGAGTACGTGTTTGTTATGCTATCATATTTGCCATAAGTAGTGAATTATAAATGAATTCGAGACTATGAAAAGAATCAACTGTTATAAGACTACAGCAAGGTTTGAGTGCAATTTTTCCACTTTAAACAAAGTTAAATGTGTCCCGGTTTTACCCATGGTCTGTTTTGTTATTACCATAAATCTCGGGGTAAATGTTGTGCACTTTCAATGGCAATTCTCTATGGAAATGAAGTGATAGTTCAACGTCGCTACTACCCCTCCCCATATTGCGGGCTTGGACGGTGCTGACAGTCTCAGACTTTAATCTGGAGACTTGGGATCTTTATTCCGGATGCCCTCCCTCACGACTTCCAATGACACTTTCGGGCTCTACCTCTGGACCGAAAGATCGCTAGGCCAAGCACTGTGGCATGGAGACCACCCATGTTGAACTATATAAATAAGAATAATAATTAGTAATAATTAATGAATTAACGATTTTTCTCGATTTTGTCCCGTTAAAACCTCGTTTGATATTTATCATGAATATTACGTCAAATGCTCTACTAAATGTCTAAGATGTCAGTTCTAAGATGTCAGTGACACCTGCTACGATGATAATTATTTGAATATCATTGATCTATCTGACAAAAACAGTGCCATCCAGCTGACGAAAGTGACCACAGACATAATGTAGATTAAGATTTATGAATTGCCACATCTCACAAATTAGACCCTTTTTTTAAATGGTTGCAATTCTGGTTATATTTAGTCCTTTGAAGTGATTCTTGTGTCAAACAAATTCCTTTTCACTCATCTACATTATATCAAAATTTGGTAGCAATACATGGTACCTTTACAAAACTATTCACGAAAAAAAGCTGTATACCTACACTTTGAACATGTATAAATAGAAGTAACAACTCTGACAACAACAGAATCAAGCTAGCTGCTATTGCTGGGCAGCATTGCAGGAGTGATAAGCATGCAGACATTGCTCAAGTCTGAGTACATCTTTCTATTCTCCTCAGTGACATGATAGAAGAATACTGTAAGATTAACGCACATTCGATTGTTGGAAGTCAGATTTTAAATTGTTGTCCGATTATTTGCGTAACTACACGTATACTCGTATTTCCATTCGGAGCAGCCGCTTTTGCAACTATTGTTGCATTACAAACATGAAGAAAAGCATGCAAATGCAGCGAATTTCAAAGCGATAGGTAAAGAAGTCTGTATTTTCCCACCACGCCATGGAAAGCCAGTACTTTTTGTGGAAATCCGCCAACGACATTGAGTATACTCGTATTATGTTTAAAGCAAATTTGCTGTTTAGAATTAAGTGTGCTTGTGTTGAATTCGCTCTAAAGGATGTTGACAACCGCATTTCATTAAACACACAAAAATGAGCTATTAATGCCAAAGCTTGCTTGATGACACATTCGAACACAAGGGAAATTGATCTGTCTGTCACAGCGATAATGTATCATGTACGCGTGGTCATGTAAGCGCAAACTCTATCTGGAATAGTGATCATGTTACTTAAAATTTGAGTTGCATAAGAATGCGCTTGCTTCACACATCATTCATTCCTCAATTCATCATGAATGAAATGAAATAATTCATTTCAATTCTTGAATGTCACTCCGCTGACACAGCGTATGAACGCAGTAGGGCCTACTTGCTAACTTCCTTTGATTTAAAATGATGCACCGTGCTGTAGCAAGACAATCATTTATCAATATATAGTATATATAAAAAGGGTTTCTTATGTTCCTTAATATGTTTTTTGGATGTACAAGGTGTTTCAAAAGTAGGCTAACAGTAGAAATTGGCCTTGAAAAGCTATGTCTTAATGCTATAGATTAATAAGCTATGTCATAATAATCTTTTTCACGATGCCACAGATAGCTAATATGCCTTGTATTCGTAAGGGGCAAAAATTCAATACTCTTTGACATCGCGTAAATCATATTAAAATATCTCATGATCTCCAGTGTTTTCATGCCTACATATTTCACTACAACCCAATTTGAATCTATACCGATCATGAGAAGTCGAATAACTATCCAACATCTATCAAAAAAAAATTATTAGGAAACCATGTAAACAAGATAGTAGTTGTTTCAGTGTTACTGCGGAGAAGGAAGAACAGCTGACATTCGAATGTCCTCCGCGCCCCTCAGCCTGGTGCACGAAGACGCTGTCGTCAACACAAGACAGGGAGGCGAAGAAGGAAGAACAGCTGACATCCAAATGTCCTTCACCTTTGTTAATTCCAGCCTCCTCTTAGACCATCGTCAGAAGCTTCTGACGATGGCCTAGAGGAGGCTGAAATTAATAAAGGTATTAACATTAAAACAACTACCATTTTGTTTGCTTGGTTTCCTAACAAAAAAATGAACAAATGAATAACCAAGGCCTATTCAACATATCAAAAAATTAATCAACTTAAAGTTGCAAAAATTCACGAACGCAAATGCTCAATATGTCCACCATGGACATCGGCACATTCTTGTAGTCTTTCGGCCACACTGTGGCACACAGTTCTGCATAAGTTCCTGTCATCACTGATCTCTTGATGACTGATCACAGATCACTGATCTGTGATGTAGGAGCGGAGTTGAGAAAGTGTGTGAGGTTTTCGTCCGTACACTTTCTCCTTTACAACGCCCCAAAAGAAAAAGTCCATCGGAGTTAGATCGGGAGAGCGAGGAGGCCAAAGGATGCTACCACATCTCCCGATCCACTTTCCTGGAAAAGTGTCATTCAGATAGCTTCTGACACTCACTGCAAAATGCGCTGGTGCACCATCCTGCTGAAAGTACAGCTCATTGAAGTTGTTCAATGACTGCATCTCAGGAATCGCAAAGGATTGGAGCATTTGAAGGTACACCTCAGCCGTCACAGTTCTTTCAAAAAATACTGGCCCAATCACACCGTTGCTTGACATACCGGCCCAGACGGTTAAGCCAGGCTGGTTCAGCTCATTTGTTGATACCATGTGCGGATTTTCAGGGAACCAGTAGACACAGTTATGTCTATTTACGTGACTTGATAGTTTGAAACTGGCTTCGTCAGACCAAACTATCTTGTCAAGCAAATCTGGGTTCTCCCGAATTTCCGACAACATGAGCACAGCAAACTGCAAGCGTCGTTCAGCATCATCCGGTAGAAGGTGCTGCAACAGTCTGGGTCGGTATGGTTTCAACTCAACTTCCCTCATCAGTCTCCAAGTAGAGCTTAGAGAAATGTCCAACTCCAATGAGGCTCTTCTTGTTGACTTCTTCGGACTTTGAACAAATGTTTGGGCCACTAGCTCCTCGTTTGATGTTATTGAAACTGATCGAGGGCGTCCTGACTTCGGTGCATTCTCTACCGAACCGGTCTTTTCAAATTTATCTCGAATGCGATAAATAGCAAATCTTGATGGAGGATTGCTGTGAAAGGCATCTCTCCATTGCATTCGCACCTTTTCAGCATTCTTGTTTTTCCAAAAGGATTTCAAAATCCATTTTCTCTGATCATCTTTTAGATGACCTGACATGACAGAAGCAGCAAATTCAAAAAGCTTCAAGCTTGTTTAATTCACTTCAAGTCAAACTAACAGTGTTTGATTCAAATCAAATTAATTGAACATATCCATGTACGTAATGTCAGATTGGTGCTATATCTTGTCCATGATAGATTTCAAAATTCCTTTGCCAATGGAATGCTACTGCATAGACTTCTAAATGATAGTAGCAATTACTTCGAAGTCTATGGCTCATGTTGGACTGATCATGGATATCCATCGACTGATTCAGGTGTAAATCGCCAATAGAACGGTCAACATAGATTTCCTAGGGCAAAATCAACTGTTAGCCTACTTTTGAAACACCTTGTATAATGGAACGCTTTATGACCGACTCCTAAATTCATGTAAATAGTAAGTTCAACAATAATCGTCTCTCTATGTTTAACATGGTATAATTTAGTGCTTGTGCGAAAGTGGGTAGTGAATGGTCTCATTGATGCTGCAGAGCTTAATTATGAACTGCTTCGTAGATTCGACCTATAAGTCAATCACTTATTTGTTTGCCATTTCTAATTGAGCTTTGCCATTCTAATTTGCCGCAATTCATTAAAGAAACATTATTATAAGCTGAGTGACCAAAAATATGCTGAGTGAATCAGGCTAATTAATGATCATTCAAAACAAGGGAGTAGTCAAAATTCAGATACAGTTGTTAAACATGTTTGTCATGTATAGTATTTTCATTAGTTATGTACTGTCATTTTCAGTAGTTGCCGGAATGATTTTCTCCAATTTGCTGAGCGTCACTTTTTCATTGCCTTCTGATGCACACATATCTAAAAGAGAAAAGTTGCCAGTACATAAAGTGAATTCGATGTCAAATGAAAACACTTCGATAAATCCCGATTCACTAACATGACATTCTCCATCGGTCAGCCATACTTGAAATCTTGTTTCCTTACGAGTATATCCGTTGAAGAATTTCATCAAATGTTGCATTCCTTTACGCTTTAACAAATTTTGTTCGAAGTAGCCTCGAATTCACGATCTTCAATGGTAGCGACTATCACTACGGTGTTTGCTCACGTGACAAATAATATCAATACCCTACACAGATGGAAATCCTTTTAAACGGAGAGATTCCATGGTCTATGGTATTCTCACAATTATCTAAGATCATTTAAAATATTGAAATAACCTTAGTTCCACATTATGCTCTTTGAAAACTTACTCCACAATGAGAAAATTTATTGAGAAAATAATCCGACATTACATTCAGAAGTTTCACATTTAGCAAGATGAATTGTTATTTTGGGAGAACTGTCGTTATTTCATCGTTCATCTCCATCGAGTAGCCACAAAGGCTCTAGATACTCGTATTATGACAGGCGTGCATGAATCATGCATTTTTCCATGTTACATTTTAAAGTAATATTCAAAAGTCAAAGGTTTTTATTTCCAAGAACTTTGGAAAAAACAAGACCACATCCCATGTATGTATCAAGCCGAAACTCATTTACACAAAACAGCGAAAAATGTTGAAAATGTGTATTTCGAAAGACAGGAGAATGATAAAAGATCGTCTTCCATATGTCATAATCATTGGCTAACGGTTTCCTTAGTCATCGTTCGTAAATCGCTTGCTGCTTGGAGAAACTTAGCAATGGATTTTACCAGTTTTAGAACTAAACTATTCATCAATTTATTAAATTCAGCTGTACTGTTACAGTTGCATAATGAAGGCGCTATTTTTTGTCGCATATTTTAATAAAGTGAACTTTCTACCATAAAATGACACAGAGTTTCCACTTTTGAAACATCACACAACTCACATAAACGCTCTTTATATCGTAATCGATTTTTATAACTGCCACTTGCGAAATCTAATTTGTGATTTTTTGTTCGAAATTTTAGAAACATATTGATGTAGCATTTGATTATATTCAACATCAAAATTCAGATCTGATTTCATAGTATTCTCAAACCCGCATAATTCTAAATAATTCAGGCCAGAATGACTCTCCTTTGCTGTAGATATCCACTTTTCTCTGATGTAATGAGTCACTCGATGTCTTGTAATTCTCAAATATCATATCATTTTATCAGCCGTTCACTGTTCCATACATTTGGCAGGCTAAGTTTTACAGGTAATTGCTTTTTTCATCAACACCATTTGCATCTACCATCATGGCCATTTATCAAAGTCATAGGCCTACTGAATTAAATTATGCTTCTTTTAAAAATCAAACTTCTTTCATTACTCGTGACTATAGGATATATTCCTAATTCACCAATGAGACAATAATTATCTGCTTTAAGTGATGAAATCTTATGTAAAACTGATATTGAATTTGATCTATACTCCAAATGACGTTAAACGTGGAGCTAGAGTAAGAGTATAAGATCTAAACTCTTTAGATTAGTAAAGAAGCAGGATTCTGCACAGTATTTCATTTTTGAAGACGTAAATGTCTCAAATGTGTTCTTCTAAATTTCTCCATTAACTAGCCCAAATCCTTTTAGTTGCTTGACTACTAGATAAGAAGATTGTTTTCCTTTAATCGTTAATTGGTCCAAATGACGTTTGTTGCTTTTTGATCCAAATTTCTAAATATTTGTTCGTGTCGACTTATGGACTTATTATGGATAATATTTTTTCATGAAGAACGGTGGCAGTTCCATCTATCTTCATAACAAGATTGTGAGTCGCGACTTTAGTCTTATGATTAATGTTCAGGTCATTGTCTGCGCAAAATTTGAAAATAATTCTTAATTGATTTTTCAAACTTAATACACTTTTGCCATATACACAAACCACATAACCAAATCATACTTCCGCTCAAGAGCAATGCATCATCCTCATGCATGACTGATAAAAAAGTCAAATTGAATCAATTTTATCTTTCTTGGCATTTAGGATATCAATTAGCCCATTTTTACATAGAATGCATCCTTTTACAAAGTTTTTTTACGGTCATTTATGTAAATACTGAATAAAGTTTGTAGAACACATCCCTGTGGAATACAATTTTCAAGTTTAAAGGATTGTGCTTCTTTTCCGCAATGTAGCATTTTGTATTCTTTATCAATGATGCATAGCAAAAGTTTACTTTCAGGCAACAAACGTTTTAATTTATCTATTTTTTCGGAGTGGAATCAAAGGACTCTGATAAATTTGCTTAGTATAAAAATCATGGTAATTCTTATAAAGTCAGAAAATTCCTTGATAATTATATAATATGCTATCTAATACGGAGCTTCCTTCTTTAGAACCGGGTTGGTTATTCATAATGACATGACTTTTCACTAACCAATTGTTGAGTCGCACATGTGTAATTTTTCAGAATGTTTTCTATGCAAGATGAAAGATCGATATATCGATTGATATGACAGCTGTTGTGTGATTGATCTTGAGTAATGTGAATAAAGAGCTGAATGACAAGTCGAGACGATTATAGCTTAATTCATGCAAGAAATGTGTGCGCATATTTTTGCTGATCTCAGATAAAGCCATTGCTCTCTATGAGTGCAAAATTTCCGCAAACTTCAGAAAGTCGGAAAAATTCACCAAATCGAAAAAGGCAGTCCTAAGTCTTAAACCTGTTTATGTAAATGATATTTGAATGTACGACCTAACTTTTTAAAACTTTGATGATGATGTAATCAGTTGCTAAACGGAGCAGACGACGAAACATCTTGACTCGCATTATCGGGAAATTGGAAAGAAATGATTGCCAACAAATCAATTAGTTTTGGCAAATGCATAAAATGAAGATAGCAAACATTTATGATTTTGCTATGCTATCACCCAATTGTCAGGCTCAAATGTTACACGCGAATCCCCAGAAGTCATAAATATTTGATGTGGAGGATTTTGATCACAAGTTCATTTATATTGTTTGAGTCACCTGAGGTAAAACACACTGCATAACGGCAAATGCGATAAATGTTGTGGAAATCAGAGAACTTTCAAAACTGTTTTGCCATTTGATTCTTCAGGAATTTTGATATCATTGTTTATTCGTACCTATGATCAAAGAAACCTAGGATCAACGGAATCAAAAGGATGATAAAATACCTCATATCTCATCAACACGATGATCTACTTTATGATAAGACAGGAGCAAGTTAGGAAATGCTTGTTGAAGCTACGTGAAATTTCACATCTCTTTGAATAAATGTTATCCAAGCACTATGTGACGTTCCGCTTTTGAATCACGAAATTATTAAATACAGGTAGTGATTTACCCATAAAAGGGAAACATTTTACAATGATATGATATGATCTAGATATACATATATATATTACGTCAATCTGTTGAGTAATTGACAAACTCGGAATGTTTCCTTGAAAACTCCGATAATGCCACAGAATAGCACTAAAATTGTATTTCAATTTTCTATAAAATAAATCAGAGATTGACGCAGGTTACTCATTTTTGTTCTACAAAACATGAAACTTAAATGCAGGCTTGATCAATGTGGTCAACTTTTCAATGCCAATTGAATTACATTTTTCAGCAGTTGCTTGTAAACACAACTATTATGAAATTCTATGAACATCGAATCATTTGTTTCGAAATAAATTATTCTGTGTACGTACGCAAATTCATACCATCGCAATACAATACACATTCGAAAGTAGTGCCAGTAGTAAGTAAAACTCCACTTCTGGACCGCGTAAGATGGCCGCCATCGAAGAATTTTTGCTGACGTCCCCCCCTCTGGAACGACAGAGGTTCTGGCCTGTCGTGGTGTGCCGGCCAGGTTGGTCCACGTTCACAAAATGTTCGCTGACGTCCCCCCCCTCGAAAACGACAGAGTGTGAGACTCGGGTGTGTTGGTCTCGTGTGGGTTGACGTGGCCGACCGCCTAGGTTGACGTGGCCGACCGCCTAGGGTGACGTGGGCGACCGTCTAGGTTGTCGTGGTGGAATGGTGAAACGGACTTTAGATTCGTGATCAGCGTAAAATTCTGCATCGGTATGGTGAATTTGAAGTCAATCGGCGAGAAAAAATGTTTCTTCAAAATTTTGACAGAGTTAAAATGTTGGACGTTTTTGGGCTCTAGCGTCAAAACGAAGCATCGGATGGGAAAACGGAGGCCAGATTCGGATTCAGCGTGAAATTCTGCATCGGTATGGTGAATTTGAACGCAATCTGAGAGAAAAAATTTTCGCTGACGTCCCCCCCCCCTCGGGAGAGCTCGCTTCGATCTTGCCTTCCAGTGGACGGATTTAGTTGTGCCATAGCTCGTTTGAAAGCTAAGAGTGAGACAAATTCACTGAAAGAATCGGCTTGTTCATATCTGTCTTCGTTTAGATGTGAGACGCCATTTAAGATTTTGGGACATTAGCGAAAAACGACAGAGTTAGAATTTTGGACGTTTTGGGCTGTAGAGCCAAAACGAAGCATCAGATGGGAAAACGGATTTCAGCTCTGGAATCAGCATGAAATTCTCTATCAACATGGTGAGTTTCAAGTCAATCGGAGAGAAAAAATTTTCAACATTTTTCGAAAAAACGACAGAGTTAGAATTTTGGACGTTTTGGTCTCTAGCGCCAAAACGAACCATCGGATGGGAAAACGGAGGCCAGATTTGGAATCAGCATGAAATTCTCTATCAACATGGTGAGTTTCAAGTCAATCGGAGAGAAAAAAGTTTCGCTAACGTCCCCCCCCCGTCGGGAGAGCTAGCTTCGATCTTGGCTTCCACTGGACGGATTTAGTTGTGCCATAGCTCGTTTGAAAGCTAAGAGTGAGACAAATTCACTGAAAGAATCGGCTTGTTCATATCTGTCTTCGTTTAGATGTGAGACGCCATTTAAGATTTTGGGACATTGGCGAAAAACGACAGAGTTAGAATGTTGGACGTTTTGGTCTCTAGCGCCAAAACGAACCATCGGATGGGAAAAATGAGGCCAGATTCGGAATCAGCATGAAATTCTCTATCGACATGGTGAATTTGAACGCAATCGGAGAGAAAAAATTTTCGCTAACGTCCCCCCCCCTCGGCACCGACCTTCCAACTTTGCTTCTAGTGGACGGATTTAGTTGTGCCATAGCTCGTTTGAAAGCTAAGAGTGAGACAAATTCACTGAAAGAATCGGCTTGTTCATATCTGTCTTCGTTTAGATGTGAGACGCCATTTAAGATTTTGGGACATTGTCGAAAAAACGACTGAGTTAGAATTTTGGACGTTTTGGGCTCTAGCGTCAAAACGAAGCATCGGAGAGCAAAACGAATTTCAGATTTGGAATCAGCATGAAATTCTCTATCAACATGGTGAGTTTCAAGTCAATCAGAGAGAAAAAATTTTTCTTCACAAAATTTTTTCGAAAAAACGACCGTTAGAATTTTCGCGATGGCTGTGGGCTGTAGAGCCAAAACGAAGCATCGGATGGGAAAACGGAGGCCAGATTCGGATTCAGCGTCAAATTCTACATGGAAATGGTGTATTTCCAGCTCAATCGGACCTCTAGAATCGGCGATAGAAGCGTTTTAAGTGTTTGGATGATGGATATTACGTCATCAGCTGATCGCCACACACTATATAAGCTGGGAACCGAGAGAGACTTGTCATTAAGACGAGAGCGATTGTCAGAGGTAGGTCGTCTCTCTGAGCTCCGATGATAGCTTCGGACATTCCAAATTCCGGGTTTCTGGAAGAAACCGACTTAGAAAATTTCATTGCTGATATCAGCTAAGGCGTCAGACTTAGAGGTTCGCCAGGAGATGGCCTTCGTCTCCAGGCCATAAAAGACTCCAAAACTTTAAAGGCTTGTAACTTTGCTTCTACAAGTCCGTTTGACTTGATTCAAAAAAGGTTCGGTCGCTATTGACCTGCCCTAAGTGATAGACTACTTATAAAATTTCATAAGTAGTGCTAAAAAGTTGAAAAATTTAAATTCACTATTTTTGGAGGTTTTCTGGGGTTTTCGTCCCTGCTGAAGTCAATGAAAGCATTTTTAATGATGTCTGAGCCAGTCTTCTCATGGTATAAGCGGCTTTTCACTGAAAGCGAGCGAGACACGGAGAGTTTTGCTGTAATATTCCACTGACAGGGTGTTCCTTCGGGACGGCGGACGATGCCGTAGTGATAAGTGTGGCAAGGGAGTGTGTCATAGTTTAGATCGAAACCGCTGGGACAACTCATGTCTCATGTTGGGCATTTGACACAGTTCTCAACGTAGCACTTTGAACGCCAATCGGTTGAGTCTTAGCTATCTTGTCATGGGTGGCCTCTAAACATCTCCATTGCAAAACGCTGGTGAATCAAGCTCTCTACGGCTTGCTATCAAGCTGCTCAAAGTCTGTCAACCTCTTACCAACTCTACAGGTTTTCATGTCTGGCGAATACTATCAGCTATCAGTGAATCTGCTATCAGTCAACTTGAACGTTGCAAATGAAGTTCAGTGTAATACTTCCTTTCGACGGGCGTTCCTGTAAAGGGCGGCGGTGAAACCCGTAGCTATGTATACCGCAAGGGACATTCGGCAATGGGCAATCTTGTTAAACCTCTCTGCGTCATGTTTGCAAGTGATTGCTTCTGTCTCAACGTAGTATGCATTCGCGCCAGGGCGACATTTAGCCAGCTGTCGAAGGTTGCCTTATAAACTATCCATTGCATACGTTATGAGAACCATGAGTTCTACCTGTCTCTATCAATGAGATGAATTAATGAATGGAATGAAATGGGAGGACACTCACGCGCCACACGCAACATAACACACTTCTCTCTTCCGTAGTCTAACAAGCTCTTTACACATGGATCGCAGTCGATTGCTATCCCTGTATCAGAAGTGTAAGCTATCTTAATTTTAAATGTGACTAACACTATTTCAACTACCATCATCACCCATATGAAATGTTATAAGATTTACAAGTTAAACTAAGCGTGCTACTATTTCCAAATGAAAAAGTATACATGGTTAAATCATCCACTGAAGCCCCATTCAAGTAAGTCAGTATGAAAGCAAAGATAATACGAAATAAAAATTTATTATGGCATGTATTTCAAAAGGTCTTCATCGTCAATATCGTCCCAGAGTCTGCCTTCACACAGATCACAAACACAGTTCACTTGCTTCAATCGTTCTTCTACCGCGAGCCTCACTTTGTCGATGTACTCCCACTCCGCCATAGTTCGTGGCTGGGAGTTAGGGGTGTACCATTCCCATAATTGATGGAGGAATTTGGTGCTGGTGATCTCCATCACATCATCAGTATCATACTGCAGATACTTCCATCGTATGCCTGTTAGGTCGGGACACTCCTTCTCACATACACTCTCCTCTTCGTCATCCGCTGCTAATGACAACTTTCTAATGTTGTCGAGTCGGTATAATTTCTCCACCTTACCCTTCGTTGGAGCGTTTGGTGCAACGAACGCCTTTGGCGATGAGCATGGAGAAGAGAACTCCAATTTGTGTTCGATGTTTTTGGAGGGCTTGTCATGTTGACTGTGAATAATGACTTTGAAATGTTTTCTTATTCTTAAGTATAAACAAGCAACCAATCAGAATGAACAGCCAATGAATGATGAATATGAAAGTATATATGCAAAGTGACATTCGTGTCATTTCACTCTGTCTTTGAGACGTATAAGTGAAGTGTTCTCTAGCGAATTCTATATTTGAGGCGTACAAGTGAACTGCTCTCTCGTGAATTCCAAATTTGAGACGTATTATTTGAGTGAAGTCTCTATCTTGTTGAAGTATCAACCTTAAACTTGATTTCCTTGAAATGGTAAGTTGAAAATTTCTTCACTCATCTCCCTCAAACGTGTGGCTAATAGCATCTTCCTCAATTTCAGGCATCAACTTCATCACCAACGCCCTCCCTTCTCGAGGAAAGTTTAGAGTTGTTGAGTCAAAGTAGGTTGTAACAATACACTGAGACTTGAACAGAGATGATAGAATGATTTCTCTTTCAGGTGATGTGAGTTCCAGCTCAGGACTCTCGCGACAAGGCAACGAGTGGGAACGTGCCGACTGCGGACATATGTTTACAAGGAAGCACAGTCTCCTTCGACACATCAAGCAACGTGTGTGTCAACGCAAAGCGGCATCAATCTCCGGAGGTGAAGTTGATTCTGACAATGACATCTCCTTTCCTTGCGATTTGTTCCCTCTTTCTTTTGAAAGTCACTTTCAGCGATCTTCGCACAGACTTCAACACACGCATGCAAATGATCACTACACCAACGGTACCTCTACCATCTCCCTCATTAATGTTTTACATAATAATTTAGTACGCGACTACTGCATGGAGTCCAATACTCAAATAGTAGATTTTCCTGAGTGGCTCCTTCAAAATTCTAACATTATCGAAGCGCTCTTCAACAATTTAGACAATTTTAGAATGAAGGCGCTCATCTACCTTAAACTGAAATATATTAAAATAGATTTTCAAACGGGTCAAGTGACGGAGAGAATACAGTTTCATGTTCCTTCCTCTTCCGCAACCGAAGTTGTAGACTGCGAGTCTTGGCTAAATTTTCACATTCAATGTTTAAAATCAAATGTAGATAAATTCAATCAACGCGACAGCGCTCTCATTTTTGATGGTGTGGACTCAGCCATATTCAAAATTTCCCTATTAGAAAGTCATGCAGCTCGAGGCACATTTAAACTACCAAAAACGTTGTATAATAAGAAAGCTGTCATCAATGTTGATTGTAAATCACAGTGTTTCAAATATGCAGTCCTATCCATCCTTCACTATAATGATATCAACGCGCATCGAGATCGCACCTATAGCTATAGACAGTGGGAGGATGAACTAGACTTTGAAGGTTGTGATAGTAACAACATGAAAATCAAAGATGTAGAAACGTTCGGAAAACATAATCAGATTAAAATTGTCGTTCACGTGTGGGAGAAGGGGTTGAAGGGTGCCCGCTATAATTCACGTTCAACTTGTTATGAACGTGTAGTCAACCTCTTATTAGTAAAACAAGATGATAGCGAGGAATGGCACCACTGTGGTATTCCCAAAATCTCTCGCTTGTACACTCACTTGGAGCACTCTAAAAGTGGTGAACATTTTGTATGCGACCGCTGCATCCGCTCCTTTTGGAGTAAAGATAAATTTGAAACTCACTATGAATGGTGCAAGCGAGGTAAATTACAAATGGAACGCATGCCCAAAGATAAAATATTTTCACATAGGGATAATGGTGACGAATTAAGTCCCCTGCGTGTCATTTACGCAGACATAGAATGCTACATTGATGATATCATCCACAAGCCAGCAGCCATATCCTGCTATGAAGTATGGCATGACCACTTTAGGAATAGACAAAACAAAATGCATACTTGGCAAGGTGAAGATTGCATTTCAAAATTTCTAGAATTTCTCGATAAAGCTGCTAAATTTCAACAATCATATGATTCCCAATTGCAGCGTAAGTCACTACATATGTCAGATGAAGACAAACAAAAATTTGAAAGTTGCACATCGTGCCCTAAATGTCATAAAACGTTTGATGACGATAAAATGAAGAAAGTGCGTGATCATGATCACATCACTGGTAAATTTAGAAACGCACTCTGCTCCAAATGTAACTTTTCACTTAGGTTGAGACGTCGTGCACTACCCGTCATTTTTCATAACTTTAAGGGCTATGACAGTCATATATGCTCATAAAAGGAGGGTTGAGCCAGATGAAATCATGGCAGTTTAATGTAATAGCGCAAACGAGGGAAAAATTCATGGCAATGACAGCAAAAGTACCAGTAGATAAAACTAAAGAAAATAAGACAGTCTTCTTCGAAATAAAATTTTTCGATTCATTCCAATTCATGTCAGCGTCACTAGCTTCTCTCGTTCGTAATCTCAAGTTTCTTCCCCATAGTCAAACTTTGAAGAAACACTATCCAAACTTAACGGATGAAATAATCACTCGCAAAGGAGTCTTTCCCTATGCGTATTTTAGCTCAATGTCTAAACTAAATGAAACTACCCTTCCTTCCATTGACAAATTCCAAAACGATTTGACGGGTCAAGATTGTCCAGTAGAGGACTATGAACATGCTCAAGAGGCATGGTTAAAATTTGATTGTAAAACGTTTGGCGATTATATGATCGCTTACTTAGAATTAGATGTCATTTTGCTGGCTGATGTCTTTCAGGAATTTCGACGAGTGGCATTAGAAGAAGACAAATTAGATCCTGTCCACTTTGTCAGTCAACCAGCCATGTCCTTTAAATCAGCCTTTAAAATGACTGGTGAGACCATCCATCTCTTACAAGACCCCGAGATGTATAACATATTTGAGCGCGAAATACGCGGTGGTCTCACATTTGTGAATAAACATCACATAAAATCTAAAACAGTAGGTGATGATCATATCCACCTAAAGTACTATGACCAAAATAATTTATATGGCAGTTCACTGTCTAAACCACTACCTCATTCCGAGTTTAGTTGGTTAAATCAAGATGAGCTTACGTATTACTCCAACCCTTCAAACATTCTGAAGATTCCAGATGAAGGTGATTGGGGATATTATTTTGAAGTGGATTTGATTTATCCAAATAGTATTAAAAATAAAACTGCTGATTTCCCACTCGCACCTGAATCTGGTGAAGTGACTGAAGATATGTTTTCACCATTCATGTCACAATTTCATAATAACTTAACAGTGTGTGGACAGCCAAGGTACAAACCATGCCGCAAACTTTTGCTCACCCAATATGATAAGAAAAATTATCTCGTACACTTCTGCATACTAAAATTCTATTTAGAAATGGGCATGCTTCTAAAGTCAGTTCACCGCATTATCAAATTTAGACAGAAAGCCTTCCTCAAACCTTACATAGATAGTAACAGTCAAAAACGTGCACTCGCCCAAAATAATTTTGAAAAGGATTTTTATAAATATAAGAATTTTCGGAAAGACCATGGAGGATGTTAGAAAACGTATGAACTACAAACTAGTCGTTGATGAACAAAAATATCACAAATTGACCTCATCACCTCTTTTCATTGATAGAGACATCATCGATGAGGATCTTGTAGGTGTTAAAATGATAAAATCTGAAGTTGAGTTGTGCAAACCCATCTATATTGGGCAAGCCGTTTTAGATTATTCCAAGCTTGAAATGTATCAACTCTTCTACAAAATATTAAAACCATGCCCTCTTGTAAAAGAGGTTCGCTTGCTGGGTGGTGATACATATAGTTTCTTTTTAGGAATTACCACTCAAAAAGATTTGAATTTTAATGAAGTAGGTAAGTCATTAGAAAAATATTTCGATACATCTAACTACAATCCCACTCATCCACTCTATTCCATACAGAATAAAGCCAAACTTGGTTGTTTTAAGGATGAAACAGCAGGAAAGGAAATAGATGAAATGATTCTCCTCCGTCCTAAAATGTATTCCATGAAATTAAAAGAATGTGCAGATAGTATTAAGCGTGCTAAAGGTATATCAAAATCCATTGTTCACAAAATGAAACATCGGTCCTATAAGAAGGCCTATAAAAATAAAACTATAACGTTTGTCAATATGACAATCTTAAAATCTCAAGTTCATACTGTGAAAACGCACACGTTCAAGAAACGAGCACTTTCAGCATGGGAAGACAAGAGGTGTTGGATAGGACATAACACATCTCTTCCACATGGACATCCTGACACAAACATACCTCCACCCAAAAGAATAAAACTCACGCTACCACATTCAGGAGATGTATTGACATAATCAACTTTAACTCAGTATTTTGATGTTGCTTTTTGTAGATATACATGGTTGTTTTATGTATCGCATGAGATCGTTTCTTCCTTGTGAATATATGCCTACAGTCAGCTCATTTCCCTATATCTGTGAAAAGACTTTTTCATACACATATTTTTATTTCAATAAACATATCACAATGACTTCACTTTGTTTTCCGAAACACTAAAGTTACGAGGGATTTAGTATCTTTCACATGGATGCACTCTTGTAAACCATTGGTAATTTTGATAGTAATAGAGGGTATAGTTTGTTTGACGACGGGATGATAGAAAATTGATTCAAACATCTCGACTATTACATATGAAGCGTCTTTATCATGAATGAAATCACGTAAAATGTATTCTTTTTTCTCACCAACAGAAATAGGTAGAATCAAATCACTTTGGGGCGATCATATCTTTTTCAAATGACTGCGGAACATTGATTTCCATGATGAAGATTTAAACAGTTAGATTCGATGACGAACAAGATTTACTAGTTTGCAAAAGTTAGACTAAGCGTTCTACTATTTGTAAACGAAAGATATAGTTTCAACAGTTTACAGATTAAAAATAAAGTTTCAACAGTTTAAAAGTTAAAAATAAAGTTTCAATAATGTGTACGTTAGAAACAAAGTTTCAACCGTTTACAAGTTAAAATTAAAGTTTCAATAGTTTTCAAGTTAAGAATAAAGTTCTATCTGTCTATAGGTTAGAAATATAAATGAAGCTTCACCAGTTTACAAGTTAATAATAAAGTTTCATCTGCTTGTATGTCAGAAATAAAATGAAGTTTCACCAGTTTAAAAGTTAAAAATAAAGTTTCAATAATGTGTACGTTAGAAACAAATTTCAACCGTTTACAAGTTAAAATTAAAGTTTCAATAGTTTACAAGTTAAGAATAAAGTTTCAATAGTGTGTATGTTAAGAATAAAGTTCTATCTGTTTATATGTTAGAAATAAAATGAAGTTTCACCAGTTTACAAGTTAAGAATAAATTTTATCTGCTTGTATGATAGAAATGAAACAAAGTTTCAACCGTTTACAAGTTAAAATTAAAGTTTCAATAGTTTAGAAGTTAAGAATAAAGTTTCAATAGTGTGTATGTTAAGAATAAAGTTCTATCTGTTTATATGTTAGAAATAAAATGAAGTTTCACCAGTTTACAAGTTACGAATAAATTTTATCTGCTTGTATGTTAGAAATGAAATAAAGTTTCACCAGTTTACAAGTTAAAAAAAAGTTTCAATAGTGTGTATGTTAAGAATAAAGTTTCATCTGCTTGTATGTTAGAAATAAAACAAAGTTTCAACCGTTAACAAGTTAAAAATAAAGTTTCAATAGTTTGCAAGTTAAAACTAATGTTTCAATAGTGCGTATGTTAAGAATAAATTTCTATCGGTTTGTATGTTAGAAATAAAATGAAGCTTCACCAGTTTACAAGTTAAGAATAAAGTTTTATCAGCTTGTATGTTAGAAATAAAATGAAGTTTCACCAGTTTACAAATTAAAAATAAAGTTTCAATAGTGTGTACGTTAGAAATAAAGTTTCAACCGTTTACAAGTTAAAAATAAAGTTTCAACAATGTCTACGTTAGAAATAAAGTTTTAGCTGTTTATATGTTAGAAACAAAATAAAGTTTCAACCGTTTACAAGTTGAAAAATAAAGTTTCAACAGCGTGTACGTTAGAAATAAATAAAAGTAAGAACTTCATCGTATGAGTATTCAAAGCATGTTTTGTAAATCAAATGTGTGTAGCACCCGGAATTTGGAATGTCCGAAGCTATCATCGGAGCTCAGAGAGACGACCTACCTCTGACAATCGCTCTCGTCTTAATGACAAGTCTCTCTCGGTTCCCAGCTTATATAGTGTGTGGCGATCAGCTGATGACGTAATATCCATCATCCAAACACTTAAAACGCTTCTATCGCCGATTCTAGAGGTCCGATTGAGCTGGAAATACACCATTTCCATGTAGAATTTGACGCTGAATCCGAATCTGGCCTCCGTTTTCCCATCCGATGCTTCGTTTTGGCTCTACAGCCCACAGCCATCGCGAAAATTCTAACGGTCGTTTTTTCGAAAAAATTTTGTGAAGAAAAATTTTTTCTCTCTGATTGACTTGAAACTCACCATGTTGATAGAGAATTTCATGCTGATTCCAAATCTGAAATCCGTTTTGCTCTCCGATGCTTCGTTTTGACGCTAGAGCCCAAAACGTCCAAAATTCTAACTCTGTCGTTTTTTCGACAATGTCCCAAAATCTTAAATGGCGTCTCACATCTAAACGAAGACAGATATGAACAAGCCGATTCTTTCAGTGAATTTGTCTCACTCTTAGCTTTCAAACGAGCTATGGCACAACTAAATCCGTCCACTGGAAGCCAAGATCGAAGCTAGCTCTCCCGACGGGGGGGGGACGTTAGCGAAACTTTTTCTCTCCGATTGACTTGAAACTCACCATGTTGATAGAGAATTTCATGCTGATTCCAAATCTGGCCTCCGTTTTCCCATCCGATGGTTCGTTTTGGCGCTAGAGACCAAAACGTCCAAAATTCTAACTCTGTCGTTTTTTCGAAAAATGTTGAAAATTTTTTCTCTCCGATTGACTTGAAACTCACCATGTTGATAGAGAATTTCATGCTGATTCCAGATCTGAAATCCGTTTTCCCATCCGATGGTTCGTTTTGGCTCTACAGCCCAAAACGTCCAAAATTCTAACTCTGTCGTTTTTCGCCAATGTCCCAAAATCTTAAATGGCGTCTCACATCTAAACGAAGACAGATATGAACAAGCCGATTCTTTCAGTGAATTTGTCTCACTCTTAGCTTTCAAACGAGCTATGGCACAACTAAATCCGTCCACTGGAAGCCAAAATCGAAGCGAGCTGTCCAGATGGAGGGGGACGTCAGCGAAAATTTTTTCTCTCCGATTGCGTTCAAATTCACCATACCGATGCAGAATTTCACGCTGAATCCGAATCTGGCCTCCGTTTTCTCATCCGATGCTTCGTTTTGGCTCTACAGCCCAAAACGTCCAAAATTCTAACTCTGTCGTTTTTCGGCAATGTCCCAAAATCTTAAATGGCGTCTCACATCTAAACGAAGACAGATATGAACAAGCCGATTCTTTCAGTGAATTTGTCTCACTCTTAGCTTTCAAACGAGCTATGGCACAACTAAATCCGTCCACTGGAAGCCAAGATCGAAGCTAGCTCTCCCGAGGGGGGGGGACGTTAGCGAAACTTTTTTCTCTCCGATTGCGTTCAAATTCACCATACCGATGCAGAATTTCACGCTGAATCCGAATCTGGCCTCCGTTTTCCCATCCGATGGTTCGTTTTGGCGCTAGAGACCAAAACGTCCAAAATTCTAACTCTGTCGTTTTTCGCCAATGTCCCAAAATCTTAAATGGCGTCTCACATCTAAACGAAGACAGATATGAACAAGCCGATTCTTTCAGTGAATTTGTCTCACTCTTAGCTTTCAAACGAGCTATGGCACGACAAAATCCGTCCACTAGAAGCAAAGTTGGAAGGTCGGTGCCGAGGGGGGGGACGTCAGCGAAAATTTTTCTCTCCGATTGACTTGAAACTCACCATACCGATGTAGAATTTCGCGCTGAATCCGAATCTGGCCTCCGTTTTCCCATCCGATGGTTCGTTTTGGCGCTAGAGACCAAAACGTCCAAAATTCTAACTCTGTCGTTTTTTCGAAAAATGTTGAAAATTTTTTCTCTCCGATTGACTTGAAACTCACCATGTTGATAGAGAATTTCATGCTGATTCCAGAGCTGAAATCCGTTTTCCCATCCGATGCTTCGTTTTGGCTCTACAGCCCAAAACGTCCAAAATTCTAACTCTGTCGTTTTTCGCCAATGTCCCAAAATCTTAAATGGCGTCTCACATCTAAACGAAGACAGATATGAACAAGCCGATTCTTTCAGTGAATTTGTCTCACTCTTAGCTTTCAAACGAGCTATGGCACAACTAAATCCGTCCAGTGGAAGCCAAGATCGAAGCTAGCTCTCCCGACGGGGGGGGGACGTTAGCGAAACTTTTTCTCTCCGATTGACTTGAAACTCACCATGTTGATAGAGAATTTCATGCTGATTCCAAATCTGGCCTCCGTTTTCCCATCCGATGGTTCGTTTTGGCGCTAGAGACCAAAACGTCCAAAATTCTAACTCTGTCGTTTTTTCGAAAAATGTTGAAAATTTTTTCTCTCCGATTGACTTGAAACTCACCATGTTGATAGAGAATTTCATGCTGATTCCAGATCTGAAATCCGTTTTCCCATCCGATGCTTCGTTTTGGCTCAACAGCCCAAAACGTCCAAAATTCTAACTCTGTCGTTTTTCGCCAATGTCCCAAAATCTTAAATGGCGTCTCACATCTAAACGAAGACAGATATGAACAAGCCGATTCTTTCAGTGAATTTGTCTCACTCTTAGCTTTCAAACGAGCTATGGCACAACTAAATCCGTCCAGTGGAAGCCAAGATCGAAGCTAGCTCTCCCGAGGGGGGGGGACGTTAGCGAAACTTTTTTCTCTCCGATTGCGTTCAAATTCACCATACCGATGCAGAATTTCACGCTGAATCCGAATCTGGCCTCCGTTTTCCCATCCGATGGTTCGTTTTGGCGCTAGAGACCAAAACGTCCAAAATTCTAACTCTGTCGTTTTTTCGAAAAATGTTGAAAATTTTTTCTCTCCGATTGACTTGAAACTCACCATGTTGATAGAGAATTTCATGCTGATTCCAGAGCTGAAATCCGTTTTCCCATCCGATGCTTCGTTTTGGCTCTACAGCCCAAAACGTCCAAAATTCTAACTCTGTCGTTTTTCGCCAATGTCCCAAAATCTTAAATGGCGTCTCACATCTAAACGAAGACAGATATGAACAAGCCGATTCTTTCAGTGAATTTGTCTCACTCTTAGCTTTCAAACGAGCTATGGCACAACTAAATCCGTCCACTGGAAGCCAAGATCGAAGCTAGCTCTCCCGACGGGGGGGGGACGTTAGCGAAACTTTTTCTCTCCGATTGACTTGAAACTCACCATGTTGATAGAGAATTTCATGCTGATCCCACTCTGGCCTCCGTTTTCCCATCCGATGGTTCGTTTTGGCGCTAGAGACCAAAACGTCCAAAATTCTAACTCTGTCGTTTTTTCGAAAAATGTTGAAAATTTTTTCTCTCCGATTGACTTGAAACTCACCATGTTGATAGAGAATTTCATGCTGATTCCAGATCTGAAATCCGTTTTCCCATCCGATGCTTCGTTTTGAAGCTACAGCCCAAAACGTCCCAAATTCTAACTCTGTCGTTTTTCGCCAATGTCCCAAAATCTTAAATGGCGTCTCACATCTAAACGAAGACAGATATGAACAAGCCGATTCTTTCAGTGAATTTGTCTCACTCTTAGCTTTCAAACGAGCTATGGCACAACTAAATCCGTCCAGTGGAAGCCAAGATCGAAGCTAGCTCTCCCGAGGGGGGGGGACGTTAGCGAAACTTTTTTCTCTCCGATTGCGTTCAAATTCACCATACCGATGCAGAATTTCACGCTGAATCCGAATCTGGCCTCCGTTTTCCCATCCGATGGTTCGTTTTGGCGCTAGAGACCAAAACGTCCAAAATTCTAACTCTGTCGTTTTTTCGAAAAATGTTGAAAATTTTTTCTCTCCGATTGACTTGAAACTCACCATGTTGATAGAGAATTTCATGCTGATTCCAGAGCTGAAATCCGTTTTCCCATCCGATGCTTCGTTTTGGCTCTACAGCCCAAAACGTCCAAAATTCTAACTCTGTCGTTTTTCGCCAATGTCCCAAAATCTTAAATGGCGTCTCACATCTAAACGAAGACAGATATGAACAAGCCGATTCTTTCAGTGAATTTGTCTCACTCTTAGCTTTCAAACGAGCTATGGCACAACTAAATCCGTCCACTGGAAGCCAAGATCGAAGCTAGCTCTCCCGAGGGGGGGGACGTTAGCGAAACTTTTTCTCTCCGATTGACTTGAAACTCACCATGTTGATAGAGAATTTCATGCTGATTCCAGAGCTGAAATCCGTTTTCCCATCCGATGCTTCGTTTTGGCTCTACAGCCCAAAACGTCCAAAATTCTAACTCTGTCGTTTTTCGCCAATGTCCCAAAATCTTAAATGGCGTCTCACATCTAAACGAAGACAGATATGAACAAGCCTATTCTTTCAGTGAATTTGTCTCACTCTTAGCTTTCAAACGAGCTATGGCACGACTAAATCCGTCCACTGGAAGCCAAGATCGAAGCTAGCTCTCCCGAGGGGGTGGACGTTAGCGAAACTTTTTTCTCTCCGATTGCGTTCAAATTCACCATACCGATGCAGAATTCAACGCTGAATCCGAATCTGGCCTCCGTTTTCCCATCCGATGGTTCGTTTTGGCGCTAGAGACCAAAACGTCCAAGATTCTAACTCTGTCGTTTTTTCGAAAAATGTTGAAAATTTTTTCTCTCCGATTGACTTGAAACTCACCATGTTGATAGAGAATTTGACGCTGATTCCAAATCTGAAATCCGTTTTCCCATCTGATGCTTCGTTTTGAAGCTACAGCCCAAAACGTCCAAAATTCTAACTCTGTCGTTTTTCGCCAATGTCCCAAAATCTTAAATGGCGTCTCACATCTAAACGAAGACAGATATGAACAAGCCGATTCTTTCAGTGAATTTGTCTCACTCTTAGCTTTCAAACGAGCTATGGCACGACAAAATCCGTCCACTAGAAGCAAAGTTGGAAGGTCGGTGCCGAGGGGGGGGGACGTCAGCGAAAATTTTTTCTCTCCGATTGCGTTCAAATTCACCATACCGATGCAGAATTTCACGCTGAATCCGAATCTGGCCTCCGTTTTCCCATCCAATGGTTCGTTTTGGCGCTACACACCAAAACGTCCCAAATTCTAACTCTGTCGTTTTTTCGAAAAATGTTGAAACTTTTTTCTCTCCGATTGACTTGAAACTCACCATGTTGATAGAGAATTTCATGCTGATTCCAGATCTGAAATCCGTTTTCCCATCTGATGCTTCGTTTTGGCTCTACAGCCCAAAACGTCCAAAATTCTAACTCTGTCGTTTTTCGCCAATGTCCCAAAATCTTAAATGGCGTCTCACATCTAAACGAAGACAGATATGAACAAGCCGATTCTTTCAGTGAATTTGTCTCACTCTTAGCTTTCAAACGAGCTATGGCACAACTAAATCCGTCCAGTGGAAGCCAAGATCGAAGCTAGCTCTCCCGAGGGGGGGGACGTTAGCGAAACTTTTTTCTCTCCGATTGCGTTCAAATTCACCATACCGATGCAGAATTTCACGCTGAATCCGAATCTGGCCTCCGTTTTCCCATCCGATGGTTCGTTTTGGCGCTAGAGACCAAAACGTCCAAAATTCTAACTCTGTCGTTTTTTTCGAAAAATGTTGAAAATTTTTTCTCTCCGATTGACTTGAAACTCACCATGTTGATAGAGAATTTCATGCTGATTCCAATTCTGAAATCCGTTTTCCCATCCGATGCTTCGTTTTGGCTCTACAGCCCAAAACGTCCAAAATTCTAACTCTGTCGTTTTTCGCCAATGTCCCAAAATCTTAAATGGCGTCTCACATCTAAACGAAGACAGATATGAACAAGCCGATTCTTTCAGTGAATTTGTCTCACTCTTAGCTTTCAAACGAGCTATGGCACAACCAAATCCGTCCACTGGAAGCCAAGATCAAAGCTAGCTCTCCCGAGGGGGGGGACGTCAGCGAAACTTTTTTCTCTCCGATTGCGTTCAAATTCACCATACCGATGCAGAATTTCACGCTGAATCCGAATCTGGCCTCCGTTTTCCCATCCGATGGTTCGTTTTGGCTCTACAGCCCAAAACGTCCAAAATTCTAACTCTGTCGTTTTTCGCCAATGTCCCAAAATCTTAAATGGCGTCTCACATCTAAACGAAGACAGATATGAACAAGCCGATTCATTCAGTGGATTTGTCTCACTCTTAGCTTTCAAACGAGCTATGGCACAACTAAATCCGTCCACTAGAAGCAAAGTTGGAAGGTCGGTGCCGAGGGGGGGGGACGTTAGCGAAAATTTTTTCTCTCCGATTGCGTTCAAATTCACCATGTCGATAGAGAATTTCATGCTGATTCCAATTCTGAAATCCGTTTTCCCATCTGATGCTTCGTTTTGGCTCTACAGCCCAAAACGTCCAAAATTCTAACTCTGTCGTTTTTCGCCAATGTCCCAAAATCTTAAATGGCGTCTCACATCTAAACGAAGACAGATATGAACAAGCCGATTCTTTCAGTGAATTTGTCTCACTCTTAGCTTTCAAACGAGCTATGGCACGACAAAATCCGTCCACTGGAAGCAAAGTTGGAAGGTCGGTGCCGAGGGGGGGGGACGTCAGCGAAAATTTTTCTCTCCGATTGACTTGAAACTCACCATACCGATGTAGAATTTCGCGCTGAATCCGAATCTGGCCTCCGTTTTCCCATCCGATGGTTCGTTTTGGCGCTAGAGACCAAAACGTCCAAAATTCTAACTCTGTCGTTTTTTCGAAAAATGTTGAAACTTTTTTCTCTCCGATTGACTTGAAACTCACCATGTTGATAGAGAATTTCATGCTGATTCCAGATCTGAAATCTATTTTCCCATCTGATGCTTCGTTTTGGCTCTACAGCCCAAAACGTCCAAAATTCTAACTCTGTCGTTTTTCGCCAATGTCCCAAAATCTTAAATGGCGTCTCACATCTAAACGAAGACAGATATGAACAAGCCGATTCTTTCAGTGAATTTGTCTCACTCTTAGCTTTCAAACGAGCTATGGCACAACTAAATCCGTCCAGTGGAAGCCAAGATCGAAGCTAGCTCTCCCGAGGGGGGGGACGTTAGCGAAACTTTTTTCTCTCCGATTGCGTTCAAATTCACCATACAGATGCAGAATTTCACGCTGAATCCGAATCTGGCCTCCGTTTTCCCATCCGATGGTTCGTTTTGGCGCTAGAGACCAAAACGTCCCAAATTCTAACTCTGTCGTTTTTTCGAAAAATGTTGAAACTTTTTTCTCTCCGATTGACTTGAAACTCACCATACAGATAGAGAATTTCACGCTGATTCCAAATCTGAAATCCGTTTTCCAATCCGATGCTTCGTTTTGGCGCTACAGCCCAAAACGTCCCAAATTCTAACTCTGTCGTTTTTCGCCAATGTCCCAAAATCTTAAATGGCGTCTCACATCTAAACGAAGACAGATATGAACAAGCCGATTCTTTCAGTGAATTTGTCTCACTCTTAGCTTTCAAACGAGCTATGGCACAACAAAATCCGTCCACTGGAAGCCAAAATCGAAGCGAGCTCTCCCGAGGGGGGGGGACGTCAGCGAAAATTTTTTCTCTCCGATTGCGTTCAAATTCACCATACCGATGCAGAATTTCACGCTGAATCCGAATCTGGCCTCCGTTTTCCCATCCGATGGTTCGTTTTGGCGCTAGAGACCAAAACGTCCAAAATTCTAACTCTGTCGTTTTTTCGAAAAATGTTGAAACTTTTTTCTCTCCGATTGACTTGAAACTCACCATGTTGATAGAGAATTTCATGCTGATTCCAAATCTGAAATCCGTTTTCCCATCCGATGCTTCGTTTTGGCTCTACAGCCCAAAACGTCCAAAATTCTAACTCTGTCGTTTTTCGCCAATGTCCCAAAATCTTAAATGGCGTCTCACATCTAAACGAAGACAGATATGAACAAGCCGATTCTTTCAGTGAATTTGTCTCACTCTTAGCTTTCAAACGAGCTATGGCACAACCAAATCCGTCCACTGGAAGCCAAGATCAAAGCTAGCTCTCCCGAGGGGGGGGGACGTTAGCGAAACTTTTTTCTCTCCGATTGCGTTCAAATTCACCATACCGATGCAGAATTTCACGCTGAATCCGAATCTGGCCTCCGTTTTCCCATCCGATGGTTCGTTTTGGCTCTACAGCCCAAAACGTCCAAAATTATAACTCTGTCGTTTTTCGGCAATGTCCCAAAATCTTAAATGGCGTCTCACATCTAAACGAAGACAGATATGAACAAGCCGATTCTTTCAGTGAATTTGTCTCACTCTTAGCTTTCAAACGAGCTATGGCACAACTAAATCCGTCCACTGGAAGCCAAGATCGAAGCTAGCTCTCCCGAGGGGGGGGGGACGTTAGCGAAAATTTTTTCTCTCCGATTGCGTTCAAATTCACCATATCGATGCAGAATTTCACGCTGAATCCGAATCTGGCCTCCGTTTTCCCATCCGATGGTTCGTTTTGGCGCTAGAGACCAAAACGTCCAAAATTCTAACTCTGTCGTTTTTTCGAAAAATGTTGAAAATTTTTTCTCTCCGATTGACTTGAAACTCACCATGTTGATAGAGAATTTCATGCTGATTCCAATTCTGAAATCCGTTTTCCCATCCGATGCTTCGTTTTGGCTCTACAGCCCAAAACGTCCAAAATTCTAACTCTGTCGTTTTTCGCCAATGTCCCAAAATCTTAAATGGCGTCTCACATCTAAACGAAGACAGATATGAACAAGCCGATTCTTTCAGTGAATTTGTCTCACTCTTAGCTTTCAAACGAGCTATGGCACAACCAAATCCGTCCACTGGAAGCCAAGATCAAAGCTAGCTCTCCCGAGGGGGGGGACGTTAGCGAAACTTTTTTCTCTCCGATTGCGTTCAAATTCACCATACCGATGCAGAATTTCACGCTGAATCCGAATCTGGCCTCCGTTTTCCCATCCGATGGTTCGTTTTGGCTCTACAGCCCAAAACGTCCAAAATTCTAACTCTGTCGTTTTTCGCCAATGTCCCAAAATCTTAAATGGCGTCTCACATCTAAACGAAGACAGATATGAACAAGCCGATTCATTCAGTGGATTTGTCTCACTCTTAGCTTTCAAACGAGCTATGGCACAACTAAATCCGTCCACTGGAAGCCAAGATCGAAGCTAGCTCTCCCGAGGGGGGGGGACGTTGGCGAAACTTTTTCTCTCCGATTGACTTGAAACTCACCATGTTGATAGAGAATTTCATGCTGATTCCAATTCTGAAATCCGTTTTCCCATCTGATGGTTCGTTTTGGCGCTAGAGACCAAAACGTCCAAAATTCTAACTCTGTCGTTTTTTCGAAAAATGTTGAAAATTTTTTCTCTCCGATTGACTTGAAACTCACCATGTTGATAGAGAATTTCATGCTGATTCCAATTCTGAAATCCGTTTTCCCATCCGATGCTTCGTTTTGGCTCTACAGCCCAAAACGTCCAAAATTCTAACTCTGTCGTTTTTCGCCAATGTCCCAAAATCTTAAATGGCGTCTCACATCTAAACGAAGACAGATATGAACAAGCCGATTCATTCAGTGAATTTGTCTCACTCTTAGCTTTCAAACGAGCTATGGCACGACAAAATCCGTCCACTAGAAGCAAAGTTGGAAGGTCGGTGCCGAGGGGGGGGGACGTCAGCGAAAATTTTTTCTCTCCGATTGCGTTCAAGTTCACCATACCGATGCAGAATTTCACGCTGAATCCGAATCTGGCCTCCGTTTTCCCATCCGATGGTTCGTTTTGGCGCTAGAGACCAAAACGTCCAAAATTCTAACTCTGTCGTTTTTTCGAAAAATGTTGAAAATTTTTTCTCTCCGATTGACTTGAAACTCACCATGTTGATAGAGAATTTCATGCTGATTCCAAATCTGAAATCCGTTTTCCCATCCGATGCTTCGTTTTGGCTCTACAGCCCAAAACGTCCAAAATTCTAACTCTGTCGTTTTTCGCCAATGTCCCAAAATCTTAAATGGCGTCTCACATCTAAACGAAGACAAATATGAACAAGCCGATTCTTTCAGTGAATTTGTCTCACTCTTAGCTTTCAAACGAGCTATGGCACAACTAAATCCGTCCATTGGAAGCCAAGATCGAAGCTAGCTCTCCCGAGGGGGGGGGACGTTAGCGAAACTTTTTCTCTCCGATTGACTTAAACTCACCATGTTGATAGAGAATTTCATGCTGATTCCAAATCTGGCCTCCGTTTTCCCATCCGATGGTTCGTTTTGGCGCTAGAGACCAAAACGTCCAAAATTCTAACTCTGTCGTTTTTTCGAAAAATGTTGAAAATTTTTTCTCTCCGATTGACTTGAAACTCACCATGTTGATAGAGAATTTCATGCTGATTCCAAATCTAAAATCTGTTTTCCCATCCGATGCTTCGTTTTGGCTCTACAGCCCAAAACGTCCAACATTCTAACTCTGTCGTTTTTCGCCAATGTCCCAAAATCTTAAATGGCGTCTCACATCTAAACGAAGACAGATATGAACAAGCCGATTCTTTCAGTGAATTTGTCTCACTCTTAGCTTTCAAACGAGCTATGGCACGACAAAATCCGTCCACTAGAAGCAAAGTTGGAAGGTCGGTGCCGAGGGGGGGGGACGTCAGCGAAAATTTTTTCTCTCCGATTGCGTTCAAATTCACCATACCGATGCAGAATTTCACGCTGAATCCGAATCTGGCCTCCGTTTTCCCATCCGATGGTTCGTTTTGGCGCTAGAGACCAAAACGTCCAAAATTCTAACTCTGTCGTTTTTTCTAAAAATGTTGAAAATTTTTTCTCTCCGATTGACTTGAAACTCACCATGTTGATAGAGAATTTCATGCTGATCCCAAATCTAAAATCTGTTTTCCCATCCGATGCTTCGTTTTGGCTCTACAGCCCAAAACGTCCAAAATTCTAACTCTGTCGTTTTTCGCCAATGTCCCAAAATCTTAAATGGCGTCTCACATCTAAACGAAGACAGATATGAACAAGCCGATTCTTTCAGTGAATTTGTCTCACTCTTAGCTTTCAAACGAGCTATGGCACAACTAAATCCGTCCAGTGGAAGCCAAGATCGAAGCTAGCTCTCCCGAGGGGGGGGGACGTTAGCGAAACTTTTTTCTCTCCGATTGACTTGAAACTCACCATGTTGATAGAGAATTTCATGCTGATTCCAAATCTGGCCTCCGTTTTCCCATCCGATGGTTCGTTTTGGCGCTAGAGACCAAAACGTCCAAAATTCTAACTCGGTCGTTTTTTCGAAAAATGTTGAAAATTTTTTCTCTCCGATTGACTTGAAACTCACCATGTTAATAGAAAATTTCATGCTGATTCCAGATCTGAAATCCGTTTTCCCATCCGATGCTTCGTTTTGGCTCTACAGCCCAAAACGTCCAAAATTCTAACTCTGTCGTTTTTCGCCAATGTCCCAAAATCTTAAATGGCGTCTCACATCTAAACGAAGACAGATATGAACAAGCCGATTCTTTCAGTGAATTTGTCTCACTCTTAGCTTTCAAACGAGCTATGGCACAACTAAATCCGTCCAGTGGAAGCCAAGATCGAAGCTAGCTCTCCCGAGGGGGGGGACGTTAGCGAAACTTTTTCTCTCCGATTGACTTGAAACTCACCATGTTGATAGAGAATTTCACGCTGAATCCGAATCTGGCCTCCGTTTTCCCATCCGGTGGTTCGTTTTGGCGCTAGAGACCAAAACGTCCAAAATTCTAACTCTGTCGTTTTTTCGAAAAATGTTGAAAATTTTTTCTATCCGATTGACTTGAAACTCACCATGTTGATAGAGAATTTCATGCTGATTCCAGATCTGAAATCCGTTTTCCCATCCGATGGTTCGTTTTGGCTCTACAGCCCAAAACGTCCAAAATTCTAACTCTGTCGTTTTTCGCCAATGTCCCAAAATCTTAAATGGCGTCTCACATCTAAACGAAGACAGATATGAACAAGCCGATTCATTCAGTGAATTTGTCTCACTCTTAGCTTTCAAACGAGCTATGGCACGACAAAATCCGTCCACTAGAAGCAAAGTTGGAAGGTCGGTGCCGAGGGGGGGGGACGTTGGCGAAACTTTTTCTCTCCGATTGACTTGAAACTCACCATGTTGGTAGAGAATTTCATGCTGATTCCAAATCTGGCCTCCGTTTTCCCATCCGATGGTTCGTTTTGGCGCTAGAGACCAAAACGTCCAAAATTCTAACTCTGTCGTTTTTTCGAAAAATGTTGAAAATTTTTTCTCTCCGATTGACTTGAAACTCACCATGTTGATAGAGAATTTCATGCTGATTCCAGATCTGAAATCCGTTTTCCCATCCGATGGTTCGTTTTGGCTCTACAGCCCAAAACGTCCAAAATTCTAACTCTGTCGTTTTTCGCCAATGTCCCAAAATCTTAAATGGCGTCTCACATCTAAACGAAGACAGATATGAACAAGCCGATTCTTTCAGTGAATTTGTCTCACTCTTAGCTTTCAAACGAGCTATGGCACGACAAAATCCGTCCACTAGAAGCAAAGTTGGAAGGTCGGTGCCGAGGGGGGGGGGACGTTGGCGAAACTTTTTCTCTCCGATTGACTTGAAACTCACCATGTTGATAGAGAATTTCATGCTGATTCCAAATCTGGCCTCCGTTTTCCCATCCGATGGTTCGTTTTGGCGCTAGAGACCAAAACGTCCAAAATTCTAACTCTGTCGTTTTTTCGAAAAATGTTGAAAATTTTTTCTCTCCGATTGACTTGAAACTCACCATGTTGATAGAGAATTTCATGCTGATTCCAAATCTAAAATCTGTTTTCCCATCCGATGCTTCGTTTTGGCTCTACAGCCCAAAACGTCCAAAATTCTAACTCTGTCGTTTTTCGCCAATGTCCCAAAATCTTAAATGGCGTCTCACATCTAAACGAAGACAGATATGAACAAGCCGATTCATTCAGTGAATTTGTCTCACTCTTAGCTTTCAAACGAGCTATGGCACGACAAAATCCGTCCACTAGAAGCAAAGTTGGAAGGTCGGTGCCGAGGGGGGGGGGACGTCAGCGAAAATTTTTTCTCTCCGATTGCGTTCAAATTCACCATACCGATGCAGAATTTCACGCTGAATCCGAATCTGGCCTCCGTTTTCCCATCCGATGGTTCGTTTTGGCGCTAGAGACCAAAACGTCCAAAATTCTAACTCTGTCGTTTTTTCGAAAAATGTTGAAAATTTTTTCTCTCCGATTGACTTGAAACTCACCATGTTGATAGAGAATTTCATGCTGATTCCAGATCTGAAATCCGTTTTCCCATCCGATGCTTCGTTTTGAAGCTACAGCCCAAAACGTCCAAAATTCTAACTCTGTCGTTTTTCGCCAATGTCCCAAAATCTTAAATGGCGTCTCACATCTAAACGAAGACAGATATGAACAAGCCGATTCTTTCAGTGAATTTGTCTCACTCTTAGCTTTCAAACGAGCTATGGCACAACTAAATCGGTCCACTGGAAGGCAAGATCGAAGCTAGCTCTCCCGAGGGGGGGGGACGTCAGCGAAACTTTTTTCTCTCCGATTGCGTTCAAATTCACCATACCGATGCAGAATTTCACGCTGAATCCGAATCTGGCCTCCGTTTTCCCATCCGATGGTTCGTTTTGACGCTACAGCCCAAAAACGTCCAACATTTTAACTCTGTCAAAATTTTGAAGAAACATTTTTTCTCGCCGATTGACTTCAAATTCACCATACCGATGCAGAATTTTACGCTGATCACGAATCTAAAGTCCGTTTCACCATTCCACCACGACAACCTAGACGGTCGCCCACGTCAACCTAGGCGGTCGGCCACGTCAACCCAGGCGGTCGGCCACGTCAACCTAGGCGGTCGGCCACGTCAACCCACACGAGACCAACACACCCGAGTCTCACACTCTGTCGTTTTGGAGGGGGGGACGTCAGCGAACATTTTGTGAACGTGGACCAACCTGGCCGGCACACCACGACAGGCCACAACCTCTGTCGTTCCAGAGGGGGGGGGACGTCAGCGAAAATTCTTCGATGGCGGCCATCTTGCGCGGTCCAGAAGTGGAGTTTTACTTACTACTAGTGCCGTTTTCCAATACACTGTCTTCAAAAATATCTGAAAACTGAAAAGTTATTGACGTCTCTGAAGCTACTGAAATTGCCAGTATATGTATAATATAATGAAATGACAATATGGCCCTATTTTACCTGTTACTTAGCATAGGCTATCTATCAAGCATTATGGAAAAGTTGAAATTAACTTTTTATGATGACATCTAAATCTATATTTATATATATATATAGATCAGTAAAAAGAATCAACACAAAGAGCATCACAAAATCTCAAAAATTTTTCAATCTTTTTTCTCAGAAATCTCAGAAAAATTTCAATCAAGCCTTGTAGGCCTTGAGATAAAAGACTTACAAACAAAATTGATATCAATATATATATATATATATTGATGAAAATATTGGCATCCTGTTTGATATATTTAAATTAAATAAGAATTTTGCAGGATAAAAGTTCAACAGGTGTTATAATGTGGAAAATTTTAATGCGAATTTTCGTAGTCTGAACTCAAACTCGTCATCAGGCGTACATGACTTTTTTAGAATTTTTTGGTGGTTTTCTAACAAAGTTATGTACGCCTGATGACGAGTCTGAGTTCAGACTACGAAAATTCGCATTAAAATCTTCCACATTAAAACACTTATTGAAGTTTTATCCTGCAAAATTCTTATTTAATTTAAATATATCAAACAGGATGCTAATAATCTCATCAATAGCTATTATCAAAAAAGTTAATTTTAACTATTCCATAATGCTTGATAGATAGCCTATGCTAAGTAAGAGGTAAAATAGTGCCATATTGTCATTTCATTATATTATACATATACTGGCAGTTTCAGTAGCTTCAGAGACGTCAATGTCTTTTCAGTTTTCAGATATTTTTGAAGACAGTGTATTGGAAAACGGCACTACTTTCGAATGTGTATTGTATTGCGATGGTATGAATTTGCGTACGTACACAGAATAATTTATTTCGAAACAAATGATTCGATGTTCATAGAATTTCATAATAGTTGTGTTTACAAGCAACTGATGGAAAATGTAATTCAATTGGCATTGAAAAGTTGACCACATTGATCAAGCCTGCATTTGAGTTTCATGTTTTACAGAACAAAAATGAGTAACCTGCGTCAATCTCTGATTTATTTTATAGAAAATTGAAATACAATTTTAGTGCTATTCTGTGGTATTATCTGAGTTTTCAAGGAAACATTCCGAGTTTGTCAATTATTCAACAGATTGACGTAAAATCGGAATTCATTGTCTTGCTGCTGCAGAAAAATACATCCGGAGAACAGCAGAAAATCTAGAAGTTAGAAGTGCAATTAGCAGAGAAAACAAAGGGAATGTAGGGCAACCTGCATCAGAAGTAAACTATTGCAATTGTGTTAAGTAAACTGTTTACCGCTTGTACACAGGAAAGGCAAATTATACAAACTATTAAATGACGAGATGCTAAGGCATCAGACATCTACTGCCTCGAACTTCTGTCATTATGTAATGTGATTTATTCAAGTTTTGTAAGTTGATATTTGGTGATCAATCTTTTCTTCTTGTTTACTGAAATTTTGACAGCATCTTGCATCATGAAATCTTGAAACTGAAGACATCAAACCGGAAACCAGTAGATGTGGCATGATTTAGTTTACGTCCACATCAGGAGCTTGAAGTGCGCTGACATGGTTCCCTACCGGGGCTGCCGTGGAAGAAGCATGATGACTTTCATTTCCACTCCATTTCCACGGAAAATGCGTGGACATTTCAATGGATATTCCCATTCAAGCAAAATTTCCTTTCGAATTTCCACCATCTGATATATTGGCCAAGGAGGTCTAGATATCTATAATTGTATTACGAGGTGACATGATTCTTGCATGATTAATTATCACTTCAAGCTGAGACTATCTTTAAAGATAACGTTGCAAACCGAGAAAATCACGAATATCCACAAAAACTCCGCATGATCTCACAGATGCATTCATAAATTCATCAAATTTTGTAGAAAACTATGAAAAATCATCATCAACCAGCCGAAACATTTGGATGCATTCGTCGGATAATTTGATAAACCGCTCATCATTAAAAGAGCAGATATCTTTAATCATTTCAATGAATCCCCTTATGCCATAGCACTTATCGAATGTATGGAACTTGTCTGCAGTGGATACTGCTACTTCAATTGAAATTATTTCTTTCATGGATTTCACGGGATTTGTTATGCATTAGTGCCTTATTAAAACTGAACACATTTGGTGGATCTTTTAGTCTCAAAAATCGCGTCTTTCTTGTCATAGAAATTCCTCTCGGCGGCTAATATTTCCGGCAGATTCGAATATTTTTTATTGCTGTCACAGTATTAGGAATATAATAAATCCAACGTTTTATTTGAAGTGTTTTTCCTGATACATGGCATGCTGGGACATAGGAAATGCCATTCAATTCAATTCAACATATCATTGGCCTCCAAATCCTTTTAGCTTCCGTTTTTTACTCTTCGATTACCTTTCGATCTTTCACATGTACACTTGTTGGATCAGTTTTAAATATAATTTCCTAAAGAAATTAAAAAAATCAATTTCTATTTGGCTTTGTACCCGCGAACACTGCATTCATTCACCATCACGAATGAATGAAGCAACTTTGACAATGCAAGATAAATTCCAAAACTGTTAATTGCTTTAGCTTAGTAGAATTTAAACCATCTTATTTCTGTAACAACCAGCTTTCCCACAGAAAGCGTCATTCTGCCTCCTGTACAATTATAGATATTGAGACCTCCTTGCATTGGCCAAATTTTTGTTTTTTGAAAGCAACTTGTAAAGAAGTCATAGAAATCATTACTGATTAAGATAATAAAAATAATAATTGAAATGCAAGTCTTTCAACGTACAAAATTATGTACATGTAAGTGATCAGCCCGGATTTTAGCATCATAATTTTGTGTGTTGAAAGATTTATATTTTTATTATTATATATTTACTGTATATTTTTTTCAGTAATGATTTCTAAGTCTACCTTTACAGATTGCGTTTAAATGACAAAAAGTCACTGATAAAGCATTTTTGAGAAGCAACTTTGGAAAGAAATAATAACGAACATTTCCCAACGTTTCGCTCCTAGTCTACTGAGCACTCTCAAGGGTGCACAGTTAAAAATTAACGACTGGACTACATGCATGAACTGATTACAAAATTTGAAAATCATAGAATGGAAACTAAGCTAAAGCAGGGACATCTATGATTAATATGAGATATCTAAGGGACGTTCAACTCCCACACCATGTACTGGACTGGAGGCCAGGGACTTTGATAAACTTGATAAATGACAATAGTGTGTATCTGGATAAAACCATGGAACAGGTGGTTAACAATTCACTTCCTTATTGTGAAATACATCAGAACCCAGCTGAATTGATTGCTGTACATACTAATTAATACGCCCGTCCCAGTCTTGCAGAGAAATTGTCGGAAGAATATGTGCAGTGTACATGTACACATACAAGCATACGAGTATCATCAATGGTCAATTACAAAGACTTAGGAAAAGAAAAAGCAAACTACGGTAATTATCAAGCAACCGCAGTTTCACAGAATCCTTCTATCCACTCAGATTAGGATGAAGTTTCTGAATGATGATGAAGCATTTCTTCAAGATCTTAAAACTCTCCATAGAAATTGCTTGGTCACGATTAAATTGTAGCCGATGCTCACTTATTACATAGTGCCGATGTTCTTCAATTCTTCGGAACAGGTGTCGCGACGTGAATCCCACATAGCTCTCATCGCACGAGACACATTTATATTGATAGATCACATTGCTACTGTTCTCAAGGAGGGGCTTCTTTACTGGGTTTGTAGCCATCGATGAGATCTTGAGACTGGTGAATATTGACTTGATTAGAAGACTGATTTGCACATTGATGTTGTGAAGTTGTCGTCGTACAAAAGTAGTAGAACGCTCATTTTTGTACGGTAAAATTAGCATTTTCTTTTTCAGTCTTGCTTTCATCGGTTGTCTGCACTTTGTCTAATTCATTTTGATTGAACTTTCCAGTAATCGGATGGGATATTGTAATTTGATGAAAATGTTCTTGATTCTTTCACATTCGTTATTAAAGTCAAGCCAACTTGATGTCAAGCAATGAGTGCGTGTTATCATGGTTTTCAGAACCGCACTTTTATATCTGTTGTCTATGTGGCTATGATAATGCAAAAGAAGGCCTGTATTGGTCAGTTTTCGGTAAACATCTGTAGTGAAATGATCACCAATTTTATGAGCCAAAAGTCCGAGAAATGGAATGGAGTTAATTTCAGATAATTCACGCTGATTCACACCATGGTAAACTTCAATGAAGGGTGTGCTTTGTTTAGGATTCTGAGAAATTGTTTGACGTTAATTTTTATTGTTTATTCATATTTAATTTTTTATTTAAAATCGTTAATTTTTATCTGTGTACCCTTGAGAATGCTCAATAGACTATGAGCGAAACGCTGGGAAAATGTTTCGTTCTTATTTCTTTCCAAAATTACATCTCAAAAATGCTTTATCAATGACTTTTTTTGTTATTTGAACGCAATCTGTAAAGAAAGACGTATAAATCATTACTGAATAAAATGTACATAAAATAATAATTAAAATATAAGTCTCTCAACACGCAAAATTATGATGCTAAAATCGATTTTGCCGATCTGTCCTGATCACTTAGTACATAAACATATGTACATAATGTAGTATGCACATAATTTAGACCGGTGAAAGACTTATATTTCAATTATTATTCAATATATATCTTATTCAGCAATGTTATATTGTCCAACTCATATCTAATGTCATCCATTCGAATGATGGATTGTATAAACTGAATTTGCCAGTATACACGCACAGTGGTACGGAACATGCTGACCATAAGAGTAGGAAATGACGGTCTACTTATCGGACGATATCATTAATAGAATCGGAATAAGATTTGAATTACTTCACAGAATATTTTTGAACTACAGTTGTATGTTATTCAAATGAACTACAAATGAAATTTTTTATGACCGTATTTTCAAAAGTGTAATTCCAAAAGTATTCGATCTTTTGTGCGTGCACGTGTGTCCATTTTAGGTGAATTTTATTGGAAGCCATGCCACTTTGATAAACCCTTCTATCTCCGACTTATTTGCGCAATGCAAACAGGTTATTGCAGAATGTGTAATAAAGGTTCTGGTAGGGAGCAAGCATCTTATTTTCAAATATGATATTATATTTGGCTCCTCTCTGTCAGAATTTTTTGTCAGAGTGGGTTGTGGTGGAGTTGTGACCTTCTAATCTTTAATTTAGTCTGTAGCGACCGTTTACCAACTGCTTTGAATCGATGAATTTATGAGCATAGAAAAAATATAGGAATGGTTGTAAACACAGATGCACAGTTATTAGTCAACACAAAGGTTAGGTAAGTGATCGTGCGGAAAAGTGACTTATTGTTTTCTCATATGTTTTAATATACACGCTTATGGTAGGTGAATCTGGACGGAAGTGTCATTTATGTGTGATATGTATGCCAATTTTCGCCATATCCTCTCTGATTGTCATGTGGCACTGTAGAGAGGATGGTACACGCAGCGGCACGGTTTGGTTCTGCAAGCGATTGTCGAAGCAGTCTCGCATGCAGTGGTATCCAGCAAGTATGTAACGGGAATTGACTTTGTGCCAAGTGGTCAAACAAAGAGACGAAGGTCTTCTTGTGTGTCTCGATCTATTCCGCGAAAGTGGGAAGCTCGAGTGGATGGACAACTGTCAGATGAATTATCCCTCTCTGACCAACGACCTGATCTAGTGTTGACCGACGCGATGGGGAGGAGAATGATTATGGGCGAACTAAACGTTCTCTGGGAAGAGAACTTGAGGATGTCCATAAGAGGAAAGCTGCCAAATATGAAGAACTTGCCGAATGGATTCAGAAGAAAGGGTGGAACTGTGAGCTCAAGTCCTTTGAAGTGGGATGACGCGGTTTCGTTGCACCATCGGTGAAGAAATTTATGCAGCATTTGCTGCTTTACATGACTCTCATAAGTTTTGACAGCAAATTCATCATTCTCAAGTTTGTAGCTCTGCTTTACAATAGTGCAGTAGCAGATGATGCGGCAATCCTTCAACCGCATGTGACATCGGTCTTTCTCTTCAAGTGTGCGTGATCTGCTCGTGTATAATCCTTTGTAGAAGTGTTTCACACAGTTAGTTTAGTTTCGACAGTCTTGGATTGTTTTCATAAAATGTCCATGAGTGTTTCAGTCATTTGTGGGTTGTTGATATTTTGATTTTTACAATTGATGATGTATAACTTCCATATAATTTTTTTTTCACATAATTATCTGCAGTGATAAAGAAAGTGAATTGGTCTGTCCAATGTGATGTGACGCATTGATAACTTAATTTGCAAAAGTTGAATTTGAGAGTTACAGATCAGAAGTACACTGTCTCAAAAACAAAGGACAAGTTTTAGTGGACATTTCCTCCCTCATCAAGTCATTTTGAATTTCATGGAATTGAATTGGAAATAAATATTTCCATGGCAACCCTGTCACCTCCTCCAGTCAATGTGGCACGGAGATTTCATCCCTGCATGATGTTTAAAATGTATTTGATGCTCATCATCACCAGAAAGAAGTGTATTCTTTCACTTTCCCTTGATACTATGAATAACTAGATAGATAATTTCAAACAATTTGATTATACAATATCCATAAAGGTTGTTCAGTCAGTCAATTTTAGATTTTAACTGCTGAACTTTCATCATGTTTTTATGACATGCGGCCGGTGTTGGCAGTATTTTTTAAAGAGCTGAAAAATTTAGGAGTGCGAAGCAGCAATGCAGTTTTGAATATTAGAAATAAGTTCCATTCATAATAAGACAAGCATTTTCCAAATTATTCTTAATGAAGAAGTTTAGTAAAGAAGATCAAATTTCTTCCAATTTCTCTTTAAATCATGAAGCGTTTCGCTTTATTTGATGATGGAGAAGTGAACTTCATTTTATCATCTGTTTTGTAAATGAATTCTACATGTAACATCAGTGGATGCATTCGAAACGACTTATAAGAAACTGCACAGGGCATGTACTTTTAACCATTTGATTAAAGAAAGATGAATCTGAAAGTCATCGTGAACTTTCGTTCAACGTTGACTAATTACATTGAAATTGGTTCACGGCGATGTACACCTCGCGAATATTGCGATCATCGCATCGGGTGAATAAGTCTGTTTACAAACGTTTTAGATCCTTTTTCTGAAAGACTCCTGGCTTGCTCATATATCAAAAAAATTTCTGAACTAGGAAAATGATTATTTTAAGGTAAATCGTCTAATTCAAAATATGACATGCATGAGTATTTGCGCTTGTATCCTTTGGGAGCAATGTTGCTACGCACATGATCGCCACGCATTCGTTTCTGCAGAGAACGAAGCCGAAAACGATTCATTCACATAATGATGTACGCGCTATGACTACTACGAATCAACGGATCTGCCGAGCTCTACCAGGTTCCTCTTGTTGTCAGATAGTATCAAAAGAAAACACAATGTAATCCAATGGTAAGTAGATTTTGTTGAAGTTTTTTGGTAAATATGATGTTTTTCTGTGCTTTTTCTGATTAAGTGAAAAGTATCAAGTCTAGAGTCATACTTTTTTGGCATGGAATGTCTTCAAGTCTAGCAATCTCGTGTTAATGAATCTTTGTCAATGAAGCTACTGGCAGTTATCCTGAGCAAGCATATTACTATCAGAGTAAACACAACATCTTAATTAAATTTAAGCCACATTTAACCAAATTCTCGCATTTACCATCAATCAGAGGTTGTTAACATACTAATGGCATATACACACAATAGGAAATTACTTGAAGACATTCCTTGCTAGAATTATGACTCTAGACTCAGCAATTCTCATTTAATTAGAGAAAACGATGAAAAATTCATCTTTACTTCTTATCTGAGCTTCAGCCATTGTGTTTTCTATGAATCTGTCTGACAAGAAGATTAAAGGGGTAGAACTCGCCAGACGAGTGGATTCACTGTGGCCATAGAGTGTACATCTATCTGTGAGAGCCTCATTTTTGACTTCGTTCTTTGCAGAAACTCGCGTCCTGGCGGCCGAACTAGTGCATTTCATCTGAATAATTCTCTACGTCGGCTTTATAGTAGCGATTCTCAACCGGGGTGAAGAAGGATGCCGTCACCCCCGAGGTCGAGCCCCAGGGTTGCTGGGTCTCTGACAAACTAAAGTATAAAATAGAAATTTAGAAATACAGGGTGTGCGCGATCTTCTTGCTGATTTTACAAGTTGTTGTTATGCAACATTACATAGGTCTTTACAATGTTTAAAGAACCAAAAGTCGAAGTCTACTGAATACCTTCACTAAAACGAGTTCCATGTGACTTATATCACAGAGTATGCAAAGCTCACGGTGCATGACAAAGTGCTTTTAAGTACGATAATTAATTAACCCCTTCTTTGTTTAATCTATTTTTATGTTGTCCAATTAATAATGTTAGCCCTCGTTTCAATTCATGCAAATATTTTTTGGGTACGGTGTATATTAAACACCATTTCGCGTCTGTCTCCATACCCAGAAGTCCAACAGTGGAACGTCTAGGCTTTTTGGAGAAAAGGGAGTAGGCTTATCCCGACCAATCAAATGATTATCCAACTTTGATGTCTGGAGTTCACCTTGTCCCATCCTATTGGTGCATCCGTGTTCAATTTCATAGCTGTGTCTTGACTGGAAGTACTTTGTACAAGAAAAATGCCTTTGTGCCGTTCTACATTGACTGCTTCCTCCATTACCTGGCAACTTATCCAATCGTTCAAGGTAAGATGAGACCACAGAACAACAAATTGTCAAAGGTGATTGCCCCGGTTTCGCGTCAATCAAGTGAGAGTTCGTGCGGTTGACATTCCCATAGAGAATGTTGTCTGATCACTAAAACTGATATTGAAGATGAAATATAGGATCCTGCATGTTAAACCTTCAATCATCAAAAGATAAATTTAAGCCGATTACGAATAGCTTAAGGTTTCAAATAGCTGACTAAAACTGTATGCTTCAAATGTTTGATAACCTTTCCTTGAGTACATTGCTTTCGGGAAAAAGAGAAATTCGACTTCGTGTTCTTGATGGAATCATCTTCGAAAGCTACAACGATATTTACCATCTTGACAACCGAAAGTCTGCGCGCCTTGTGATCATCCACACATTTTCTCGGAGCCGTGGAAAGAATTTCCATAATCAGTTTTTACCAAAGAATCGATGTTCTTGCTAAACAGACTGTCTGTCTGTCGATGTGGGAATTTTCAGTACGTCTGACCTTCTCACGATCATGTTATCATAAAAGTGGTTAAGCAATCTCAGTCACTTCTAGGAAGAGACCAGATATCAAATGTTACATGCAACACAGTTAGAAAAGCATGGCTAACGTCCAGCAAAGCAACCAATGCGCTCCATTCCATATGATTGATTTTATGTCTAATGAAATAAAACTCAAGCTTATTCACTGATGATGCACCTTTTCGTCGAGTGCAGGCCTATTTTGCATTAGTTCATTTGTCCAACAACTTAATTCAATGCATAGTGGTATTAACCCTGACATTACTAATACAAATCCGCAAGAAGATCGCGAACACCCTGTATAGATGTAATTAGCGAGCTTTAACTGAAGATTTATGAGCAACAGGATGTAAGGAGTTCATGACGGAAAATGGAGCATTCAATAAATGATCATTTTGACAACGTGCATGTACAATAGATAACTTTTGATAATCACACCTTTGAAATCCGATTTGTGCTATTTCTTCGTTGATCTCTATCTGACTTATTGATTTGTTGCAGGACTGATACAGTAGGAAGGCAGTCTGAAAAAAATTGAAACTTCTATCCATATCCACTGCATATTATTTACGTGGCCTATAGCTCAGAACTATAGCTCAGAACTTAATGGAGCTTTCTCGTTTCTTCGAGAAGTGGAGGAGAATCATTACATGAGTTCTGGAAGTTATAACGCTCTCTTGAAAAGAAATTGCTTTAAATTCTATAACGACTACAATTGTATGTGTATATTCGAGTAAACTCACAAAAGATGATCAAGTCACCCACTCTGATTCATTCCTGACTGTCAGATTGTGCGACGTGTAGTAAATTCTACATAAAAGGGCCATTAGAATGCAATTTTCCTCCTCTAAATATACTGTAGAGAGATTTGTTTTAAGATCCCGGAATCGCGAGATTAAAATTTTTCGAGAAAAGTAACCTGGATGGCACTCCCTTGCTTCCGTAGCATAATATAGATAATGTTTCATGTGTCTAACTTTCTGTTTTTCTGTAATTGCCATTGTCGCACGAGTATTACTTAGAGAGAGGATCGCATTCAATTTATTGATAATCCTTAATTTGAAGCTTCATTCTATCATGATATTGTCAATCATTTCCTGTTAGATGAGAATATAAAACGAGACTGAATTATTTATTTCATGTTTCATGTTAACTCATTCTCTCATGTGACTTGATATAGCATATTTTTTGTACTTTTACTTCCTCTTTCAGTGTAGAAGGCGGAGAATTGTTTGATTATGTGTCAGAACAAGAGAAACTATCCGAAGAGGTCGCATCACAGTTTGTACGCCAAATTCTTGAAGGTGTTGGCTACATGCACGGGAAGCATATCGTTCATCTGGATTTAAAGGTAAATCATTAAACTCGCATTTATTCTGCAGGACTTGATCAAGAGGTTGTTATTGGGAGTCATCGTTTCATTCCGTAGGATTGCAGATTGCCGATTCCAAGTTCGTAGATAATTCCTTAAGGTGCTGGTCTCATCTGCTTCCATTTCACGAAGGCCATTAGCTAAAGTTAGTTTACATCGATATTTGAAATCTCACATTTCTGGTGAAGTAGAATTCGGCGTCATGGAAGGAATAAAACACTTAAGTTTGACATGGGAACCAGAGGTGGAACTGATCTGCCGGTACAGGTACCAAATCGCCAAAATATACTTACATATATATATACTTAATACAAATACAAATATACTTAATACAGGTACCTGCCCGGTCCGGTATGAGCATGACTGACCGGAACCGGGCCCCTATGACCGGTATGAACATGAATATCGAAATCGTAATGACCGGTATTGACAAAAATACCAAAATTTCTTAAGAAGGATCTTTCTCCTGCATCAGTAGAGTCATGTGCAATAATTCGTTTTCCTGGAAATCTATCCTTTTTCCTGTTAGCGTTGCGATCATCGGAATTCTTCATTGAATACATCATCATGTGAATTTCGTGTCAAGTCATTTGTTGCGCTTCGATTTTTCTTTGCTTTGGCTTTGCGGTAAATACATTTGTTTGTATGGAAAATACTTAGAACACCAACATAAAAATTTGAAAAATGGTTGTTTTATAAGCGAAAGTCGGGCTTATCTGATAATTTATTGTAATTAGCAATCACAATAAAGATGATTGCTGAAATAAACTTTGACATGAATGTGAAAAGCAATGTTGTGAAGGAAACGTTTGCTTTTAGAAAATGATTGTCAATCAGCGATAAACATTCCTAATCACAAATTTCTTCGATTTCCTTAAAATGATTAAATTAGTACAAAGAAATGTCTGTTATGCTACTGTATTCAATACGCCAACTTAAATTCCAGGGCTTGTATATCTGTACTTAAGCTTATGCATACCAAATTTGACTTAACGTATTATAGTTGAATCCTCACCTCATAATTTGGCACTTCGTTTCACTGATTTAAATGTGCCAAATTACACGTATACGAGCTGCCATATTAGACATTGTTTCTCTAATGAATTACTAAATGAGAACATAAAAAATCTATACGCATCTATTATCTGTCACTTTGAGCTCACTTAGTCCTGTAAAAAAAACAGTAAGTTTATTCTATTGTATAGCATCATTCTTTATGATTGGACCGATCGGATGGCTATGTCAAGACTTATATGCATGTCAGTGATGAAGTTTCACTCATTATGCATATAGCATGGCAAAGTAGGCCTACTTGCTTTTGACCGGTACCAATCAGTCAGCAGGACCGATGTAATGTAACAACATAATTGATGTGATCGCGTTTGTTTTCTTTGTCGCAGATCCCTCAGATTCTCGACATAAAAGGCGTGCATCTTTTCTGCAGGTCCACAGCATCTGTCCACCTCTTGCAGTCCATTACAAGTCCTTCTATGAACTCAAGTTCTCAGTAGTAGACCTTTTTGCACGGAAACATATTGATGCGAGCTGTTGACAGGAGCAGTTGTATGACGACGACTGTAATCCTTAAAGATTGTTTCGGAGATTTGTTGTCGAAGACTCTTCCCATCTCTTTCAAGTGGCACCACTTTCAAAGCATGTTGAAAGTCACCCGGCTTTCTTGATAACAGCTCCTGCATTTTTTAATTGATTGAAACACCAAAGTATGAATGGTGCTGTACAGCTAGATAGCGCTGTTTCATTGTATTGTCTACCTCGTGCGAAACTAGATTCGGTTTCGTTGAACCACAAAACACTTTCGCTTTAGCGAGCACATTGCTCGAAGCTTTTTTTTCAAAGATGATGTACTGTCAAGACTCAACACATTCTGGTGAAATCAACTGCTTGTTCTGAAATAATTTGATGACTTATATATTGATGCAAAATGGTAATATTATATTGTTAATTCAGATTTCTGATCTCGTGTGGTTAGATCAAAAGGAACGTTTGACTCTTTCCTTCTCTTTGAGAAACTCAATCGCACAATGCGCTTGATCATTTTTCAACAATAGGTTTGGATTCGTATCAAAGTATATGCAAAGTTTTGACCAAAGATGATATTTTGATCAAAAGCTTAATACTGAATTCCAAGGTTGACAACAAAGGTCTGTCGCAGTACATTGATTATGTAAAGAGAATGACAACTATTAAGTCAATACAAGACACCAACACCCTTGATTCCTCGACCGCACTCGCCCGACCTAGGAATCGAACCGAAGTCCGCGGTGGAGAAGAGCTCGCACGTTCTTCACTAGGCCACTAATGGCGAGGTCGTCATTAGATATTAGAAGTACAAGGTGCGACTAAAAATTATTGAAACTGCTTCAGAGGACCAATTCAATGGACGACTTTGCTATTATCGATGATAATTATGAGAAATATATGGCTGAAACTCATTATTTATTAAAAAAGTGATGAAAATAAATAAAAGTACTTTTCCTCAGCACGTTCTGAAAACCCTACAATTTCCAGTGCAACGAGATAGAAAAATTAGCGTGTGTCGTGTAAATTCAATCAGAAATGATTTCAGTTATCACACTTTTAGTCAGGTTTGCACGGAAATCTACCAAAGTTGGTTAGAAAGCACTATAATGAGGGTATTCTGCTGAACGGAACATTCATTTAGCTACATTATCTCCACCATTTTCAATCATATTGCCACCATGGTTTAAGAGATTTTTGGACCTTGGCCAGGAACTCTTATTGAGAGCTTAAACGAAAAATTTCGATAGAATATTCCACAACAGCATCCTCAGCTGAAAACTCGATTTTCATAATTTCTCATTCGAGTCAGTCAAAGAGACACTTATCGCACTATTTTAAATCCTGTGAGTAGGCCTAGGGCATGGCATTGCCAAACAGTATCGACACCTCGAAGTGTTAAGAATTCCTTTGTTTTTTGGTTTTGGAAGAATTGGGACTCATAATGTTGATCGGAGATCGAGTTGATTCAGCCGCAAAAAGTCATATCTTGCACTGTTTTCTCACCCGTTCTCGGTTCAGGTCTCCTCTTGAGTACTTAGTCAAACTCATTTATTCAGGTCTCTTTGACGATTTCTTATTGAGATGGCGCCATTTTTGAGAAGCAAATTCCGCTCAAGGCGTGATGAACACAGGTAGCAGAGTTGCAGCTTTTCATGAATAAACAAGTCCATGCTAACTTCCTGTCAACTGTTCAATATCCCGAAGTGAAAGATAGCTCTCCTTACAAGCTCGCCAATGGGCGCCACCCTTCACCGATAGACACTGATTTTTGCTCGACTAACTGCTCTGCAAGTTTCAGCTGACTCACCGGACGCGGATGACATCTTTGTCTAGCGGAAAGTGGTCAAATGGGAAAGAGTTTCATTGTCATATGTATTGCAGTTCAGAAGTCATTGAAAACATTGGCACGTGTTTCGCCAACCAAAATTCGTGTTCGGGTGCAAAACCTGGTCAAAATATTCGATGCAATTTCCAAAAATGACCGTCTATAATGCCTCGTTGCACGCACGCTTACACATCCATCGGCGATAATCACGTGACATGTCAATCAGAGAGACTCAAATTTTTGTCAGACAATTGCTAGGACTCTACTTTACTGCGACACATCGAATTTTAGATCTTTGATATGTTATTTCATCTTCTCATGAAAGTCTCAATAACTTTTAGTCACACCTTACAAGGTAGAATTTATTGTCCATTTAATGAATTAATTCTCATAATTTATCTCTTCACTTTTGGCGTTTAATGCCGGCAAGAAAAGATAAACAAGAAAATAAGAGTTGTATGAAGAATTTGAAACACATGAATGCTTGACAAACTGTATTCGAAGTGACTTTATCATTCTGCTTTATTTCAGCCTGAGAACATTATGATCGCCGACATTCGAACTTGCAGAATAAAAATCATTGATTTTGGACTTGCGCGATATCTGAAGCCTAACGAAGAGTTTAGAGACATGGTTGGCACTGCAGAATTTGTCGGTAAGAATTTTTCTGACAATAGGAGTTTGTTTTTCTGCATTTTATTTCTTTGCATTAAGTGATCAAAGTTTAACTTCCTGCCTGATTGACCTCATTTTATCGGGGTACATTATCCCCTACGCATTTCTTGTCTCCACATTCAAGCGACTTCCTTTCGAAAGAATTTGTTTTGGAACTTAACCTCAATTTTTGAGAATCTTTTTGTGGTAGAGCTTACATATTAGACCAATAATGCACAGTCATATATACTCATTGACATAATTAATGAAACAAACTATCATTGGCTTGAATTGAAGTTTGTTTCATTTTTTTCTCAGGCATGATGCAATATCTCGCTTTCTATGCATTACCATTCGACACATTAGAGAATGGAGAAAGATCTATGGTGGTCAAATTTCAAATTTTGAGATCGATACAACTGTCACAATTGTTTTTACAAATTGAACATAAACGTGAACTGAAATCCAGCTTTTGTAAAATAATATGGCACACGATCAGGTTACCAGAGGTATGGCTATTGGAATGATTCTTTGTGGTAGAAGTTGTGCGAGTGTTGCCGAAGAGCTGCAACTATCGAGAGTCGTTGTTTGGAGGTGGTGGTGTCGATGGAAAGCAAAAGATGTTAAAAAGAAGAAGGGATCTGGTCGACCAAGAAAGTCTGCAGGAAGGACAGACGCACGTCTAGTTTTAGCTGCAAAGAGGAATAGATTTGTGTCAGTCCCAAAGCTAGTCGTACACTGGAAGAGTGCCTCAAATATAGACTGTAGCGTTCGAACGGCTTACCGAAGATTGCGAGAAGCTGGAATTCAATCGCGAATTCCATTGAGTTTTGAGCACCGCAGAAGGCGAGTTGCCTGATGTGATACCCATCGCTCATGGAATGACCATCACTGGCAGAAAGTTTTGTGGACCGATGAATCGAGATTCACTCTGGATTTCAATCACGGTCGTGTCAGAGTGCTTCCTTCAATCAGAAACTTTGTGAATCCATGCCATCTCGGATTACTTAATGCATTGGAGCTAGAGAGGGGCACACGCGCTATTAAAGTTGAATCTGCTACATGCGTTGTTTTTCTGTGCTAGCGACTTGGTGGAGATTGTGACTAAATTATCAAAGCATCATACATACATGTATATATACCAGTCAAAAATGAAAGAAGTTAAAGAAATGTTTCAAAAAATTTGTCAATGAGTATATATATATATCAAAGAAGAAAATTGTGACCACCGAAACTGGCCGTGCTTTTGTGCGTTTGGCATTTTTTTTGCGTTTTCGGTTACTAAATCAAGTGAATAGTTATAATTTTCCCTTCAATATTGTTGTTTTGTTTTCTGAAAATCATTTTGAAAATTCCCAGCTTATTACAATTCAGAGTTGATTATGATTTCTATTTAATATTGCTTTTGTTTGAAGTTAACTGAAGATTGAAATTTCAACCTTATAGAGTAATTTCACCTTTGTACAAGTTATGTTTCTCTTCGAAAGAACTGTCACGCATGCTGAGTTTGGAAGACATAAATATTTTTGATTAAGTTAAAATTAGTTTAAGGAAGCTATTCTTTTTTCGCGTGTTTTTTTTTCATCTGAGAAAACTAAACTTCCGAAGAAGATGAAAACCTACCATATGCAAAGTAAAGTTTGTGTAATATAATCTATCTAGGATGAGCTGATTAATGAAAGCCTTACTGATAGTATCCTCTTTTTGGAAGCTTTAAATTGCGATTTTTCTGTTCAGTATTTCAACAGGAGTAGTCAGCAACCTTTGATTTTAAGATCAATACCAATCCATAAAGCTTTTTTAAGGTGAACTTGGATCATACACGATAATACAGGTGCATACTGAACCGACATGCAATAGGTTACCTCATCAAGCGATGAACTGGTGGTACAGGTTCACAGTTTTCACCAAGAGACAAGCTCAGTATTCGGTGAATGACACATCGTCAGGTTGGCATATTTTTAAGTCAGTACGATTAGTCATAGATAGATTCCTTTGCGTATGGCACAGTTTTAGATTGTTTAATTGGATCACTTTGCTAGAAGTGCAAACTGATTCAAAACAATGGCACATGCAGGAACTTAATAAGTGGGCAAAAAGAAATTTTTAATACCTTACAGAGATAGGAAAAATAGTCGTGCGTCGCTTGCGAATTGCTCTGAATTCCTTCAAAATGCTCCGATCATCACGACTCCTTCAGATTCGAAGAATTCAGATCATTGCGCAAAAATTTTCTCAATGATGTTAGGCCCTCCGATCATTTTAAAAAAAGTTAGCAGGCGCACGAAAAAACGTTCACAAACTTCTCTGTAGAACTTGACATCGACTGCGTCGCTTTGCTGTGTGATCCGGTTGATAACAGTCACTGAAACTTTGCACAATTTGGCGTGTTTAATGTTGAACTGGCTGCTCATTGTTCGATTGCTATGGTATTATGTCAGCAGATTGTGCCATTTCATTTACGCTACATGTTTCAATGCTTCCCTTCTAGTCAAACGGAAGAAGAGACGACCTGTCTAATTCTGTGGCGTATGGGTTAGTCGAGAGCGGACATTATCATATCCCAGCCATTGTAATGATTAGCGATGGTAAGCAAGCGATAGAGATTGACATAGAAATTCGTCTCTCTTTGGCTTGTTGGCAAGTGCGCGCATTGCAGAAGTAGCTCGTATCAGCGAATCCACGAACTTTAAAGGTCAGATTGCAGGCAGGCCTGTCAAGTGAAAAGAACTTATCTTTGACTCAATTTTTCTTCGTGATAAATTCGTCAAATGGAAATATTATTCCCACCGTTCGACTCCTTACGATCTAAATTTGCTTACTGTGTACGTTTAATGTAGTGTCAATGTTCTAGTTCTTCAGAATTCAGGCTTGACTTTGCATTACGTTCAATAGAAAATTGATCTTCCTGCCCCTCGAGGCTAGTTCTGGCCATCAGCAATGAAGAAAGTCGTCTCGAGACCTAAACACGCAGACAAAGCAATATATTTGTGTGGATTAGTTAAACATCAAATCAAATGCGGAAGGCTTTCTACCAGGGTTGCCGTGGGTATGGGGATTCTGTGGGGATTCCCATGGGTATGGGGTGAGGATTGAGGCCATCACCACAGCTCCCATAGGGCTTCTATGGGGATTCCGAAGATTTTTGACATTCACTAGAAACAATCGGAACTGACATCATATCACACAATCAACTTCGATGTTGAATTACAAAGTATCACGCAGCCTACTCATCTCACCACTTAAAATACATGAAATATCAATGCTGATCATTTTCACATTAGTAACACAAGTTCAATAATTTTGAATGACTTATAATGATAGCTCCAGGGGTGTCAAGGACGCCTGAAGTGGAAGAATTCTGCAAGTCTCCTTTGCTGCAGAGCCGAATGGAAACTTAGAAATATATGCTCTAATAGTATAAATAGCTGATAAAATTATTTGTGATACAATTAAGCTTGCGTGATCAATGCGATTAATCATTATTAACCTAGATTTTAAACTAATTACGATATAGAAGTCCTGTTGAGTCCAACCCACAAAGCAAGCACATGAAAATGTTGAATGATTTTCGTCGGATACATGAACAGTGTGATAAAGATTTCTCACACCAAATTATTCAACTGCAAGCCATCTACTCGCATTGCAGTCATAGTTGTAGTGAAAGCTCAGATTTTCACTTGTCCACTACTTGTCAGAACTTTCACTTTCATCTGATAGGCATCCTTAACTGCACACTTTAGTGTACCTCAATAAATGGTTCATTGTGCTGCATTTCAGGATAATGATCATTTCCAAAAGAGCCAAAAATGATCCAAAAAAGCCAAAATCACAAAGTAGCCAAAAAAGCCACAGAAATCAGCCGATTACCCAAAAAAGCCAAACTTAAGCTCAGCACACCAGTCTACATCCACGCTATCAGTTTCATTACCATAGCTATCGATGCCACTCCTCCACAGCAATTCAAATCCACAAAATCGGTCCACATTACGATACTCAAATCCAAAAAGGCTAAAATATTCTGCGCTGCTGCACCGATTACCCAAAAAAGCCAAACTTAAGCTCAGCACACCAGTCTACATCCACACTATCAGTTTCATTACCATAGCTATCGATGCCACTCCTCCACAGCAATTCATATCCACAAAATCGGTCCACATTTCGATACTCAAATCCAAAAAAGCCAAAATATTCTGCGCTACTGCACCGATTACCCAAAAAAGCCAAACTTAAGCTCAGCACACCTGTCTACATCCACACTATCAGTTTCATTACCATAGCTATCGATGCCACTCTTCCACAGCAATTCATATCCACAAAATCGGTCCACATTTCGATACTCAAATCCAAAAAAGCCAAAATATTCTGCGCTACTGCACCGATTACCCAAAAAAGCCAAACTTAAGCTCAGCACACCAGTCTACATCCGCACTATCAGTTTCATTATTAATACTGGAGATTTCCTAAGATGATTCGAATTACTGTCTTTTATCTTCTTTTAACTAGTGAATTTTGGTAGTTTGATTCTGTCTGTCTGAGTTTGGTTTTGAAAATCCCTACTTTGATGATAGAATTGATCCTTTTTTTGAGATGAGGATCCTGAGATTGGTTCCTGGATAGCAATTTTGCCCGCTTGGGCGAATTTTTGGATATCTTTTAATCCAAGCAATCATGGCTACCAGATTTTTGGTAGACCTATTTTGCTTTTTGCGTATTATGCAGCTTTTGACAGAAGGATTATAAATTTGGCACAATACTTTCTGCGTGAGATTTTTTTAAATTTGAATATCTGCATCATTTTGTGTGATTTCGCTATATATTCAGTTCTAATTTATTTTGCGGCATCAATTCTTGGTGAAATATGGGTTAATGATTTTTTACTATAGAGCCAAAATAAATGACATCACGACAAAAAGAACACATCGAGCCACAACTTCTGCGCATCTTTGCGGAAAACGCAATAGAGCGAAACTTAAGCTCTACAGTACCTCACTCACCTTCAAGTAAAGTTTCATCAAAATCAATCCAATACTCTGTCCTATACAGCATTCAAAAGTGCGAAAATTTGGCCTCTTCAGCGACATTTCAACTTTTCAAACACACATCGAGCCACAACTTCTGTGCATCTTTGCGAAAAACGCAATAGAGCGATCCTTAAGTACCTAACTCACCTTCAAGTGACATTTCAACTTTTCAAACACACATTGCGTTTTTCGCAAAGATGCACAGAAGTTGTGGCTCGATGTGTGTTTGAAAAGTTGAAATGTCGCTGAATAGGCCATATTTTCGCACTTGTGAATGCTGTATAGGACAGAGTATTGGATGGATTTTGATGAAACTTTACTTGAAGGTGAGTGAGGTACTGTAGAGCTTAAGTTTCGCTCTATTGCGTTTTCCGCAAAGATGCGCAGAAGTTGTGGCTCGATGTGTTCTTTTTTGTCGTGATGTTATTTGCTTTGGCTCTATTGTAAAAAATCATTAACCGAAATAAGTTGAATTGACATAAAGGAGTCTTCCTATCCATATAGAGATATCCACAAATGCAAGATCTTTGAATTTGAAATTATCTGCTTATTATGTGTGCATGTTTGAAATTTCAAATACATTTTTAAAATTTTAATTTTTTACTTTTATTTCTGCATGATGATCAATTATTGAATTTTTCAGAATCATGTTGCTTTTAGCCTCAGTGTCTCGATAAAGGTCACCGAATTGGATTATTTATTTCCCTTGCAGAAACTAAAAATTAAAATGTGCGATCTTAGTGATATTTGATTTGAACTAAACCTTCAATTATTTGACCTTTCACCTCATGTAATACAATTATGCAATCTCAGAGCGATTAGTAATCATCGTTTTATCAACCATCTTAATCAGATCTTACGAATGGTGCATGGTTTATTGACCTTTGACCAGGGATGACTTTAGAAATAAAGCTGATGCTGTTTTTCTGAATCCCCTTTCAATGCCTTTTCGATTGATTTGTGGTTCGGCAGAATTGGTTTGGGAGATCAGGAAGTGGCGAGAATTTCCCCCATCAGAGCTGTATCTTGCTTTCTAGGGAAGGTACCACTCCTTTATCCCAGCGCTCAAGTAAAACTTCTCAGTGGCGTTGCACTAGCACTCGTACTCAGTGACATAAGTCTGTTTTAAATTCATTGTGACGAAGTTTGGCGAAATTTGATGAATTTGGAAAATGTGAGTGGAGGAGGAGAATAGAAGTACCTAATATTTTTTCGTTCACTAACGGGGTCTTGCAGATGTGATGAATAAGTTAGGTATTATATACAACAGCTCTTGTGCAAGTTATGTAAAACATAAAAATTTGGCTTTCTGATGTAGTGAATAACTTATTCATAACCTATTTTCAACAGCTCGTGAATAACTTAAATATCTATGGTAATTGTCACGAAATAGTTGTGACGTTGCATCTGATGTGTCAGTGATGTATAGAGTGACGATTGTTGTCATGGCAATGAATCGACGTTACGCACGTTTGACGAATCAATCCTGCCTTGTGATTCCTTCAATGTTTGGAATTTCAACGTTCACAAGCATCGAAAAAATGAACAAGCGAGTTAACTTTACTAATGCCGAGAAAGAATTGTTTTCTTCAATTATTCAAAATCACACTGTGATTGAAGATAAACGGAAAACACCGCACACTGAAGACAGAAAGTGGAGAAGGATCACCCAATGCTTCAATGCGGATGAGAACAGAGGTGAACGCGGTTAACCGGTTAACCGCGGTTAATTTTTCCTAACCCGGTTAATTTTTGACACCAGTTAACCGCGGTTAATTTTTCATGACCCGGTTAATTTTTTGGTGCGGTTAACCGCTACATTTTTTACTCTTAAAGAGTCTTTTCAGACTTTCTATACTTTTGCTAGTGAGATTAACCTCCTGCCATCGGCCTGAATAGTAGTATTTTGTCAAGGTTGGTCCCTGAACCAAAGTCTTAATAGAAGCAGCAGTTGAGACTTGACTACAGACGAGCGTCAAAATTTACGTCAGTCAATAGATATCCACAGAAAAACGAACGTAGGAATCGAAGTCGCTTAACACCTGCACCAGATGAGTCACCAGGCGTTGAGCGAGGTGATGAGACGCTGATCTTGAGGTGGGATGGGATCTCGAATAATGTAGCGACTAGCGAGGTCATGACTCATTTCAATCATTGTAATTTCGTCGTTAAACCTCGGTCATCATTCCTTCGTGAACAGTCATAGAATGTCTCGCGTTTGGGACAACTTCAAGCTTGTCACTATTGACAACAAAAAGTACGCAAAATATAATTTATGTGAAAAGAAGTACGTATTTTCATCTGGGACTGGAACCCTCTTATATCATGTGAAGAATCAATATCCTCTTTTCAACTTGAACGACAATCCTGGATCATCCGTATCAACGCCTGTTCGTGATGCATCCGGAAGAAGAACGAACGTCCGAGCAGCCGTCGAGGAAATGAGGGAATCGACACAAGTCAATATGGACGAATGGTTAAAGACATCCAAGTCCAGAACATGCTCAAAAGAACGAGCCATCGACATCACCAAGCTCATTGTCTGGTGAGTTAACTCTGTGACTACATGTAGGCCTACATGTATGTTAGAGCTTCATTTTCAACATGAGCCTACTTCTTTTCGTAGAAAGGTTGCGATATTTTCAGTGTAATATTTTAAATAGTCTATGTTTTAAATATGGATAAATGTAACAAAGTGCATGTTTTTTAAATGACAATATCTAATATCTTGGAGCCACCTCATATTTAGTAACTCTGTAGGCTTGTTTTTCAACGTGTTCCTTAATATTTAAGCATAAACCATGCATATAGGCCTGTTATGCACTAAATTTCAGTAAATCAATAAGACTTGTTTTTCGCAAATATGGTGGAGAGCATGGACAGGTATTACGCAGCCCATAGGCCTACAAAATACCAAAAGAGGAACAGCAAGTAATGATTAGTTAGTCCTCCTATCTTATGAAATAGGTGATGACGTTATTTAGCGGTGAAATCTGTTTGAATTCCCCTACACAATGACTATTTTATTTTAGCAACTATGACTGACCTTTCTCAATCATATTGAGATGAACGCCAGGGACGTGGTCGCCCTGATAGGGCGGGGAACCTATGCTCAAATTTCTGAAATCTTGTGTTACAATACTGCTTGTTTTAGCCTACTTGATTGATAAATTGTGAAGAAGTTAGAAGTACGACGAGGCCGTAGTACAATGCATCGGTACATGATCTCTTACTTAGTCGGTACATACATGTAAATACGTAGTATGTCAAGCACGAATAATATTCTTACTGGTAGACAAAATATGGATTTATCAAGAATTAAGACACATTTTCACAATGAAAATGAGAGTAAACATTTTGTATAGTGAAATTTCTATCCTATTTCAGGTGTGTAACTACTGATATGCAACCATTGACATTCTGTGAGGATACCTCAATGAAGGAACTGCTTCTCTATCTCGAGCCGAACTACCAACCTCCCTCGCATACAACTCTGACGAGACATATTAACACAACGTACGATGAAGATCTTTTCAACTCAAACAGAAGGTAGAAACGGATGGATTGACTTCTTCCACTTTAGTGAGCATCACCACATTGCTGGACTAACAGACAAATGTCAGCATTCATGACCATCACATCTCATTGGATCGATCGATCTTGGCAGCTTCGAAATGCTAATTTTGGTAGTCCTTTGTTAACGCAGCAACACACCGGTGACAATTTAGCTGAAACCATAGATGAAACTTTGAGTCCTTTCAAAGTAAACGCCTTCTGTACAACCCATGACAATGCGAGCAATATGAAGAAAGCGTTGGATTTGTCCTCATCAACAAAATACCATATCGGATGCCTCGCTCACCTTCTTCAGCTCTCCATCAACGATTCTTTTGAAGAGGTAGAGGAAGTAAAGAAATTGATCAACAAAGTCCATACTGCAATTTCGACAGTCCACAGATCCATAACGCTGACTTCGGAATTTCGGACCTACAGGGCACAGTTATGCAGGGATCACGATAAGTGCGAGCTTTAAAAGCACAATAAAACGAGGTGGAACAGCACTGTTGTCATGCTTCAAAGCTTTTCAAAGCTCTTTGATGCATTTGACTTCCTTGTAAAATCAACACCTGTACTCAACAATGTGGAAAGTGTTCGCTGTCATTTGGTTCGCATGAAATCATCGCAATCAAGGAGATGATTGTTCTGCTTGAAGACCTGAAGATGACAACAGATGAATGGCAAACAGAAACATCTGTTAGTGTCTCAGAAGTTTATCCGATCATGTTTTGTCTCCTGAAACGACTGCAGCTGAAACCTTGCGAAACTGCTGTGGCCAAGGAGTTTCAATCACGTCTGCTGATTAATCTTGCGGAACGATTTTCCGTGGAGGACCAAGAGTTCCTTGATTCCATAAGTGTTCATGTCATGGGATCTTTCTTGGATCCCAGGTTCAAGAAGCTGACATTCTTGTCTCGCGAAACAAGATTGAATGTTCACGCGACAATATTGGACGAAATGAAAAAGATATCAGTGAATGTGGATGAAGAAATAACAGAAGTCGAACGCGACGACACGTCCGGAGCACCAAGTTCAAAACGATGCAAGTTACTTACGCTGCTTGATGACGATGTGATTGAAGAGAAAGTATCAAAAGAAGAGGATGAGCTGGATAGCTATATACAAGTAAGTTCAAAAAATGCATGATTTGCAACAGGAATGCATTGGAAATTTGCTGACACGAATTTCATAAGTCTATGTAGGGGAATATGAACTCTGCAATAGGCTGTTTGACTGAAGTTACAAAAATAATATCAAGACGTCTACGATATTAAAAAATTGTACTTTACTATCTCAGTGAAAATACATGTTGTTTTACTTTTAATTATAATATTTTGTCAACACTATACTCTGTTGTAACATTATGCATAACTGATATTGTTCATGATAATGTTAATTGCCCACATGGAGTTGCATTTTGATAGCATTGTTTGTTGTTCGATACAATGTTACAGACCTACTATATTTTGGATATTGTGGTATATCGACGATGTCTATAATGTGCACAATCTTTATGACGTGAATCACAGGGTTTGGAGTTTTCATCCATTCAAACATTACATCATATAGGCTAGACATGATAGCATGACAGTTATAAGCCTATGTTATACCCGTATATATGATTCTTAGTATGCATGTTGTGACACTTGTTCATCACCCTAAAATTCAATTCTTACAGGCTTTGATTAATGCTCTTTCATCTTTTCTCTTTTCAGGCACAAGGATTACCTTCGCAGTCAAAGGATCCACTTTCATGGTGGAGAATCAATCAAGCGAAGTTCAGGAAGCTTTCGTTGCTTGCGAGAAAGTATCTGGCTATTCAGGCTACGAGTGCTGCCTCCGAACGAGTCTTCTCTGTCTTCGGCAACATTTACCATGAAAGCCGAATGGGACTCATAGCTGAACATGCACAGCAGATATTGTTTTTGAATCTGAACTCCAAGAAGTCTTCCTGAGTTGAACGAATATATATTTTCAAATTTAAAATATCATTCTTTTTTTCTGCCAAAAGAGGTCCGTACCGTACTTATTGTGTGCGTCCACATACATGTAAATCACCTAATTTTTTATCCTATCCTACCATTCATGCGCCTACATACTGTAATTTTGTCATAATTTGCACGACTGATGCGCATTCACTATTTATAATTCACATAGAAAAAATGAATTTTGTCATCATAGCAAGATTAGCAACATCATCATTTATTCCGTTCACGACTAGGCAGTTAGTAGGCCTATAATTCACGCTATAGCAGTCCTAATCGTTCGCTGTTTCTTCTGTGATTTAACTCGACTTTCATTAGCCTGTAACAAATAAGGTCTATTGCCTATTATCAAAATTCCTCAATCTCGGCCTATCTATGCTCACATATTTTAGGCCTACATACACGTAGATGAAGATGATTGGTTTTAGTTATGTATTTTGAGACTGAAATTTTGAAACCTACAATTAACCGCGGTTAATTTGGCGGTTAACCGGTTAATTTTTTCTTGACCGCGTTCACCTCTGGATGAGAATGTTCAACCGCGTGATGAGTCCTTCTGTCCTTGAATCTACAACGTAATCCAAATAATCCATTTTGTTCTTGCACTGCTTCCGTTTTTGGCACTACCGATGAGTGAATCCGCTGAAGTTTACCTCCTTCAACCACATCAAACAGTCGATTGGCTTCTTATTCCTGCTATCACTCAGGAATAACTTTTCATATGGACAGAATAGGTGTTGATTATGTAGGAGATATGCAGCACCTATTATACAAGACATCAGAAACACCTACTATTTATGTCAAAGCTTTCGTTTAATCAATACCTGATTAATCATCACATCAGAAAGACGCTTAATCAACACCTCAGCGTTTGTTTCGTCATCGAGATTTCCCTCTGACGTCACATCTCTATTTTTATGATGTTTTAACCGGAAGCTTCTTATTCAACAGATCAGAAAGAGATATTCAACAGCTTTTTCGAGCTTTCGATTATCTCCATTTATTCATGACATCAGAAAGAGTTTATTCAGGAGCTGTTGATTATAGTGACTCATTTACTTATTTTAGCTGATGTTTATGTTATTCAACACATCAGCAAGACCCCGTAAGAGTTTTATAGAACCCAACTTACAAATTTAGTCCATTCTAAATTCTTATATCATAGCTAGAACCAGAAGATGATGCTGATTAAAATGAACCCCATTTCATGCACAAAATTATATATCAATTATTCAAAATAAAAAGATATTAAATTCGATGTTCATGACTCGGAATGATAATTCATTAGTTTCACTGTCAACAGGCGGGAATGAAGGAAACTGCTTTGATCTCCGACACCCACAATCGAATTGTTAACAAACACTGAACGCGCGCTTGAACATACTATTATCACTGGGCGTCAAGTTGCCAGATTTCTATGATTCGAATGTCGGGCTTTAAGAGAGGCTGGTGAATGCAACCGTGTGGAAAGCGGCACGTCAATCACCCTCGCACCAGAATGACTGGCGTCAATATTGTTGACGCTGTCCTTTCTCTATTGATGAAATACCGAAGTTGCTACCAAAAAGAGCATAGATATCCGATCTCTATGGTTGCTACAGCTTGTCTAGTGTTACCCTTAGCAAAATAATAACAATGATCGCTGGCCCCAGACGAGGGATTGTCGTCAGACTCAACACTGCACCTGTTGACAAACGATAGCCGGCTGCCGCTGCTATGAGCCTTGTCTGATAAATGGATCAAAAAGATTTCGCAGTCATTGAGAAGAAAAAGTCAAACCACAGTCGCCTCACACGCTGAATAATCAAATTGATTGATCAATAAGGCTTTTAATCCCGGGATTAGTTAACCTTAACCAGGATTCTGGGATCGCTAACATCTGTTTTTAGGCAGTTAAGCTGTATGAATAATAATAATAATAATAATATATTTGCTGGTAATCAAAATTTATGTCACAAACAGTATTCAAGGAAAATGTCAGCAAAATGGGAGCCCTTTTAGGGCTAACGACTTACAGAAAAGTATCAGGGTTAGATGTGTGAATGATGGAGGTGTCACCAAATGTCTTTTCGTTGAAAATAAGCTGAAACTGAAGATTTAAAGTTTTTAACAGTTTGGACGTTGGCTTCCGCTGATGATAGTTCATTCCAATATTTTATCACATCAACTGTGAAAAAATGAGTACAGTACATATGGTGGGAAGTTGGAATGAGAATTCGAATTTGGCTTGCACGACCGGGTCTTCGAGAAATTTCAAAAAAGTCTGAAGGGTTGAGGCACGTCATATTGTTCAACAGTTTAAACAAGAATATGAGCTTATAACGAGTTCTCCGCGCGGATAATGATAGGAGACCAAGGTTTAATAGGCGATTACGATAGCTAAGCCTTGTAGTTTGATGAAGAATCGAGTAAAGCGTTTCTGCACATTCTCAATATGATCGATGGTACTTTTATGAAAAGGGCACCAAATAATACAACCAAATTCCAAAATTGTCCGAACATATGACTTATAAACGGTCAGTAACAGAATGCTATCACGTGATAAAAATGTCTTCTTAATCATTCCTAAAATCATATTGGCTTTAGCAATCATACTTGAAATATGACCGGAGAAGTTGAAGGGTAGAGTTATGACGATGCCAAGGTCTTTAAATTCAATTACATTTTGAAGTGTATCACCATTGATTATGTAATTCGATGCGCAGTTCAACCTACCGAAGCTCATGGTTTTGCATTTAGAAACATTTATCTGTAGAGAATTCTCGAGTGACCAAAGTTCTACATTTGCGATATCTGCTTGTAAGTTAGAGGAGGCTGATTTTTGAGAAGTGTAGTCAGTATCAAATGCTGTGAATAACTTAATGTCGTCAGCATACTTAAGAATGATGGAATGCTCAATATAATTGTCGACATCGTTCACAAACATGAGAAATAATAGGGGCCCAAGAACAGAACCCTGGATGACTCCACTATTGATATTTTTCGGGAGTGAATATGTACCTCGAATGCGTACTCGCTGCTGTCTTCCGTTCAGATAATCAGCAATCCATTTGAAAAGGTTACCTCTGATACCATAGGCTTTGATCTTCCGAAGTAGAATATCATGCGGTACTTTATCAAAAGCTCGTGTAAAATCGATGAAAGCAGAGTCAACACAGAGGCTATTATCGAGATTTTCGGAAACAAAATTGAAAAACGTTAATGCTGCTGTCTCTGTAGAGCTACCACCCTTAAGGAAGCCTCTAATCGGAGTTTCAGGTATACCAGATATTATAAGATTTGTTTTTCTTTTGTTAGCTTCTAATTTTTCGATTTGATCCTGCTGAGCTATGATGATATTCTTGACGCTTTGTAATTCTACATCAATACGTATCTGTTCACTTTGAATATTATCAATGCGCGATTCTAAGCTGGTGACTTTGTCATAAATAGAATCCAACTTTGACATTACTTTATCTTGTAAAGTATTCAGAAGCTGTTGAACTTCTTCGTAAGTTATCGATTGTTCAGATCGCGTTGCTCTTGCTGGTGGCGTATCTTTGTTGTTCCGACGTGAAGCCATAACGATAAGCTATACGAAATTAGCGCGTGGATGACGTAAATCACGTGGTGAACAAAAAAATCGATAATTCTTGTAGCAGACGACAAGGAAGGGTATAGAAGCGTCCCAACGAACAGCTGATTTCAATGCAATACAGCTGACAACCCAGCCGGCGAAACAGAAAGAAGAAATGCAGAAATGGAACGTCACACGCTCTCCAGATCATCAGAAATATGCTGACGTAGAGGCAGCGCAAAGGCAGGAAAGCAGCGAGCCGCGGTGCCACAAGGGATGGATTCGTGGATGACGTAGAATAATTACTACAATGCAAAAGCCTATACACACCGAGAACACGAAGATGACGTCGAACACAATAAGATGTACAACCATAAAACACAGGTGTAGAAAGTTTAGATTGTGTGATGACGTAGACTATAATCGTTGAATTTGCAATTGATCAGGCCACAAATCTCCGTAGAATAACAAATCACGAATACTATTGGTCAATGAAAAAATGAGTATAGGAGCCACCGAAATCCAATGCAACCAGATTGTTGAGGTCAAGGAATAGTATAAACCAATATCAAACACGACGCCAAATATCGAATTGAAACCAACAAAATAAGGAAACAGAAATACACCCGTCAGAGAGACAGCGAACACGGCCACCACGCACAGCGATCAGAGATAGTAAAGATGTAAGTAACAGAGATGAAGATGTAAGTAACAATGAAGATAAACGTATTTCATTGTTGCAAATTGCAATGCTGTTATATTTGAAACTTCCTTTTTCATTATAATATCGGACTTAGACTATCAAGAATACAACAGACACGATAGTCTTATAATTACATGTAAGTGTGCATTACTTACTCATACATTTTATCATGTACTAGAAATAATTTTAGCGTATAGTCCGGGAGCTAGCGCGAACTTGTGCAGGGAACGAGGTAGTACATAAAACTTTCACATAGCATAGCACACCTCTAACCTACTGCAAAACTTCGCGTCTGCCGGATCAGATCATTTGCTTTTAAGAAATAGAGAGGATAACACAATCCTATGTATTTCCAATGGTAAAATTGTGACACTTAAGGTGTTGACTCCATTTTTTCGAATTTTTGCTCATAAAAGTTACACAAATTGGTATTTTGTTGAACTGGTTATTATAGAAATCATCTACAGATCATGATCTTTCAAATGAGTTATCATTCATTGGCAGAGGATGAAGTAAAGTGTACAAACAGACACTTTTCGTTGGTGTAACTGCAAATTTTAACATAGAAATTTCAGGAAAATTGTTGATATACTTTAACGAGAAGTGTCTGTTTGTACACTTTACTTCATCCTCTGCCAATGAATGATAACTCATTTGAAAGATCATGATCTGTAGATGATTTCTATAATAACCAGTTCAACAAAATACCAATTTGTGTAACTTTTATGAGCAAAAATTCGAAAAAATGGAGTCAACACCTTAAGTGTCACAATTTTACCATTGGAAATACATAGGATTGTGTTATCCTCTCTATTTCTTAAAAGCAAATGATCTGATCCGGCAGACGCGAAGTTTTGCAGTAGGTTAGAGGTGTACTATGCTATGTGAAAGTTTTATGTACTACCTCGTTCCCTGCACAAGTTCGCGCTAGCTCCCGGACTAGTATGTCTTTTAGCGTGCAGTATGCCAAAAATTTACTTTCATTGATATTGATCGACAAATAAAACTGTTCAGGCAGCCGAGAGAGAGAAAGAGCATTATGCATGACAAACGCATTAATATTTAATGAATTTTTAAAGCGATTACTACAGAATATCGATCTTTTACCGGACGTCACAAAAGTCGCGGTATTTGCATTTCGATTTGAAAATCACATACCACAGTTTCAACATTATGACTTGGAAAACCACTGAAATAAGAGAAGCTATGAAATATTCTTCAAAAAAATTCATCATGAAAGTAAGGATGCGACACACTGTCTTTGCTTTCACAGAAATATACTTCACAAGTCTTATAGTTCAAATGTGGTCACTCATGACTCAAAAGGACAGATTAAGCCTAATTAATAACGAAATAACTACAAGGAGCAGCGTGTACATCTCGGGATCATTGTAGTCTGTGAAGATAATGCCGTGGTCCGGATTCGGACCGTGGTTCGAACTTCGGAGTTTGGGAACCTCTGCTCTATAAAAAGTTTAGAGGAAGAAAACTGCTTTCTAATGGACCTCTTTTTGTAGATTTTACTTCGGATAATTTATGATCGCCAGTGACGAACTAGAGTGGGCAACTTGATTCATTATTAGCTTATTAGCTTACTGGGCCTACACAGCAGTTAGCCTATTACTTAGCATTCGCAACGCATTTGCTACTGATTTCACATCATTTTCTGGCTATCGTAGAATTGCTTTTCCACTAATGACATGAAAGCTAAGCTTTCTCTTCTCACCACATTAGGCTCAGCCAGGGGTGTAGTGGAGGGGTAACGCGGTATAACGCCGTTATACTTCCTAAGATTCTGGCCGAATCAGCGTTATACTTCCTAAGGTCATCAAATTAACGCAGTATAACGCTGTCTTCTCAGACGAACCCTATGTCATTTCCTGGCTGAAGCGGCATAGATCTGCAGATGACAAAAGATCACGAAAAGTAGGATTGAAACCCAGAACTATTTGTCCTATGTGGAAATTGTTTTAATCGAATCATCAGAATACATATTTGAATTGAGTGAAACAATTAGCTCGTTCTTCGTCAAAAGATGGTAAGCTGTATGTAGCAAACATTTAATGTAAAAATGTTCATACTTGATGTGCATTATTGATGAAGATCTTATTTAACTTCCTATTTTTGCATTTTGTCATGAGCATGCATGCTTTCATTATTACTTGGATTCATGTGGAAGTCCTTCAATGATAAAGTAATCGCCGAAAGGGGATGAGAGCGGTTGAAAATTCTGAAACGGCGATTATGTAGCTCTCGAACAGTCCGTTATGGACAATAGTGGCACGAATATGCGTTTTTCAGCTGATACACTAAAAGTCAAAAGACTTGTCACCCTTGCGCATTAGTTAACATTGCATGTGCGACAAGTCCTTTGGCTTTTAGTGTATATACATGTCAAATTTAGCGTTATACTTCCCAAAATTCAGCTGAATTCTTAACTCTTAGCGTTATACTTTCTAAGAATTTACGACTACACCCGTGGGCTCAGCAGTAAAGCATCAATCCATACTTTTCCTGCAAACTCTGTAGACTAAGAATAAGCATTTATATCAGTATTTAGCAGAGCATCTGAAATAATCCGAATCTGTGAGACATACTCGTACATGCTTTTTATAACGTCCATCAACCATGACATGAAAAATAAAGAACGTATTTGAACACGATAAGAAACCTACTCCTACTTCGGTTTTCCCACATGGGTTCTCCCTCCGAAAATAGGAAAGTAGAAAAGCCAAAATCTCCAAATTGCTGACTTCATAAAATTTCATATTATATGCATAGACAGTAGAGTTGATGGGCACTCACATCCTGCAGCAAGTAGTTTTACAGACATCATTCCTTGTTCCTGTCCCCAAATCGGACGAACAGAAACGAAGACACGAAAATTGACCAGGTCGAGTAAATAAATAAAAAGGAAATTCATACCATCTTCCCAAATCTCACCTTGTTTGAATTGCTGTGGAGGAGTGGCATCGATAGCTATGGTAATGAAACTGATAGTGTGGATGTAGACTGGTGTGCTGAGCTTAAGTTTGGCTTTTTTGGGCAGTCGGCTTCATTATGTGGCTTTTTTGGCTACTTTGTGATTTTGGCTTTTTTGGATCATTTTTGGCTCTTTTGGAAATGATCATTAACCACATTTCATCATCATACACAAATGGGTCAACATCCTCCCAATACCAATTCATGTGCAATAATTCGATGACATGAATGGTCGGGAATATCAGGATGATTTTCGTCGAAGTCTTTATTCATAATAGTAGATTATATTGATTCAAAGCTTTTTCCTTCACTACGTGTAGGCCTATATAGTCGATTTCTACTGCGAAACAGTTCTAGACTTGAGATGCATAAAGGCCAAACTCGTTTGACATTTTACTTCTTTATCGGCATTAATGGAGATAGGATTATCAATAATTGTTACATTATATCAATTAACGAATATTAAACGGGAATATTTACACATATGAACATGGCATGATCCACTGAGCAAAAAACGGTGGCTATAATACACAGTGGTAGACCACAAACATATAGTGAAGGCCTACATAAGAATTTTTGACAGGTGACTTTTTTTGTGATCAAGTGACCATTTTGAAGTACTGTCAGTGTAGCAACATATCAATATTTTAAATGTCTTTGTATGTTGATGAACTGCCTATTATTTGAAAATAGCACCACTATAAGCAACCAAACGAATGAAAAACTCACATTGGGAACCCCAAATACCAACTTACAGGACAGCCCAGGATTATATTCTCACAAATGGAACATGTGAAACGTATATAATCTATCAAAACAGCCAAGTACATGCACTTAGAATTATTTGCAGTAAAAATCGAGTCCTCAAGAAAAGCAGCTGACTTAAAATACAGTATTGTGGGGACATTTAGGTCCTTTAGGACTGAAACTAACAGTTAAAATGTCAATAGATATATTGATAAATATTCATGCTTTTGTGAAACATGTTGTACTTAATCATGCACGATTGTCTACAGCGAGGAATTTAAGTATAGTTCTTTTGAAATGAGTGTGCGTAGATTTCATGAGAATGCTTTGCATAACATGTATACATGATGTAATGTAAACTTAGGTTTGATTTTACTTGATGTAGACTGGTTGCTTAGTGCTATAACAGCGAACGGTAAAAGGCGAATATAAGAAACATCGAAATTTCAAAATAGCGTACTATGTAATGCTCGAGTGCTGCGCAGAACTAAGTGCCTACTCGTATTAATATTTCATCCCAACATTTTAATGAGGCCATGTTTCCAGTCTACATGTATGGTTGTTGAATTTTTATACAAATGTGTCTACTTTAAGGGAGCAGTAATGCAAAAATTGTACCCTTAAAATAATCCTGTAGCAAAATAAAATAGGATCGACATGGTCAATAACTAGGTTAAGTGAACCAAAAATCCAAAGTGAATAAAATATGAAGTTTGGAAAACACAAGCTGATCAATAACCGATTTGTTATAAAAGCAAAGAAATAGAGACAATGTCGTCATATATACTATTAAAAAGAAACATTTCGAGATAGAATTACATTTACGGTAAACTACGTTATGGCAGTTTTATGGAAAAAGGAAAAAGAGTTGTCATGTCTCATGAATCATTAAAGAATTAAGAGCGGAATGAGAAGAACCTATGTAAACTGTGCGTGTAAGCTGGCAGCAGACGACAAAAACTTACGAATCAGTAGAGATAGATAAAGAACACTTATCTGCTAATGCAACCAAATGATTCAAGCAAATGTAAATTTGTGAATAAAATACGTGTGCATTGAACGAGCATCTAGTTAAATTTTCGGTGCAATAATTTCTAGGTGGCAAGTCAGAATCAAGGCTCAATAATGATAGAAAATGGGCTACTACAATTTTAAAGAGCAATAGGCCTATACCAAAGATAGCAAAGAAAAGTCATAAACATTACAACACGCAATCGGTGACTTTCTTCAAGGACTCCCATTCCACATCTCTGGAGTCAAATACGGCCTTCGGATCGTTGAATGATGTGCAACAGTTCGACTGAGATGGAGATATTGGACATCAAGCATTCTATACGCACAGGATCAACATATTAATCAGGAGCCTATCCTGTGGGGGCAGGGGGATTCTGTGGGGATACCCACAGGTTTTTCTGTGGGTATGGGGTGGGATGGGGATTCAAATATCAATCCCCACGGCAACCCTGCTTTCTACACTTAAAATGTAGGCAGCTATTAACATAATGGCTCATTAGGTTCCCGACGAATGGGAATAAATTATCCAATTCATAGAACTACAAGTGTTTTAACTCAAAATATAGGCCTTTCAATAGAATCATCTAGGAGTAGTCCGATAAGTGACCGCAGTCGGACATCCTCAAGTATATTTAATAATGGGAAACCAGCAATTTGATTGAAAGTCAGGTTAGTGAAAGACACATAGGAACTCGACTAGCGAGTTGACTAGCGATAGACCATTGATTTTCAATACAATAGACATACTGTGAAGCAACTCAGATAGGTGGACGCTCAAACGGAAAAGGATAGAAGTTTTGAGATTTGGTTCAGGTGCTAAGTCTTACGAATGAATTATTCACAAAGGAAAGTAGAGGTATCAGAAACCGGTGGTAGGTGTACATGTATCTGAGACAACTTCTCACGAGAATCAAAGAGAGAGAAATTAAAAAGCAAGACCACTGGAAATAATGTGAGGAGTCCTGATGACTGTCATAAACGAAAGGGAAGTGTGTGCACTTCTGAGGAGGAAAAAAGAAAGCGGAGACATAACCGAAGGACGTGGAAGTGTAGATCAAATTCTCATGCAATTCATAGATTGATTACAAGCGAAACTACACTTTCCTTCATGTTCAATTTGAAGAGGGATTCATTTCTTCCGAATTTTGAAGATGAAATTTAGGTTTAGGTTAGATGAGGTTTAGAAATTGGTCAATACTCAATTTAAATGCATGCTTTCCTCTCATTCATCATTTACTTCGTTTTGGAAATTTGTCATCAAACGGCGACTTGGATTCAAATCAAGGACCACAACTAAGAACTATCTTCTTTATTTTCGAAGTTCCTTCGCAACGTTGTCCCAAAAATGCGGGTAGATATGGCGGAAGAGGTTAAATGAATTTGGGTGAAAATTAGTTTTACTCATCCATCGACTCCAAATTGTCATGTATGCTCATAGAAACAGTTTTGAATCGATCCGAGAAAAAAGTTGTCAATGATTTTTAGGATTAAGCCGTTAATGACGAGCTTGTCATTCAAATAAATTAAAATTTGCCGGCGTTCTGTGCATCGTGTGAGGTCAGTAGTGATACCATCAGAACCGTGTTGATCCATTCTTTAATTTAGTCACTTATTTGAGCTTAGATGATACCAATTTTGTAAGACTCCGTGCGATTTGTAAGAGATCGGCTGCATAGGTCAGACTTTGAGTTGTACAATCCACCGAAGTCCTTATTGAGTGACGTTCAATCTGCTGGTTCGAACTATAGGAAGGAGTCAACGAAATTGACGGCGGCGGACAAGGAGCGCCTTGCTTAGGAGTCCTCCCTGCGAGAAACATTGAGCGTCTTCAAAAGACACGTCAAAAGAGCTGAAAACAGATATTGACCAAGTGGAAATGGAGATTTCTGAGACGCGGAGACGGAAGCAGGATCTGGAACAAAAAAAGGCGCAGGTTGCACTTGGAGCAAGCAAGCGAGTCTTCACGAACAACTACAATTTCTAAGAAAATCATAGACTCCATGTTTTCTTCGAACTGATACCCCTATCGTTGTGTTTTATATCGCTGTAACAAATGAACTTTAAAGCATGTCGCAATACTTCAGCAAGTTTTCTTGATCAAAATCACACTTCAGTTGTTTTTTGTTTTCCCATTGTGTACTTACTTATAGGGGTCAATTAGGTGAAGTACATATATATTTATGAGAGTCTATTATAAGGGTGCATATGTACAAGCCACTCGTTATGCACGAGTCTCTACCTAGGTAATATGCCCTTAAGATTTCAAGCATTCGTTCGGCAAAGTTAGAGAATAAATTTTATCTTTGAGTTTCGAGAGGGCTGTCAATAAGCTTGCGTTTTGTTTCATGAAAAGGAATTTTAGTTCATCTTGACTGTAGTATTCATCTTCTTCATCGTCTGTTAAGGTATCGGTTATGATTGTTATTTATTTACATTGTTGAATTACTTACTCTATCGATTTTTGTATATTATTTTCTGGTTGATTCGCTTAATTTTGGCACTGTTGGATTAAATCTTTGGGTCTTTCATCAAAGTATCCAGCAAAATTGTGACGCTGTATAACTTGCACTCAAATTGATATTTACCTCTTGTTATGTCGGTTTGATAAAAAAGTGATAGGGTAGTTAATCAATGTAATAGGCGCCAAAAGATCAGACATGAATACATCCATAGATCCATTCATATTATTGCAACGATCTGATTTACGAGCTACTGGCAGTATCTAATGTAACCGAATGCATATAGTAGGCACATAGTAGCAACCCAACAAAACTGAAACAAATATGAATGTATGAGATAACATTAAGCTTGCATCATGAATTTAGTCGCCGGCAGAAATTTGCAGATTGTCGGTTCAATCAAACCCCTAAAAACACGGCTATTTAGCCACTTTTTCTGATGAATTTTTAGGTCACTATTTTTTATCGTTTGGTGCTGGCAACCCTGGTTTCATGTGTACTTATATTGCTAATTATATGCTCAAAAGGAGCATATTATCACTCTCGCCTTGCTTTGACAGTATATCTTGTTTTTTCTTTTCTTCATCACTAAATTTTCATCTTCCGATTTCCACCGATTCAACAATACTTCGTTAATCAGTCGAGATAACAGAAAGAAGCGGCATTCTATTTATTTTCATACTATCAGTAGCTTTCGAAAAGAAGTATTCCATGAACATCCGCCGAAATTTCACTTGATCAAATTTGCTAATTTCGCATCTCATGCGCATAATGCGTGCACAATAAAGTCAAAAGAGGCGAAATGAATGAATTTTAGTAATGAGTGCTTAAAACTTGTGCATATTATTTGACAGACAGTTGGATAATGTATCTACATGATCTCTAAAAATTCTCATGTCATTTATATGTCACTCTTGACAGAGAGAAGGCGGAGATTAAAGAAGTATAGGAGATTGATAGCGTTGTTAATAATTGGATATCGGAATGAATGGTGTATGTGCCTTAATAATCGTGATATTTCAAACGTTGACGCCATAATTTCTTTGAGTTCACATCAATTGAGTTTTGCAGTCATCGACAGAAGATAAAGGCATGAAGGAAGTCTTGCTTGAAAGATGAGATTTTGCTTCCGAGCTGAATTTTGTCAGGACTGTCGAAAGGAAAATTGATTGACAAACACGGTGAAATTGGATGCTTCTTTGTTTTTATGCTCTGTCAGACAGACATTTTGCTTTTTAATTTTTAGGGGAAGCATTCAAGATTCAATAAAGTTTATGAAGAAAAGTGACAGGTTACAATCATCAGTTTATTTTTATCACCTAAGTTAAGTTTGATGAAAAATCTAATTTATCATTAATGATATGGATTTCTTGGTTTTATGAAAGTTCTTGAAGAATGTTATTAATCATCAGCTGTGCGAATATTTTTCAAAACTCCGTGCTATGATTGTATTTCTTGTTTTTCATTTCTCCTTCATATAGAATCCTCAACTTGCTACCTGTCTACGACGGTTGATTGGAAAGTTCGCGGTCGGAGATAGAAAAAGACATCTCAAAAATTACACAAGAGTATTTTTCGATGAATTCCCCTTCAATCGAGACACCTAACCTAGTGGTGCTGCAGTGTCTGAATCTCTTGCTCTAAGAAGCATGAATCTTTTGAGTCTAAATACTCCTCCACTGCGCCCATGACATCACTGTTGGATGCAAAGTGCCGACCACTATTAGCTCCAGTTTCATTTTAGGGAAGAGATGGAAGTTTGATGAAGCCAGATCTGGAGGATAGGACGGATGGGAAAGGTTGCCAAACCCACAGCTTCAGATGGAAGACATAACGGGACCGTAGGTGTGAGTAGGCGCGTTGTCTTGATGGAAAAGCACGACTTTCACGAGCTTCCCTCTCCGTTTGATCTTTATCTGCGCTTTCAACTTCTGCGAGAACTATTGAGCGTACATATGGTACTCACCAGTGATAGTCCGACCCGTCTCTAGGAAGTCCAAGTTCCGAGTCCAAAAAATGGAGGCCATGACCTTGACCTTCTATGGAGCTGGTGATCTTGGTCGCATTCCATTGCTTTGACTGTTCATCTTCAGGCTCTCGCATCTGTTCATCTTCTAGAGCCTCTTCACTAGGTGGTCCAACCAGATCATCATCAATCTCCTTAGGCAGGAGACCTTTCAGGCCAAGATAGCGGATGACAGCTCGATTTGAAGCGTTCATCTTACCCGCAAAAATTATCTGACTAACTGGCTAGCGAAGTAGCTAAATTCAAATACATGCAGCTTTAATTTTTGTGCACTAGCAGTTTATTGAATTGACTGAGCACTTGGCATGCGCTGTTGGTACATTGCACAGCATCTCACCACCTGCGCGAAATGGCCTGGCAGAAAGCAATCTAGGTTAGGCCACGAACTTTTCAATCAACTATGAGTGGTGAGACTGGTGACGAAGAAAGCGGGCATACATTTTTAATTGATAGCTCCTTGATCTCCTTTATAGGATGGGATGCCTCACATTTTCTTCTACGAACGCCGTAGAACCATAGTCTTAATTTTATATTTTACCACTGAGATGCGCTGCTTCAGTGTACATAAATTACAATATAAAGCAATCACAAAACTTGTGAATAAAAAGCATTAGATACATTTAAACACTTATTAATGCATTTTTACAATTCGATGTAAACAGCATTAGCCAACTCAAGCTAATTAGGATGGCTATACGAGGATGTTATCAAACGGAGCGAATGCAGAGCTGGTTAAAATATGATTACTGGAACTTAATATTTTTCTAAAATCAATGCATACATGTAATGAATCTGCTGTCTACATTGTAAATCGTGCATGATGATATGTGTGAGACCAACCCACAGACCACAATTTTAATAATGATAACAGAAGCAGATTGACAAAAATATTGCAGAGGATACACGAGCATAGACGAGAACATTAGAAAACTGACAGTGAACTGAACAAGAAGCTGACGTGATTGGACATTTGAATGGCTGGCTTTTTCTTGAATTTTAATTAACTCTGAAGAGACAGATGCATTTCATGAATGCTGGCTATTGTCAGTCACTCATTATCTGCGCCTCATTTTTGAATGTTGTGTATATTGGTGAATGGTCGCAGTGTAGCTATGTAAAACAAATTTCTTGAAAGTCGCATAAGGTGGGTCACATTTCTCAAGGCCGCAGTAATGCATGTAATGTACATGTATTTATATAAGAATGCCAATCCTAAAAGAAAATAGTGCCAAAAAATGGTGTGAGAATTCAAAACCGCATGGTGCCACATTATTTCCCAATCGATTATGTTTTTTCGTACAGAGTCGCTGCTGTTGAAGACCATTCTACATAATACCTGGTAGTTTTATATAGGTTTAAAACGATAGTGAAATTTTCATGTCGATATTATCGATATTTCAAAATTCTTTATCGATACTATCGATATTAATATCGATATAAATATCAATATAAATATAGATATTTCTATTGATATTAATATCGATATTTCTATTGATATTGATATCGACATTTATGACGATATCAACATCAACTATAATATTCATATTGATAATGATCTCGATGATGACATCGATGCAACATAGCGCTATCTATTCACTATCTGTAAATCGATTAAAGATTAAAAAATTCTGAGTATCGATGTGAATAGTGGCATCAAGATATTAATTATGATAGCTATATCCGTATATTTATCATTTAGTCTATGCAAAATCAACATGTACAAGTACACCTATATATCGATGACGTTCGTATGCAATTTTCGATCAGACATCAGCTAAGTTCTAATGTCGAAAATGATAAATTTGATTAGTCTAACTGAAAGTATGATCTGTAAGAATAGTAATCCCATGGCAAATTCAAGCGCAAAATGTGCAGCGATTAGTCATCATGCTGACTCAGCCCCCTCCCTCTGGAAGGAAGGTGAGGGAGAACGCCAAGGATGTGCTGGGAGGAATGGGTCCGAGAGGAAGAAACAGGTCCCCCCCTCTGGAAGGAAGGAAGGAGTTTTCCGGTAAGGGAAGGAAGGTGATAGGAATGTGGGCAGGATAGAGTTGGAAAAGGGTGGGTTTTGGATGTTTTGGGATGAGAAAAGTCGTTTTTCGGCATGAAGGAGTGCTCGGATGGGAAAATGAAGTGCAGATTCGGAATCTACGTGAAATTTTGGGTTAGGAAGGATGTTTCCAGCGACATCGGAGAGAAAAAGTTCTGACCTCCCCCCCCCCCTCCTGTCAGACTTCCAACTTTGGTGTTAGAGATCGTAGAAAGTCGTGCAATGGCTCATTTGAAAGCTAAGAGTGAGACAAATTCAGTGGAAGACACGGCTTGTTCCTATCTGCCTCCGTTTAGAGGTTAGACGTCATTGAAAATTTGGGACATTGGCGAAAAAACGACAGAGTTAGAATTTTTACGAAAATCGCTCTACCGGGTGAACGACTCCTCGGACGGGAAAATAGAAACCAGATTTGGAATCAGCGTGCCATTCTACATCTAGAGGATGAGTTTCAAGTCAATCGGAGAGAAAAAGTTCTGACCTCCCCCCCGGCAGCGATCTTCCAACTTTGGTGTTAGAGATCGTAGAAAGTCGTGCAATAGCTCATTTGAAAGCTAAAAGTGAGAAAAATGCACTGGAAGACACGGCTTGTTCCTATCTGCCTCCGTTTAGAGGTGAGACGTCATTGAAAATTTGGGACATTGGCGAAAAAACGACAGAGTTAGAATTTTTACGAAAATCACTCTACCGGGTGAACGACTCCTCGGACGGGAAAACAGAGACCAGATTTGGAATCAGCGTGCCATTCTACATCTAGAGGATGAGTTTCAAGTCAATCGGAGAGAAAAAGTTGAAAAGTTGGGTCTCCACATGAGATTTTTCCCTGAAAATGTTAAATTGTGGCCACCTTTGGTGATGAATAGCGGAGGATTGGAAGTGAATGAAGAGCTCGAGTTTCTTTTAAGGGCAAGACGGCACTTTGTTCTCTAGGATCCACTCTTTTCAGATGCGTGGAAGGTTTCATTTCCAAATGAGAGCCTGTTAAAAATCGAGTTTTTGCGCATTTTCCAAGATTTTGGCACTTTTTGAAAAAACGACCGAGTTTTTCCAGCTCGGCTTCTGGTCATCGTAGAGGGTCGAGGGATGTCTTACATGAAAGGTGAGAACGAGAAAACATGGCACCTACAATTTTCAAGTCAATCGGAGCAGTAGAACCGGAGATAGACGGGTTTAAAGTTTTTGGATGATGGATATTACGTCATCAGCTGATCGCCACAAACTATATAAGTGGAAACTCTGCTTGTGGAAATCAGTTCTCCTCCCGACTGGGTTGAGGTAGGTGAACTCCGGAGCTCCGATGATAGCATTGGAAATCTGAAAAACCGGGTTTCTGTAAGAAACCGACTTAGAAAATTTCATTGCTGAAGTCAGCTAGGGCGTCAGACTTAGAGGTTCGCCAGGAGATGGCCTTCGTCTCCAGGCCATTAAAGACTCCAAAACTTTAAAGGCTTGTAACTTTTCTTCTACAAGTCCGTTTGACTTGATTCAAAAAAGGTTCGGTCGCTAAGTGATAGAATACTTATAAAATTTCATAAGTAGTGCTAAAAAGTTGAAAAATTTAAATTCACTAGTTTTGGAGGTTTTCTGGGGTTTTCGACCCTGCTGAAGTCAATGAAGGCATGGATAAGTGTGTACGAGCCAGTCTTCTCATGATACAAGCGGCTTTTCACTGAAAGCGAGCAAGACACGGAGAGTTTTGCTGTAATTTTCCACTGACAGGGTGTTCCTTCGGGACGGCGGACGATGCCGTAGTAATAGGTGTGGCAAGGGAGTGTGTCATATTTTAGATCGAAACCGCTGGGGCAACTCATGTCTCATGTTGGGCATTTGACACAGTTCTCAACGTAGCACTTTGAACGCCGATCGGTTGAGTCTTAGCTATCTTGTCATGGGTGGCATCTAAACATCTCCATTTCAAAACGCTCGTGAATCACGGCTTGTTATCCCTCTCTACGGCTTGCTATCAAGCTGATCAAAGCAACGACTTGCTTCCTCTTACCAACTCTACCGGTTTTCATGTCTGGCGATCAAGTCATGGACGGTGCAAGTCACGGAGATTTTCGGTGTCATACTTCCTGTGGGTGAGCGTTCTTTCGAGACAGCGGTGAAGTCCGTAGCGATGAGTACTGCACGGGACGTGGGCAATGGTAATCCTTGTGAGACCTCTCTGCGTCATGTTTCCAAGTGGTTGCCTTTCGTCTCAACGTTGTACTCTGACCGCCAGGGCGACATTTAGCTATCTGCCACAGGTTACCTCATAAAATCTCCATTGCACTTGTCTCCCGACAATTGGCCAACCATGCGAGAATGAGCCATGAGTTCTGCTCGCCTCTATCACCGAGGCTAAATGATGAAGGGATGAAACGAGAGGAAATCAGAAAGTGTATCATGGTTTGCAAAGTTAGTGTAGTCAAATAATTTTACCGCGACGCACGTTTGTGAAAATAAAGTTTGATCATCGAAGTTTATTCGTGAGTGTCATCAGAAAGTGTATCATGGTTTTCAAAGTTAGTGTAGTCAAATAATTTTACCTCGACGCACGTTTGTGAAACTAAAGTTTGATCATTGAAGTTGATTCGTAAGACTAATCAGAAAGTGTATCATGGTTTGCAAAGTTAGTGTAGTCAAATAGTTTTACTGTGACACGTTTGTGAAAATAAAGTTTGATCATCGAAGTTTATTCGTGAGTGTCATCAGAAAGTGTATCATGGTTTTCAAAGTTAGTGTAGTCAAATAATTTTACCTCGACGCACGTTTGTGAAACTAAAGTTTGATCATTGAAGTTGATTCGTAAGACTAATCAGAAAGTGTATCATGGTTTGCAAAGTTAGTGTAGTCAAATAGTTTTACTGTGACACGTTTGAGAAAGTAAAGTTTGATCATCGAAGTTCATTCGTGAGTGTCGTCAGAAAGTGTATCATGGTTTGGAACGTTTAGTGTAGTCAAATAGTTTTACTGCGACACACGTTTGTGAAAGTAAAGTAAAGTTTGATCATTGAAGTTTTATGACTGACCGAACTCATCACAGCACTAGAAAGTTTTATCGAAAAGGTTTTACTGCACAGTGTAGATTATCTTGTAACTTACTTTCACAGTGTTAGAAAGTTTTAATGGAGACAGTTGCCAAATGTTTCCTTATTAGAAAATTCAAACTTCATGACTGTTAGATTAGCTTCATCAGGTTTACTAAAAGCAGTTTTCTACTGCAGTGAGACTGAGAGTTTAGAATGTTATATGAAAACAGTGTTCACCACAGCACTAGAAAGTTTTACTGCACTGTGTAGATTGTTTCACAGCGTTAAAAGGTCTTATAGTAAGCGTTGAATGTTTTATAAAACCAGTTAAAGTCTTGTCACAAACGTTGAGTGTGTGAGAGCTAGTTCCATGACATTGAATCGCGTGTGTCGTAAAAGACCATAGTCCAAGGCTAGGCTCCTCTACGGTTGGATTTAGGGTTTTATATTACATGCGTTAACCGTTCGTGTAGAATACGTGAAGCACATGTTATCTTAAAAGTCTAAACGCAAATGTTGAAATAAGTTTTGTAAGATGTCTTTGACAGGCTGTTGTGAAACTTAGCGATGGTTGAAAAAGTTTTACAAAATGTTTCTGCAGTCACACTCGTTAGCGTACAAGCTTTACTAAATGTGTTGTTTGCCTTTATCAAATTGAATGCGTGTGTAGACTGTTTCGTAAATAAAGACAGACAGCGTGTTTGCACTCTACATCGACAGCATACAAGTATACACATAACAACCTGTAACGTTGTAAGTCGAATGCATATGAGTTAGGAAACACTCAAAGCATGTGTGAGGTAAAAATCAACCTGCTACATGAATTGAAACACAAAAGTGTCACAACTATTTTACGGGAAATAAAGGAGAACTGTGACAACGTTTACACTCATCATAGACAGATGAACATATAGTCTAACTTTCTGACATTCAAATGAAATTCGTAAACATGAACCGTGGTGTAAAAGACTTTATGACAACAAATTTATGTTGGCAAAACTTTCATAGATTACAGTCGCATTTAAAGTTTAGAAACCTGTAGAAACGCATAAGTCTGAGATGTAGTTCAACGACTCGACCATTGAACTCACAAAATGAACACGTCTGTGTAGAAAACTCATCAGTAGGAAACAGCAAAGCATGTCATTGAATGATCAAGACTGTGTCAGTGGAATTATTTCATGAGTATGAAACAGCGAACATTAGGACTGTCCATGAGCATTAAGGGCTAGAATCAAAGTTTGCTTTTCATGTGCTTGACAAATGAAACCGTGTCTCATTTCTAAACGAATCGTGCATTGATAATAGAATCAACATTGAAACCTGCATCAAGTGATTTTCTGTGCGAATGCAGACGATGTGAAAATGACATACGGATTGACATTTAACATTGCTTGCAATAGTCAACACGCTGCCATTCAAAATGTTTATCATAAAACCTATCAGTGAAACAGATGTTCCCCTCCTGTACACACAAAGGATCATAAGTTCATTCTGTCGCCTGTCTGTCACATTAAACAGAGATCTATCGCATCTGTCCCACGAGCAAGGATGCAGGAACGTATCGTCATCTCAGACCTCCCACCTAGCTGATTCCCACACAGCTCATTGCTATCGCACCGGAAGGGAGATTCATGCGATAAATGCATCTAAGTTTGTTGAGTGGTTGAGGATGGCAGTCAATGAAAATAGGACTTCCCTTTTCTTCCTCCAACCATAAGTTTAGAGGGATTTGATTCGCGAACCAGACATTTGAAAAGCTGTATCATTCTCATATAAAGCAGAGTGTTTTGCATTTTACTATCATTATCATGTCCGAGAAGCCGGCAGCGTGTGTGATGCCATTTCGCATCATAAACCGCGGAGAAGAATTCCACAGTGATATCTATGTTGAGGATATCACTGTGGAGTTTGTGAAGTATTATCCTTACTTCACCCTGCATAAAGATATGAGCCGTCGAGTACGACAAGAGACCGAGACGGTGGAGAGTAAGGCCGAGACGGTGGCAAGTGAGGTCGAGATGGTGACGAGCGAGGCCGAGACGGTCGAAAGAGAGGACTCGGAAAGTGAGGAAGTGGAAGCGAGTGAAGATGTCATTGTGATATCGGATGATGAAGTAAGAGTTTTACACATGCATACGAATGACTGTCATCTCAACTCGTTCATGTTTTCTTTCAGTGATGGAGTGAGTGATGGGCGTTCTTTAGTTCATAAAATCATCATGCACACATACAGCACACTGTTTCACCACATTTCCTCGTGAATGCATCATGAGTTCTTATAAGAACTTCCTTCTAATGCACCTAAAGCGGTCCCACGCCCGCCACATATCTTCGGATATGGAATGCAGAGGGGAAGGATAAATGAGGAAATGGAATGAAGGGAAGCCAAACTTGCACCACATGCAGCCACAAACACATTTCTATCTTCATTAAGATGACATTCAATTACTTGAATTCTAATGTGACCATCACATCCTTAGATCTCAGTACAGTCAACTCTCTAACGTACTTATTAAACCTATTATCTCTAACTTTACAAACACTGAAAGGATTCTAACATGATTTCAAACTTTACAAACATCAACTTTATTTCTAACGTTGCAAACAGTGAAATGCTTGTGACACTATTTTATACTTTACCTATCTTACAAACACTGAAAGGATTCTAGCATGATTTCAAACTTTACAAACATCAACTTTATTTCTAACGATGCAAACAGTGAAATGCTTGTGACACTATTTTATACTTTACCTAACTTACAAACACTGAAAAGCTTGTCACTTTATTTATACTTGACCTATAAATTGCTAAAGTCCATCATCTAAGAGGTAGGGTTACCTACCGTTGGATTTAGAGACTTAAGGCTTTGGATAACACAAATGAACGATCTCTTTTAGTGTAGAATACGTGATGCATATGTTCGCTTTATAAAATGACTTTGAAGGCAAGACTTAATTTCAGGTTGAAAAGACAGATTTCATATCGTTGATGAGAGATAGTTACATGCTCATTGTGTTATACACTTTACATTTGATGTGGTGAGCTGAAAGGTGATTGATACATGTTCAATAGAAGAGTTGTATGTATCTTAGTGATTGGTATAATAAGTGTGTAAAGAGTTAAAATATATAATAGTCAACGCATGAAAGTTCCTTGTTATCCTAGCTAGGAATATGTGAACATCATTCATCAGTCAGTGTTGTATTTTAAAAGTCGTATGCTGACAGAGACATAAGTTTACTAAATTATACAGCAAAACTCCTAAATCACTAAAACCATAGGATAGGTATCCCTGTGTTAAGATTTAGGGATTTAGCATTTTAGAAGTACAAGTTACATTGATAAATCATTAAGTCCATAGCATAGTCAACCCTATGACAAGACTTAGCGTTTTATATGATCCATATTAGCAATATCTGCTCGTGTAGAACGTGACTCAATGAGTTTAGTCAGATAATGTATCATCAACTTTATTCACTTAGTTATATGATGGAGAAAGTGTGAGATAGAAGTGAAAGCGATCTCATAAAGTTTAGAACACATAGTAGTAGCATTGTAGGAATAAGTAAAGTGAAAAGTCATGTCGCATGAAATCAGTGATGCAAGATTAGCTCGCATTGAAATGAATTGGTAGTGTAACAAACAAGCTATGTGGGATTCAGCATATGTTTGAAGACAAGCGCTGTTAAAAGGTTTTGAGATGATGTGAAATTTATCACGTTATGTTCATGGATGTAACAGAGTGAATGCTTCTACTGGTTGAGTGTATAAGATAGAACACATATCATAGTTGTTGCATGTAAACTGGAGGTTCATATTCAACGAAAGCAAAGATTGAGATTGCAAAGTTTAATGAATAGGTAGTGTAGCAAACTGGTTAGACATAGTTAGAAGAAACCGCAGTAACATATCGTGATAGTATCATATTGCATTAGGACTGTTAATTTATGAAAGTAATTCACGTAAAGTTAAACTGAAGTAGTTTGTATACTTGATGAAGACAAGATACTATGAGTGTGAACGTAGGAATAGCATGCAATGGAGTATGCGTTGAAATGATTGTATGCCAACTGTATAAGAAAAGTTATTTCCAACAGCAAATGAGTAACACGAACGTATTAAGGTGCTAGAAGTCTTTCATATTGATGAGGTTGACTGGAAGAAATGACTGTTGTCGTAAATGGGGAATTCAGCCTATGTTGAAAGTCAGGTACTGCGAAAGTTTTTATGATGATATTTGTCAACATTGAATGCAAAGTATCACATCATGTTTATAGATGAAAAGCGGAAGAGAATAAATGTCTTTACAGGTTTTGAGTGTATAGGATAGAACACATGAAACAGTTGCACTATGTAAATAAAGTTAAAGGGTCACAGTTGATGAAAGGTAGCTTTGATAGACTTCACATGGGTTGTTATGTAGAATGAATTGATATTCATAAATGGAAGTATGATGTAGTGATAAAGTGTTTCTAAGCCTTTCTTATGAGTGTCTATGTAAGGCTGACTTTCATAAGTTGAGAAATGACTGTCTTCATAAGTGCAGAATAAAAGTATTTAGCTAGCTTGCATTATCTTTCAGGGATGATTGAACTCAAGTATTGTTATGCAGTATGTCTTGTGATGATATTTCGTATTGAACACTGTATCAAGTCATAAGTATGGGTATGAAGTATAATAGAATAAATGTTTCATTCACAGGTTGAGAATATAGGAGGCACAAAGTATTGGTTGTATGTCATAGAGGGAAAAGCAAGTAATTTATAGAGTGACAGAGTCGATGTGTATGTGAAAGTATGTTAACGTATACATCCTAACCGAGAAATAGTATTAGGTCTCTGTGTAGATGTCTCAATAACGTTTCATGGTTGTATTAGAATATATCTGGTCAGTTGGGTAGTTCTCCCTTTAATTTTTCCTTATATATTATCTCTCTCTCTATGTCTGCCTGTGTGTATTTTCTTCTTTGTATCTGGTTGGGTGAGTGTTGTGACTTTTTAAGTTGGTTTCCTTTAGAGTATAGAATATTCATTTTGTATAGAATATGATAATAGGAATATATTAAGGGTAGTATCTTTGTATATTGAAAGAGGTATAGCATCATGGTAAGCAAGGTAGCAGCCAAATGATGCCATTTGCTTCATCTGTTTTTGTATAATGTTCATTAGTTTGATGAATGGTTATAAGTCATTGCTTTATTATCACGCACTCATACGCAGACAGACACGTTCGCACAAACATGCATGGAATTCACTCACATACAGCTGCTACCCTGCTAACCATGATGCTATACCTCTTGCAATATACAAAGATACTACCCTTAATATATTCCTATTATCATATTCTATACGAAATGAATATTCTATACTCTAAAGGAAACCAACTTAAAAAGTCACAACACTCACCCAACCAGATACAAAGAAGAAAATACACACAGGCAGACATAGAGAGAGAGAGAGAGATAATATATAAGGAAAAATTAAAGGGAGAACTACCCAACTGACCAGATATATTCTAATACAACCATGAAACGTTATTGAGACATCTACACAGAGACCTAATACTATTTCTCGGTTAGGATGTATACGTTAACATACTTTCACATACACATCGACTCTGTCACTCTATAAATTACTTGCTTTTCCCTCTATGACATACAACCAATACTTTGTGCCTCCTATATTCTCAACCTGTGAATGAAACATTTATTCTATTATACTTCATACCCATACTTATGACTTGATACAGTGTTCAATACGAAATATCATCACAAGACATACTGCATAACAATACTTGAGTTCAATCATCCCTGAAAGATAATGCAAGCTAGCTAAATACTTTTATTCTGCACTTATGAAGACAGTCATTTCTCAACTTATGAAAGTCAGCCTTACATAGACACTCATAAGAAAGGCTTAGAAACACTTTATCACTACATCATACTTCCATTTATGAATATCAATTCATTCTACATAACAACCCATGTGAAGTCTATCAAAGCTACCTTTCATCAACTGTGACCCTTTAACTTTATTTACATAGTGCAACTGTTTCATGTGTTCTATCCTATACACTCAAAACCTGTAAAGACATTTATTCTCTTCCGCTTTTCATCTATAAACATGATGTGATACTTTGCATTCAATGTTGACAAATATCATCATAAAAACTTTCGCAGTACCTGACTTTCAACATAGGCTGAATTCCCCATTTACGACAACAGTCATTTCTTCCAGTCAACCTCATCAATATGAAAGACTTCTAGCACCTTAATACGTTCGTGTTACTCATTTGCTGTTGGAAATAACTTTTCTTATACAGTTGGCATACAATCATTTCAACGCATACTCCATTGCATGCTATTCCTACGTTCACACTCATAGTATCTTGTCTTCATCAAGTATACAAACTACTTCAGTTTAACTTTACGTGAATTACTTTCATAAATTAACAGTCCTAATGCAATATGATACTATCACGATATGTTACTGCGGTTTCTTCTAACTATGTCTAACCAGTTTGCTACACTACCTATTCATTAAACTTTGCAATCTCAATCTTTGCTTTCGTTGAATATGAACCTCCAGTTTACATGCAACAACTATGATATGTGTTCTATCTTATACACTCAACCAGTAGAAGCATTCACTCTGTTACATCCATGAACATAACGTGATAAATTTCACATCATCTCAAAACCTTTTAACAGCGCTTGTCTTCAAACATATGCTGAATCCCACATAGCTTGTTTGTTACACTACCAATTCATTTCAATGCGAGCTAATCTTGCATCACTGATTTCATGCGACATGACTTTTCACTTTACTTATTCCTACAATGCTACTACTATGTGTTCTAAACTTTATGAGATCGCTTTCACTTCTATCTCACACTTTCTCCATCATATAACTAAGTGAATAAAGTTGATGATACATTATCTGACTAAACTCATTGAGTCACGTTCTACACGAGCAGATATTGCTAACATGGATCATATAAAACGCTAAGTCTTGTCATAGGGTTGACTATGCTATGGACTTAATGATTTATCAATGTAACTTGTACTTCTAAAATGCTAAATCCCTAAATCTTAACACAGGGATACCTATCCTATGGTTTTAGTGATTTAGGAGTTTTGCTGTATAATTTAGTAAACTTATGTCTCTGTCAGCATACGACTTTTAAAATACAACACTGACTGATGAATGATGTTCACATATTCCTAGCTAGGATAACAAGGAACTTTCATGCGTTGACTATTATATATTTTAACTCTTTACACACTTATTATACCAATCACTAAGATACATACAACTCTTCTATTGAACATGTATCAATCACCTTTCAGCTCACTACATCAAATGTAAAGTGTATAACACAATGAGCATGTAACTATCTCTCATCAACGATATGAAATCTGTCTTTTCAACCTGAAATTAAGTCTTGCCTTCAAAGTCATTTTATAAAGCGAACATATGCATCACGTATTCTACACTAAAAGAGATCGTTCATTTGTGTTATCCAAAGCCTTAAGTCTCTAAATCCAACGGTAGGTAACCCTACCTCTTAGATGATGTACTTAAGCAATTTATAGGTCAAGTATAAATAAAGTGACAAGCATTTCAGTGTTTGTAAGTTAGGTAAAGTATAAAATAGTGTCACAAGCATTTCACTGTTTGCAACGTTAGAAATAAAGTTGATGTTTGTAAAGTTTGAAATCATGTTAGAATCCTTTCAGTGTTTGTAAAGTTAGAGGTAATAGGTTTAATAAGTACGTTAGAGAGTTGACTGTACTGAGATCTAAGGATATGATGGTCACATTAGAATTCAAGTAATTGAATGTCATCTTAATGAAGATAGAAATGTGTTTGTGGCTGCATGTGGTGCAAGTTTGGCTTCCCTTCATTCCATTTCCTCATTTATCCTTCCCCTCTGCATTCCATATCCGAAGATGTGTGGCGGGCGTGGGACCGCTTTAGCTGCATTAGAAGGAAGTTCTTATAAGAACTCATGATGCATTCACGAGGAAATGTGGTGAAACAGTGTGCTGTATGTGTGCATGATGATTTTATGAACTAAAGAACGCCCATCACTCACTCCATCACTGAAAGAAAACATGAACGAGTTGAGATGACAGTCATTCGTATGCATGTGTAAAACTCTTACTTCATCATCCGATATCACAATGACATCTTCACTCGCTTCCACTTCCTCACTTTCCGAGTCCTCTCTTTCGACCGTCTCGGCCTCGCTCGTCACCATCTCGACCTCACTTGCCACCGTCTCGGCCTTACTCTCCACCGTCTCGGTCTCTTGTCGTACTCGACGGCTCATATCTTTATGCAGGGTGAAGTAAGGATAATACTTCACAAACTCCACAGTGATATCCTCAACATAGATATCACTGTGGAATTCTTCTCCGCGGTTTATGATGCGAAATGGCATCACACACGCTGCCGGCTTCTCGGACATGATAATGATAGTAAAATGCAAAACACTCTGCTTTATATGAGAATGATACAGCTTTTCAAATGTCTGGTTCGCGAATCAAATCCCTCTAAACTTATGGTTGGAGGAAGAAAAGGGAAGTCCTATTTTCATTGACTGCCATCCTCAACCACTCAACAAACTTAGATGCATTTATCGCGTGAATCTCCCTTCCGGTGCGATAGCAATGAGCTGTGTGGGAATCAGCTAGGTGGGAGGTCTGAGATGACGATACGTTCCTGCATCCTTGCTCGTGGGACAGATGCGATAGATCTCTGTTTAATGTGACAGACAGGCGACAGAATGCACTTATGATCCTTTGTGTGTACAGGAGGGGAACATCTGTTTCACTGATAGGTTTTATGATAAACATTTTGAATGGCAGCGTGTTGACTATTGCAAGCAATGTTAAATGTCAATCCGTATGTCATTTTCACATCGTCTGCATTCGCACAGAAAATCACTTGATGCAGGTTTCAATGTTGATTATATTATCAATGCACGATTCGTTTAGAAATGAGACACGGTTTCATTTGTCAAGCACATGAAAAGCAAACTTTGATTCTAGCCTTTAATGCTCATGGACAGTCCTTATGTTCGCTGTTTCATACTCATGAAATAATTCCACTGACACAGTCTTGATCATTCAATGACATGCTTTGCTGTTTCCTACTGATGAGTTTTCTTCACAGACGTGTTCATTTTGTGAGTTCAATGGTCAAGTCGTTGAACTACATCTCAGACTTATGCGTTTCTACAGGTTTCTAAACTTTAAATGCGACTGTAATCTATGAAAGTTTTGCCAACATAAATTTGTTGTCATAAAGTCTTTTACACCACGGTTCATGTTTACGAATTTCATTTGAATGTCAGAAAGTTAGACTATATGTTCATCTGTCTATGATGAGTGTAAACGTTGTCACAGTTCTCCTTTATTTCCCGTAAAATAGTTGTGACACTTTTGTGTTTCACTTCATGTAGCAGGTTGATTTTTACCTCACACATGCTTTGAGTGTTTCCTAACTCATATGCATTCGACTTACAACGTTACAGGTTGTTATGTGTATACTTGTATGCTGTCGATGTAGAGTGCAAACACGCTGTCTGTCTTTATTTACGAAACAGTCTACACACGCATTCAATTTGATAAAGGCAAACAACACATTTAGTAAAGCTTGTACGCTAACGAGTGTGACTGCAGAAACATTTTGTAAAACTTTTTCAACCATCGCTAAGTTTCACAACAGCCTGTCAAAGACATCTTACAAAACTTATTTCAACATTTGCGTTTAGACTTTTAAGATAACATGTGCTTCACGTATTCTACACGAACGGTTAACGCATGTAATATAAAACCCTAAATCCAACCGTAGAGGAGCCTAGCCTTGGACTATGGTCTTTTACGACACACGCGATTCAATGTCATGGAACTAGCTCTCACACACTCAACGTTTGTGACAAGACTTTAACTGGTTTTATAAAACATTCAACGCTTACTATAAGACCTTTTAACGCTGTGAAACAATCTACACAGTGCAGTAAAACTTTCTAGTGCTGTGGTGAACACTGTTTTCATATAACATTCTAAACTCTCAGTCTCACTGCAGTAGAAAACTGCTTTTAGTAAACCTGATGAAGCTAATCTAACAGTCATGAAGTTTGAATTTTCTAATAAGGAAACATTTGGCAACTGTCTCCATTAAAACTTTCTAGCACTGTGAAAGTAAGTTACAAGATAATCTACACTGTGCAGTAAAACCTTTTCGATAAAACTTTCTAGTGCTGTGATGAGTTCGGTCAGTCATAAAACTTCAATGATCAAACTTTACTTTACTTTCACAAACGTGTGTCGCAGTAAAACTATTTGACTACACTAAACGTTCCAAACCATGATACACTTTCTGACGACACTCACGAATAAACTTCGATGATCAAACTTTACTTTCTCAAACGTGTCACAGTAAAACTATTTGACTACACTAACTTTGCAAACCATGATACACTTTCTGATTAGTCTTACGAATCAACTTCAATGATCAAACTTTACTTTCACAAACGTGCGTCGAGGTAAAATTATTTGACTACACTAACTTTGAAAACAATGATACACTTTCTGATGACACTCACGAATAAACTTCGATGATCAAACTTTATTTTCACAAACGTGCGTCGCGGTAAAATTATTTGACTACACTAACGCTTACCTTTTATGACATGTGTGTTTCCTAAAACGCCATGATCAAACTTTCTAACTATACATCAACCTGTGTTGCAGTAAAACTTTTGTACAACATGATACACTTTCTGACTACACTGACAAGAGCTTGTTCACTAGCGAAGAGAGAAATGAGTGTGTGGCTGCGTGTAGCGCATGAATGTCCTCTCGTTTCATCCCTTCATCATTTAGCCTCGGTGATAGAGGCGAGCAGAACTCATGGCTCATTCTCGCATGGTTGGCCAATTGTCGGGAGACAAGTGCAATGGAGATTTTATGAGGTAACCTGTGGCAGATAGCTAAATGTCGCCCTGGCGGTCAGAGTACAACGTTGAGACGAAAGGCAACCACTTGGAAACATGACGCAGAGAGGTTTCACAAGGATTACCATTGCCCACGTCCCGTGCAGTACTCATCGCTACGGACTTCACCGCTGTCTCGAAAGAACGCTCACCCACAGGAAGTATGACACCGAAAATCTCCGTGACTTGCACTGTCCATGACTTGATCGCCAGACATGAAAACCGGTAGAGTTGGTAAGAGGAAGCAAGTCGTTGCTTTGATCAGCTTGATAGCAAGCCGTAGAGAGGGATAACAAGCCGTGATTCACGAGCGTTTTGAAATGGAGATGTTTAGATGCCACCCATGACAAGATAGCTAAGACTCAACCGATCGGCGTTCAAAGTGCTACGTTGAGAACTGTGTCAAATGCCCAACATGAGACATGAGTTGCCCCAGCGGTTTCGATCTAAAATATGACACACTCCCTTGCCACACCTATTACTACGGCATCGTCCGCCGTCCCGAAGGAACACCCTGTCAGTGGAAAATTACAGCAAAACTCTCCGTGTCTTGCTCGCTTTCAGTGAAAAGCCGCTTGTATCATGAGAAGACTGGCTCGTACACACTTATCCATGCCTTCATTGACTTCAGCAGGGTCGAAAACCCCAGAAAACCTTCAAAACTAGTGAATTTAAATTTTTCAACTTTTTAGCACTACTTATGAAATTTTATAAGTATTCTATCACTTAGCGACCGAACCTTTTTTGAATCAAGTCAAACGGACTTGTAGAAGAAAAGTTACAAGCCTTTAAAGTTTTGGAGTCTTTAATGGCCTGGAGACGAAGGCCATCTCCTGGCGAACCTCTAAGTCTGACGCCCTAGCTGACTTCAGCAATGAAATTTTCTAAGTCGGTTTCTTACAGAAACCCGGTTTTTCAGATTTCCAATGCTATCATCGGAGCTCCGGAGTTCGCCTACCTCAACCCAGTCGGGAGGAGAACTGATTTCCACAAGCAGAGTTTCCACTTATATCGTTTGTGGCGATTAGCTGATGACGTAATATCCATCATCCAAAAACTTTAAACCCGTCTATCTCCGGTTCTACTGCTCCGATTGACTTGAAAATTGTAGGTGCCATGTTTTCTCGCTCTCACCTTTCATGTAAGACATCCCTCGACCCTCTACGATGACCAGAAGCAGAGCTGGAAAAACTCGGTCGTTTTTTCAAAAAGTGCCAAAATCTTGGAAAATGCGCAAAAACTCGATTTTTAACAGGCTCTCATTTGGAAATGAAACCTTCCACGCATCTGAAAAGAGTGGATCCTAGAGAACAAAGTGTCGTCTTGCCCTTAAAAGAAACTCGAGCTCTTCATTCACTTCCAATCCTCCGCTATTCATCACCAAAGGTGGCCACAATTTAACATTTTCAGGGAAAAATCTCATGTGGAGACCCAACTTTTCAACTTTTTCTCTCCGATTGACTTGAAACTCATCCTCTAGATGTAGAATGGCACGCTGATTCCAAATCTGGTCTCTGTTTTCCCGTCCGAGGAGTCGTTCACCCGGTAGAGTGATTTTCGTAAAAATTCTAACTCTGTCGTTTTTTCGCCAATGTCCCAAATTTTCAATGACGTCTCACCTCTAAACGGAGGCAGATAGGAACAAGCCGTGTCTTCCAGTGCATTTTTCTCACTTTTAGCTTTCAAATGAGCTATTTCACGACTTTCTACGATCTCTAACACCAAAGTTGGAAGATCGCTGCCCGGGGGGGGAGGTCAGAACTTTTTCTCTCCGATTGACTTGAAACTCATCCTCTAGATGTAGAATGGCACGCTGATTCCAAATCTGGTTTCTGTTTTCCCGTCCGAGGAGTCGTTCACCCGGTAGAGCGATTTTCGTAAAAATTCTAACTCTGTCGTTTTTTCGCCAATGTCCCAAATTTTCAATGACGTCTAACCTCTAAACGGAGGCAGATAGGAACAAGCCGTGTCTTCCACTGAATTTGTCTCACTCTTAGCTTTCAAATGAGCCATTGCACGACTTTCTACGATCTCTAACACCAAAGTTGGAAGTCTGACAGGAGGGGGGGGGGGAGGTCAGAACTTTTTATCGCCGATTGAGCTGGAAAGAAGTTTTTAGACCCAACATTGGCCAAAACGTCCGAATTTGCACTCCGTTTTCCCATCCGAGCACTCCTTCATGTCGAAAAATATACTTTCTCATCCCAAAACATCCAAAACCTGACTTTTCCAACTATGACGTTTTCCTGCCATTTTCCTCCCAAAAGCCAGGAAAATAGGACCAAACTGAGCTCTCCACTGCATTTTTCTCACTCTTAGCTTTCAAATGAGCCATTGCACGACTTTCTACGATCTCTAACACCAAAGTTGGAAGTCTGACAGGAGGGGGGGGGGAGGTCAGAACTTTTTCTCTCCGATGTCGCTGGAAACATCTTTCCTAACCCAAAATTTCACGTAGATTCCGAATCTTCACTTCATTTTCCCATCCCAGCACTCCTTCATGCCGAAAAACGACTTTTCTCATCCAAAAACATCCAAAACCCACCCTTTTCCAACTCTATCCTGCCCACATTCCTATCACCTTCCTTCCCTTACCGGAAAACTCCTTCCTTCCTTCCAGAGGGGGGGACCTGTTTCTTCCTCTCGGACCCATTCCTCCCAGCACATCCTTGGCGTTCTCCCTCACCTTCCTTCCAGAGGGAGGGGGCTGAGTCAGCATGATGACTAATCGCTGCACATTTCGCGCTTGAATTTGCCATGGGATTACTACTGGTAAGTATGAAGAAACTGAAGGCAAATGATAAGTCTTGTAATGATTAAACATATTGTCAAGTTATAGATTTTTTAGCTATGACGAATGCAATACCGGACTTAATTTCACTCTTCCCATGGTATGAAGTATTCGAAATGAGTGAGATCAAGTGGTTGTCTTTCACTAATATGACAAGAGAAAGTATGATGGTCTCGCTTAGTCAATGTGTTACCAAGACAGTGTGCGTCGCCTTGGGAAATTTGCTCGATCGATAGCAGGCTGCGCAAGCTTCTGTCGTCTGTTGATGTTTGGATCAGCTGATCTATTGTTCACGGGGGAGACCGAGTAACGAACGATGATTGATAGAAGGTCATTTACATTGCCTATCGCCAGCAGTCGTTATGTGTGCGCCATGAAACAATGGGCTACGACCGTTTACTCTGACGAATCATATCGTTATGTGCTTATTTTGTTGAGAGCAGTCATCTCTAAGGACAGAAATTAATCTCTGAGGCTGCGGTCTTCTACTATGAGCTACCGAATATAATGTATAAGTACATGTGTACATAGGAGTGTGTAAAATATAGGTGCGATATCGATATTTTTATGAAAAGTACGGTGGGGAAAATCAATATTCTAAACAATATTTAACATCGACATACATTCTTTAATATATACTATATCGATACCTGCACTATCGATAGCAACTTATCATTAATATTTCACCAATACTTATAACAATATCATTATCACTGATTATGTCGGTAATACTACTAGTGTGTGCCTAAATATTGATCTTGTCATCAACATGTACGTATATATCGATATTAGAGCCAATATGATCATTTGACACCAATTTCAAGATTTATCAAGATCGATGGCATTGTTAAAATAATACCGATGTCATCATCGGTGATGATATTGACATTTACATCGTTATTGTTATCGATGCAATTATCGATATTTGTATCGATATTATCATCGATGTTGCTATCGATATCATTATCGATATTGTTACCGATATTATCATCGATATTATTATCGATACTATTATCGATATTATTATCGATATTTTTATCGGTATTATTTTTAGAAATATCGATATTATTGGTATCGTAAAAATACCGATAATATCGATATTATCGTATCTGTATCGATATCGTTTTAACCCTAGTTTTATACCTCACTATTTTATTTGTTGTTTGAAGTAGAAAATTCAGTTTTCATTTTAGAAAAGTACCTATATGTTGCTGGATTTATAGATGTGCTACCTTTATGGCCACATTGTCTCTCTGTTTAAAGTTCAAAATTGAGTTCAATAAGTTCAATCCTAAGACCTGAGAGATCTAATTTATTGTCATGATTATCATCTGTCAATATCTTATCTATGTGGACTCATATGACTGAAAAATATGCTAATGATCCTATACCGCGTTATTCGGAATGACTTATTGGAGTGTAAAAAGTTTCATTTCTGTCTATAATATCAGGTTTCCAAGAGAGAATTTGTGAGCTTCCTCTCTTTCCGAATTATAACTTCGCGCTGCAGATGTTGATCTTCTAGCTTAGTAGAAAGCAAACTTTCCATTAAGAAATTTTCACGTTTTCTCCTTCAGTCTGTCCATATTTCAAGCTGTCAGTATATGAAAGAGTTTTTATGAAACGAAAATATTCATTGTTAAGCATTGGATAAGTCTCCAAATCTTGAAACGAGTTTTGCTGATATTTCATTAATTTAGATGTATTTGATAACGAGCGACTTAATTTTTCTAGTTATGTGATGCTAATGACTTGAAGTGAAACAAAAGTATTGTAAACGATGGGATTATGATGAAAGACATGATCAAATTTCTCTTCTTCCAAGCCTTACCATTTTGAGTTTCTAAGACAAATTTGGGAAGTCTTCATGATTTTAAATGATTGACATGCATGCATGCTATAAACGCTGACATTTTAGATATGATGATTTATATTATATTCCTTCTATTCTTTTTGCTTGGTTTGTTCAGACGGTTTTCATATTTGGATTCATAGACTTTTGTCCAATGCTTTCCAGTGAATATTTTTTGACCCTACCATCTTTTTCTGTTAAAGCAATTCAGAACAATGGGTCAATGATGAGCCGTATTGGCAGTAAACCGTGTACAATGTAATGATGAAATAGATTTGTAAATTAATAAAATGTATATAATATTATAAAGTATAATTATATATTACAATATCTAAAAAATAATATATATTTATTTAATAAATATATAGATAAATTATAACAATAAAGTATTTATCTAGCCTATCTTGTATCGATCTAATCTAAAACTTGAAGTTCATACGACAAGAAATTACGATTTAAGTTGCAACCTACGAGCCTGATGCTTCGTTTTACGATACATAATGTCTACAAAGTTCAAGAACTTTGATATAGTCTCATGTGAAAATGCGAGTATATGATAAGATTAATCGGATTTTTTGTATCATGTCCAAGTCCTACATGCATATACTGTGCTTGTTCATTTCTAAAGTCGATAATGTACCTTTTCTGTATTACTTCACATCTCAAAAAGCTTGTGAATAAAATAGACCATACCAAAAAGTATTTTGTGCAGGAGCAAGAATTTGCGCATTATCGCATTCTCAAAGCTATTTAAAGGAATTGAAATCTTTAACTGCTTTATAGTTATCAGATCAGTTGAAACATGATGTAAGGCATCATTTTGAACTTTAGCTCAATTAAATCGACAGGTAAAAGGATCATCTTTAGTAGATGCTGAATTAACCTTTTCAATGTTTAATGTCTCCAGAAATCTTAAAATGGAATCTACATTATACTTTCACACTATTACATCAGCGTGTGCTTGCAAAAAACGCATAAGATGTATTAAGAACCGTAAAGATGTCTTTATTAATTAATATTGTGTTTTCATGTTTACTTTCGCCCATTAGTTTCATGTGGTTTTCATTTTGTTTGATTTTTTAATTTGTTAAATCAGTGTTTAAAATGTTTGCTTTTTTGCTTTTTCAACATTTTAATGCGACAAAATTAGTAAAATAATGCCATAAGCCATAAAGTTGTGGATAGCCTAAATCCGATTTCGTACTTTTCCGTTCAGCATTAACATTATTGCTTTTCTTATATTTCGATTATTCTTCCCGGTAGTCCCTTCAGCAAGACACCTCTACTAAAACCTTGTCAATTGGTAATGTGGCGAAAATCCTCATTGTATACACGTAATGATGAGAGTAAATTTTTATAAAAACTACCGGCAGGTTTATTACACAGTCCATGTACCATTTGTTTTCATAACAGATATCGATTCCCTGCTAAAATTCTTTTTATGATGGCCAATTTATAAAATAATTTCACAACGAGGAAAGTCATACGTCGATGTTTGACATGCACCGGCCACACTGCCTCTTTTAGTGCGAACGGCAGAAAGAAGTGAAAATTTCTTGGATACCATCTGCACCAAACAGCATTGAGCATCATTTGCATCTAAAAGCTGATATACACATGCTGTAATTGATGTTCAGTGTCGCCTGGTATACGGATGATATCCAAGAAATTTTCATCTCCTCATGCTGGTCGCACTAAAAGAGGCAGCGTGGCCAGTGTATATACGGTTATATCAATATAACTTCGACGCATCAATTCTTCGTTCTCAATTTTCTTTATAAATTTGGCGATCAAAAAAGGCATAGCAATATATAGCGATTAGCGAAGCAGAACGGATGAAACTGCATTAGCCTTGGAAATCACAAGAATTTAATAGTTATATCTCTTCAAGCGGAAAATGCGGTTCGAGCGCTTGGACGTTTCCTTTATGGGATAGTCAAAGTGTTTACTCCTCTTCATGTCTAAGAATAAATCATAGCCTAGATTGCCCAAGAAGTCAACGTCTTTCAAACTGCAATTTCCATATAAGCTAACAGAATCAAGTATTTGGAAGCATTTTCGTCAATATGTGTCCATAACACGAGCGTTGGAAATATTTTTACATAATTTTTTTAATTAGTTCTGATGAGTTATGATATAATATGCATAGTCGAAGTTCGTCATGTTTCCTCATCCCAGCTGAAGGAAGCACCTTCATTTGCAGGTGCTCTAAAAAATGCTGTCAATAAATTTTATGATTTACTTCCTACATTTTTAATTTCAACTTTCACTTAAAAATCTCTCATTTCAGCTCCTGAAATTGTGAATTACGAGGCAATAGACTTTGGCACCGACATGTGGGCGATCGGTGTCATTACACACATTCTGTAAGTTGTATCAGAAAGAAAATATTTGCTGAAGTCTTTGACTTTTGTAATGTGCAATGTCACGTTTGCTGATCTCGAATTAATCAGAAGGAGGAAATTGTGGAATGTGTAAAATTACTAATTGTGCTGTTTCTTTACCCAATAGGAATAGTATTTACACTATTGCTATTGAATTAGCCAAAGATCACACAGTGTGAATATACTAAATAGAAAATTTGCTGGTTTGCGATCCTAGCTTTATTCATTAATATTCATTATTTTAACTGATTTTAATGAAATCATTCTAATAGATTTTTTATGATATGTTTTATCAATTTCATAAAGACAATTATTTTTTAACAAAAAAATGAAAACCCAGCACCCTCTTCCTCTGATATTCGTATGCAAAAGTAAGTCAATCACACAAGAAAGTCAGATGCCGAGTGATTTTGAAGCCTCCCAATAGCAATGTCGGATAAATTATGAGGACATTGGAGGCCTCCATTAACTGAAAAAATTGGACCGTTTTTCTACTACTATGTGCTCCATCGTCTGATCCTGTTCGCTGCAAATGCAGTCAGCTGGAAGGCTAGCACCCCACTTGTCTAGAGTATGAACACAAACTCATACACCTGTTTTGAAACGGTTGAAGAGCATCTATTGATAATGTAGAAGTTGAAAGCCTGATGGGGCACACGTAGAATCTGTGATAAGCCGTTTGTTCTTCACATAGGAGTCCGCCCAGTCGATCCTATGTCGCCAAATCGGATGACTTGAAATCAATCGCAGTCTCGGTGGGTCGTAGATGTCGGTCAACGCTATCTAATGAATAAAGTCGACTATGCATTACGAAACACATGTAGGCTTTATTGTATCACTTCTGCGGTCTTATTTCGATATGTCTCAATGGAAGAATGCAATTAAAGCTTGTAGATCCATCACTTCGGCAGTCTTAATATTTCAAAACTGTCGCATTTTACGTTTTATCATGAAATATAAATCTTCAGGACATATATGCAGTTGCTGGAAATATCTTATTCATTAGATAAGTACTAATATTTATTTTGTGATTCTTTGAAAAGCAACTAACAACTTTTTGAATCCAATATATTTGTATGTTTCATTAGTGAAATGAATTAAGAATCAAGAGTAACTTTCATTGATATCATTGCATGTTTTTCGTTGGACTAATAACAAATAAATCTTAAATGTTCCATGTTGCATTATGTATACAAATTAGCGAATATTACTTCACAAATCCAACATCACTTCAGAAACGTGTATTCTGTGTCCGATGTCTGGCATGATAGGTTATTCATGTCGTCAACAAAAATCTCTTGTGTAAAAGCAAGTATGTAAAGAAACAAAATCTGATTACTTCTTTGATTTGATCGGGTGTAAACAATTTCGATGGACTTGACGACACAATTCGTCTTCCATTAATATTTCGAATAAATGAAGCGTGCTTATCCCAAGCTAAGATGTAAAATATTATTACCAAAGTCTTCCAAGAGTTGCTACACTCAAAGAGGATCAGTTTATTGTGGTTTACTGGTTTCTGCATGTGAACGAAGAAAACGTTTTGGGTATTACTTTCTCATTTAAATTAAAGTGAAACTATCATGTGGAATCTGTAGAATTACTAATTATGTTGTTTCTTTACCCAGCCGCACATCTTTTGCATGGCAATTTGATCTATCGTTTATTTAATTTCATTGTTGTTAATGTTAAGACTTAAGAAGAACTTTTTCCTAAGAAACTCGAAATATTGCGATTTTCTCCATGATACATGGTTTCGCACTTAACATGTCTCCCAAAGATTTCGCTGTATGTCTATCTTTTCATCTGCAATATTCTCTATCTTTTGATCCGACTTACCGTCTAATCGTATTTCAAACTTAAAGACAACGAAATTTGAAAAATCTATCAAATTAGTTTCACTTGTCTGTGCAATAGTATGACATTTCCGTTATCGTACTTTCCTGTTTTCATCATTTATATAAATTTGCAATTTGTTATGTACTCTCAGATTCTAACTGTAGAAGAACTAAGTTTTATTGTTTCACCTTACAAAATGCTTCCTAGGTGAATTATCGTTGCACGAATGTTGCAAGCCATTCATTAAGATTTTGAATAATTGGAGATGGAATAATATCTAATATTTTTCAACCTTACAATGAGCATATTCTTCTTCAGAGGCAATCACTGAATTACCAAGAAAACGTAACCAGGTAAAGTGTTGGCATAGATTATCACAGATTTTGTGTTGGATGCTGAGAGCAGCAAATCTGCAGAAACCGGACAAGTTTTCATCATAAAGCATAAAGTTTTGGGAATACCGAGGTCAGAATATCAAAATCTTAATTCCAATTTTTTTTTTAATTTCTTTATTTAAAGACATTTGATGACAAAGCTAACATTTACTAGCATGAATTGACAGCTTGTTATTTGAACTATATGAATATGAAAGAAATATGATTAATTAGTCATCATGAAAGTCTAGCTTTTGAAATTCAAACCTGCTGACAATGTTTTCTGAATTTCGTTGCGTCCGATGTAACGTTTCGGTTAGTAAATCTCAGTTAGAGACAACATGTGAAAAAACTGATCGTAAAAGCTCACAGCTTATTTAGTTGCTTTGCCACTGAGATTATTATTGTTTGCCATCGCGATTTATGAGCAGTATGTAATGGAGAAGTTGATGATGTATTCAACCATTCTTTTCGATACTCTTTCTGATCAAATCAAACAAATACGAGTAGATATACAGAAACATCTTACGGTGCACCAAGTTCGTAAGCCACGCCGCCAATATCAAGGTTGTTTTGATTGATTTTGCACTTGAAGTATGAAAACGTTTGAAAAATTCCACCCGAGTTCAGACAGTCTACTGATGCGGCTCTTGTTATCGCTAGACTCCTTCTTGATATTAGAAAAATTGACATTTCTCAAAGTTGTATGTATTTTTACTTAATCATCCACAGCTGCATTTTTTGTATTACTCGAAAGTTTTTTAAGTTGCAGGGGATATTATATCATCAAATCGTATCAAATCATATCGGAGCAGAGACGTGGACATTAAAGACCGAACCTCTTCTGAGATAAAAAGCTACATAAAGACTGATGTTGAGATTGATATGCAGTGTGACCCTGAAGGATAAAGTGTGCAGCTAGGAGATAGCAAGCAGACTGAAAGAGAATATCCTGGATGAACATCCGAGACAAGAGAGACTGAGGTGGTACGGACATGTCATGCGTCGAGAGGAAAACCAGGAGGTAAAGAAACTTAGGACAACCACAATCACAGATAGTTCCTGGAGAGGGCGACCAGCAAGGAAGTGGATTAGTGTGATCGAAGAGGATATGAAGAGGAGAAATGTTAGCTACAAACAGGGATGAATGTAGAAGAAAAGCAGTGAAAGGATTGACCAAGCCCCGATAGCGGGGAACCTATGCCACTATAATAAACCGGATTGATTGATTGCAAATCAAATCATGCCAAATTCAATCAAATAAAATTAAAGATATCCAGGCAAGCTTAATGAAATATTTAATTGATGTGTCAATTCAATGCACTATGATGTCAGCACACAATAATTAAGGAAACAAAGCAAGCCCACGAAGAATCAAAACTCGATGTATTGGATTGCCAATGAATTTCAGACGAGTATCCCGGCATCTCTAGGCAAGCTGACATATTCATGGAAAGCAACAAACAACTTATTTTTAAGAAGTATGGGCATGAGTTACAAGAGTACATACAACAAAATTTAAGCTAGAGATATCGTCAAATGAAAAATCCATTCATTACACAGCATTCAAAGATGGGTTTATTATCTCTACAAAGAAGTTGCTACTTCAATTCGCGATCTGTGCGGGTGGCTGTTGGCGGCAATTGATTGAAAGGAACCGCAGTGAAATTTCCACCACACCAGGATGTATGTCGACTGACTTTTAGGTGCTGATACTCAAGATGCGCAATATATAATCTGTGGAAGGCTATGACGATGTCTGAAAGAGTCGTCAGTCTTGCCAATAAAAATTTATTACACTTTTTGCAAATAAGTTTGTAGATAATATTTGAAGAGCAACAGTCAAGATTTTGCTTAAGTATTACAAGCTTTCTTTATTTTCAAAAGTTACTTGTTGCCGAGTTACAATGATCTTGCAGTTATTGCAGCAGCGATCAGGGAAATAATACATGGGAAGCAGGTTTACTGTTCGCTTTCATGAACCGCACATGATGCATAAATGTTAATAAAATGTCTTAACATGCATCTATATCACAAGTAGGACGCATCGCCTTTCGAAATTGTAAGTGTATAAATATTCAAGACGTGAAAACAAAATCTGACTTAAATCATTGGTGGAATTACAAACATTTCTGGCTTGTTCGCCATCATCTGTTGTGAAGAATTAGTAAATCAGATGCAGTTAAATCGTCATCCGAACTACAGACTTATGAAATTAATGAAATAATTCAAATGTTGTTCTCAGAGCTCGGGTTCAAAATTTTTTGAAGTTCAAATTTCAATATTAAATTCATCAATGATATCAGCCACTAGAAATGTTTGTGATGAATGAAATTGTGAGAATACACTAGTCATGGCGGTTCTGATGTGGGGATTATCACTCTTTTTAGTATATGTATTAGTAAAAATGTACATGTATGTCACTCTTTATCCTAAAGAAATTGAATGTGAAGTCTCTGAATAGGTTTGAACTGAGTCGACGTCCGGCTCTAACCCCGGTAAATTATCTCCGTGTATCATAATCTTTTACAGAAATTATCAAGTTAGTTTCTATTCCCATTGGAACTACCAGCGATGTTGATCCATATGTTTTGCATAGAAAGTATTCTGTCTTCAACAATCGTCGGCATTCACTGATTAGAGGACAATGGAACGAATGAAATGCAATGCAACATGAAAGCCATCAGGTGCTTCATAATTCTCTAAATTACTCTTCTGGTATATCTTAGTGATATGACACCAATTACAGCAAATCATTGAGTGCGCTCTACATCAGATTCAAAAATGTTATCTTACCGACTTTTTGACACGGCATCACAAAGGGAATTTCATCCTTTCTTGCAATAAGGTTTCTAAATTCGCGTGTATTCCATGATTCATGTGCAAATCGCACTTCTATGTAAATGATTAAAACATGCTTAATTAAGGAAGTGGATTAAAGAGACTATGCTAGTTAAAGAAAACATATAAATAAAAGGAATGCGGGCTATCATATGATTGCGAATGAGCTCACTTTCAGTCGAAATCCTGTGCTGACTGATTAAGTGAATGCATGGTCGTACCTAGGTCAAGATAACGTGGAAACGGAGGAAATGTCCACCTCTCTTATTCGTTCACTCATATCCTAGTGATAAAACATGCTACAGTAGACTCCGATTTATCACCTCACCCGTTTAATGCATCCAAATTAGCCCTGGACGGAATTTATCCATTGAAAATACATCTGCTGACAGATCGACCAACCCGTTCACTTATCAACAGTATAACAGAACGCAGACCGTTCTCACTGATGAAAGTGCTGCAATTCAAGAGGTTGAAGACTTCATCATCAACATTTGACAACATGATGAAGAAGTCATCATCCAGTCATCCAGAATCTTCATCATCAGGAATTCACGCAAAGCCGGATGTCCAACGCATGTTATGAGGGAGGCCTACTTCTCATTAATACGACCATCCCTTCTCTGCGCATGCTCATGTTTTGTTATGTGCCGCCGATTTTAACAGAGGAAGATTGCTTCTGACTGAGACATGTTGCACGCATTATAGGACACAAATTTCAAATCTCACTGTCGTCCATCGTCTAGACTGCTGACTCCATACGCGAAAGCCCTGTGTCATCCTTTTTGGCATCTTCGAATCATCCCCTCCATTGACTTTTTACCAGAAACCACTCCCGTAATACAAGAAAGAGCAGTTATCTTCGCCCGCAGTTTGCACGCACCAAACGTTTTTGTATTTCTTTTATCAGCTATACTGCCGGTACATAACTTTTACAATGTCTTGCTTTTAGGGACCTGCGAAGCTTCGAGATTCGATTCGCGAATCAGCTGTCGATTCGAAGCGAATTTGCGATTCGAGAAAAATTTAAATCGGTTCGTGTCGACAGATCAAAAATTATTTCAACCGTCAGCTTCTGATTTATAGCCACTTTTTGCTCGTTACTACCTTAAAGTGACATTGCAACATGTTTGAAAGTCTGGATCCACACTGAAAGTAGCTAAAAGCGTCGGTTGCTGAACAAGAATTAGTCGATTCAGCTGTAGTAAGTGCTATATCATTAACAGTTACTCTTTGTGCTACGTATTGCTCAGATCAGGGCTTCAGGTTCGGTCTATCTTTCCGACCGAGTCCGATATACTTTACAAGAACTGATTTACAGAAGTTAATGTGAAATGCGGAAATGGTCCATTAGCAGGCTCGCAGGCTTGAAGACTTATTTTCAGACTTTCTTAATCATCAGAAATCTTAGGCCAATTGCACATGATTTACCAAAACATTGAATTATGCTACGTTAACTTGAAATATTAACTCTTATCAAAAGCAGGCTATGACGTAGGGAAGCAAAACGCAAACAGTATATCTCATAAAAAATAAACAGATGGCTTTATGCAACAGTAGTCCCTATACCACCGATCTTTTGACAGTAATCCGCAGACTTCTTCTAATGAGGTCCCTCAAGTGACTTTTTTAATGAGACTTTTTCTGCACTTGACTCCTGAAACTTTTGAACCATCCGATTGATTTAATCTTTGAGGTAGGCCTGCAGTTGCTTGAGAGTAAGGGGAGAATTGGGGTAAAGTCGGGTAATATCGACAGTTAAGCCACTTTTCCAAACCATGCAGACAGCAAATTGCACCAACATTTGGCTAATTCCCTAAGGTACATCCATTCGCCACTTCAAACAGGTCCTTAGGAAAGCACTATTTTTTTAATTCTTTCTTTGTAAAATGCATCGCTCAATGTGAGTTGTAAAATTTAGACTTCCTTTAACTTCCTAATTGTGTGTTCTTTATGAGTGATTTGTCCATACAAAACAAAAAACTACCACTGAAATTTAATGTAAAAAACATTGCTATAAAAATCAGCTTTCATGTAAACTGTGGGTTGGTCCGCATTTATGTGGCAAAAATGAAGGTCCGAAAAAACATGTGGTGCCAGGATGTAGTCTAAATAGGTACGCATTAGAGGCACAAAAAGGAACAGAGGTTCCGATACATTTATAAGTAATGTTGCATGTGAATTTTTTAGAAGTCAAAATGCTTCCTTGAACCTGAACTGATAGATAAAGGCATCTGTGTTTCATGCATAATAAGGATATACACGTATAATCAAATAAATGTGAGAATCAGGAACATCTAACAAAAAATTCAAAAGCTTCCTTCTGGACACGGACCGTTTCGAATCACCAAAATGGACCATTCTGCTTAAAAGTGTAGGACTTCCTCTTGGTTAATATTGATTCTTCAATAATGCTGTGAAATTCAGTCTTCCCTGTTGGCCAGTCTTCAAGATGCCTACTTGCCATTAGAATGGTTATGGCATCAATTTTGATTCCATAACCATCTTTATGTCAATTTTTCTCAAATGAATAATTCCCAGCAGATGCAAATACGAACTACAATGAATATTTCGATGAATATTGCCATATTTGCAATAAAGTTAGATTTCTCCAATGTGACTGCTGCCCAGGTGTGACTACTGCACCGACAACAGTCACTGGCATCAATTCCGATACCACAGGAATTATCAGCCCAGTGGGATTTTAGTCAGACTTACTGAACATTAAAGGTATCCGAAAACGAATCGTAGAAGAATTGCTCATTCAAAATTTGCTTCGGATCAGAGAATGGCCGTCGATCCGATTGTATAAGGGAAAAAGCAATCATTGTAGTTACGAAAACAATGGTTACATTGTTCTATGTGTTTTGCAATGGCACTATTGCCACTTAAGTGTTCAAGTTTACGTTGATGCAGACGTCTTTTGGTTTTGCCAATATATTGGCAATCAGGATCAACCTGACATTGAAAGCAATAGACAAGACGCGATTGCATGTCTGGACCTAACTTATTTTTAAGGGAGAAATATCTTCCAGTTTTGAACGAGGTCATAACAACCTTGCATTCCAAGTTAAGTTTACGAAAATTTTTTACTAACTTATTACTAAATTTCTGTGATGCATAACTCACGAAGGGGATTTTGATTATTTTATTGAAGTCATTATCAATTGTTACGCGTGAAGAATTGTTTAATTTACGACCTATAAATTTGTTAATTGTTGATTGAATTAATTGCAATGGATAGCCATTTCTACTTAAGATATTGGTAATTTTACTACATTCATTATGGAATAGATTCCAATTATACATTTTATATTTTAGATACCAAAAATAATTTTTGTTTGTATGTACATTCCGCCTGAATTAGTCATCATAAGAAAAACCATAATTGATGATTATATTGTTGCTAACGTTGATATTATTTTGTCACAGCTGTATGATTTTGAAATTGTAATTTGCGGTGATTTGAATAGATATGATACCTCCTTTATTTCGTATCATCTTGATTTGGTGAATTTAGTGAGTGAACCAACTCGTGAATCTGCACTTCTTGATTATTTTCAGGAATATCACTTGTGCGCTCTCATCTGAATATGATGTTACTGTGACTGCTCCGCTATCGAATTCTGATCATCGAAGTGTAACTGCTACCCCTCAAGTACCTCTGATTCGCCCGAGATATGTTATAAAACCTTTGTTTGATCTTCGACAGACTTACATAAATGATTTCATAAGACAGTTATCTTGCATTAATTGGATTCACTTTTATAGATCGGGTGCTGACATAGATGCCAAGTGTGATTTTCTGCACTCGCTTCTGTCTGAGTTGGTGCGACAGTGTATTCCCGTCGTTTTCATTGAAATGTCTGATTCCGACAAGTCTTGGATGACTCCGTTGGTGAAATATTGTATTCAACAGCGTTGGGATGCTTTTCGGGCTAAAAATTATCCTCTTTATCATCATTGGAAAGACAAGACAAAGACAATGATATTCTCTGCAAAACAAAAATGGTCTTCCAGGGCCCAGAGCGACTCAAAATCTTTATGGAAAGTGGTAAATGCTACCAGAGGAACTAAGGCTCGGGACTATATTTTTTCGATTATAGATCAATTTGACTCCATCTCAACAGCTGTTAATTCTATCAATGATGCTTTCTCGTCAATTCCTGCATCCGACTTGTCAGTTGAAGTTGACTCGAGTGACGCAAATCAAGCGTTCTCTTACTTAAAATGAAGTATTGATATCCCTGTGTCTGTCGTGCGAAAACACCTTCAGGAACTGAACAAGAACAAATCGATGGGAAGTGACGGTATATCCCTGATTTTGTATAAGCATGCTGCTGACATACTTGCTGGACCTTTTGCCCATCTATTCAACCTATCTATCCAAGAATGTCGAATTCCGAAAAGATGGAAATTGTCGCATATTGTTCCGGTGCCAAAAAGTGCTACACCTGATATCAATAATCTACGACCCATCTCACTGCTGCCTACCCCGGCAAAAATATTAGAGAGACTTGTCTTGCAGTCGGTGTACAAGTTGTTTATCGATAAAGTTGGTTATAATCAATTTGGTGCTAGACCTATGAGCTCTACTACTGCGGCAGTAATTGATTTACTACACTATGCTTTGAATTGCTTGGAGAGCCCTGAAGTTTCAGGTATGAAAATCATTGCATATGATTACACAAGAGCTTTTTGACACTCTATCTCATAAGTTGGTAGTTGAACGACTGAAAGATAATGGTTTCCCTTCCAATTTCGTGAAATGGGTTACCGATTACCTCGGAGGCAGAGAACAAGCTACTCGGATTGGCTGCGTTGTGAGTTCCTTCAATAAGGTGGTGTCGGGTGTGCCTCAGGGCTCAGTTTTGGGGCCAATGCTATTCTGCTTGGTGGTTGGTTCCCTAAAATCGGTATACCAATGTACTCACATTGTGCAATATATTGACGATACAACTTTGTGCATTCCTCTATATAAACAGGGTACAAACCAGCATGTGCTTGACGAACATCAGAACATACTCAATTGGTCATATGAAAACTCGTTGTACATCAACCCTGCAAAATGTAAATCAATCTGTTACAAGAAGACTAATCAAACTGAAGATTTTCCACTGCCAAATGTTTCGCCAGCAGAAGAGATCAAGTTTCTTGGTGTCATCATCAATGATAGGTTGACTTGGGCATCGCATGTGAGATACATCTGTAGGATTGCATCAAGGAGAATGTACGCGTTACGACTCCTGAAACCTGTTTTCAATAAGACTCAACTTGCTCTGGTTTATAACGCGATAATACGACCCCTACTAGAATATGCTTCCCCTGCATTTGTGAAACTTCCGGTTGGACTCAGCAATGATCTCGAAAAAATTCAACGCAATTGTCATAAAGTGATATGTGGTTTTAGTGTTGGTCAGAACTGTAATTGTGGTCAGTTTCAGTGTTTATCCGATCGGCGACAAACAGCATCAAAAGCTCTACTGGTTAAAGCCTCAACTGAAAGTCAACACGTATTGAACGGGATTATTCCGTTGAAATCAGAAAGAACGCAGAGATTCCTTCAACCATGTGCAATGACAACACGTTTTTTGAACTCTTTTGTCCCTTATACGACGGCCCTGTCAAATGGATCGATATTGTAACCTGATTGACAATTTTGTATACAGGGTCATTTTAAAGAAACCGAAGTTTTCATAAGAATGTGAAATGGGTAAAAAACAAGCTGTGAATGTAGTACCTTACATTTTTGGGAACCTAAGATTATCGGATTTGGTAAAAATATATGTGTAACAGCAGAAAAGAAGCGAGATTTTATATGAATCAATTATATTTTGGGTTAATGTGGTTACCTTTCTTTTCAATACAGTATTGAAACCGCATAGGGACTGATTCACATGTTGCTTGAAGCATCTTGATCGAAATGTCATTCATAGCCGCCCGTATCCGTTCTTTGAGTTCCTCCAAAGAACGCGGAGAAGGAGTGTGCACATTGGCTTTCAAATAGCCCCACAACCAAAAGTCACACGGATTTAAGTCAGGGCTTCTTGGAGGCCACTCCATGGGAAATCCCTTGGAGATGACTCTCTCCTGAAAGATTGATCTCAGAGTCAGCTTACTAGCGCTTGATGTGTGAGGTGGTGCACCATCCTGTTGCATCCATGTCTTCTTCAACATTCTTTTCTGAGTCAAATTAGGTTTCACATGATCGGTGATCACTTGCTGGTATCGTGTGGAGTTCACAGTTACTGTTCTGCCGTCATCATCTTCAAAGAAGAATGGAGGAAGCAAGACGTTGTGGGTAAATCCAGCCCAAACAGTTAATTTCGGAGAATGAAGTGGCTGTTCTTGGATTTCATATGGATTGTTGGTTGACCATATTCGTGTGTTCCAAGAGTTAACTGCCCCGGAGAGATGAAAATGAACTTCATCAGTCCATAAGATGTTGTTAAGAAATTGGTCATTTTCAGAAAACTGCTGTAGCATTGATGAGCAAAAGTTCAATCTCTTTGTACAGTCCAAAGTCAACTGCTGCACAAAATGAATTCGGTATGGATGCATCCGCAGGTGGCATTTCAATATCTTTCGGGCACTTGCTTGACTAATGCCAACGTCCTTGCTGACTTTGGCAATGCTCGCTCTTTCGGATGAGGTAGCCACACGTTCTGCAACATGTTCGATGTGCTCGTCACTCACACGAGGTCTCCCTGATTTTGGCAGATCGACGACATTGCCAGTTGTCTGAAACCTCTCGATTAATGCACACACAGTGGATACCGATGGGGCTTCAGATTTTGTTTTCAACCCTTTAATCGTCGAGAATCGTCTTAAGGCAGCAGCAAAACTTCGCCCATTTTCGTAGTACAACTCAACGATCAGAATTCTATCATGGAGCTCGATGCGAGACATTTGAATTGGACCCTGGGGAAAATAGAAATAGCCTATCTGCAAGGTATGTGGCACATAAGAATCCGACTACGTGCTTAGTCTAAAAATAGAAATGATGTGTAGATATCTCATCATTTGACGGTATAGCAATCAAACAAAAAGTTGCGTTACTTTAAAATGACCCTGTATATGTATAACGCACTGAATTTTCGTAAATTCAAATTCATTCTATGTACGCCATCAGCAATCATGTAAATGTCTAACTTATGATTTTCAATTACTTCAATAAAAGATTTACTTACTTACTTACTTACGATCAATGAATCAGATCGATATTAATCAATAGATTTCAACCTTTCTACTACGTAGTTGTTTGAGTCAACGTCGTAGGTTTGATCTTTAATAAGACGATGAATGAATCAGATCGATATTAGCCAATTGATGGTCTGTAGCATATAGTCAGAGGTGGAATGATATTCTTTATATCATATTTGTTTTCTACGTGAAAATGAGGTCTAAATTTGACGTTTCGAGCGTGTCAATATTCCATTTTCATATAATCAATCACTACCAATCAATCAGATCGATATTGATCAATAGATAGACTGCAACTTATAATTTGCCGCTTAAATGATATTTCTCATATCATGTTAATTATCTATGTGATAATTTTGCACATATTCGACTTCAGCAGTGCATCTCTATGAAATCAATCATTGCTAATTAATCAAATCAATACTTATCAATTAACAACAATGAAATTAAATGGACGAAAGATCAAATTGCCATGCAAAAGATGTGCGGCTTGTAGGATTCGAACCTACGACCGAAGTTAACTAGACCTGTGCTGTACCAACTGAGCTACGAGCCACTTATGCGACTGTGACAATTGGCAGGATCAAACCCTTACCACCACACATCAGTTGTCATAGCAATTATAGTCAATGAATAAATAATTCGTCACAATTGTGATGAAATATCAAGTATCTTTTGAATAGGTCGCTGTATGATTATTTTGGTTATCATATTCGCATTCAGCGCAAAATTTTGATCTAGTTGCAATTAACCGATTTTATGGACAACTTTTTCAAGGTTAAAGCAAATTTTGACGCACCCTGTACTACAATGCAATTTTCTCTGTATAATATCATAGACTTGCTACAATAAAGTACATTAGTCACAACAGTAATGGTATAATATATCGATGCAGAATCTTAGAAATACAACAATAAACAACTAAAGTGATAAAAAGGAATATGTGAAGACATAGGGATAGAAGCATATCAGCTCATTCTTCCCAACTAGAGCATGCAATCTAGAAAATGTCTATGGTGTCAAAATTTATACCACAACTATTCTAGGTTTTATTTTTTCTCGGCCACATCTGGTGTTAAGCACATAAAGAATTGAGAAAACGATGGTGGATTACGGTGGAAGTATATATAAAATTAATGAAATTTCTCTTTGATTTTTGATTTCTTGTCAATGCCTTCTTTAAATAGCCAGATTCACAGTGAAGTCATTTGTTGTCGAGTGACGCGCGTGATGTACAATTTGAAATACGTATTGTATTCCCTATGTATCAAAATGAAATAGCTAACTCAAACTTTCTCAGATGTTTTTCGAGCACACATCTGTTATTCTTTCGCGAAATTCCAATTGTTAAAAGTTTCATCAAAAATTTTCAGTGTGTTCTATTTACATTCACAGCTGACGCAAGTTCGTCGAGCTTTTGTCATTATCTCAAGGAATAGCTTTACTCTTTCCAATTAAATCACATGAACCATTGATTCCGGCAAGAACTTAAGAATTCTGTTACAAATTTATGTACAGCAAACCTTATTGTTTTCGAGATATAATAACCATCTTGAATTTTAGATTTGCAACTAGCTGTCTTCTCTTCTTTCTTGCGATGAGTTACATTGTATGTTGTACTGAATATCGGTTCCATGGACATCAAAATAGCAATGCACGAAGTTCAACATTGTCCCTTATAAATAAAGATGAAATGCAGATAAATATAAATACAAACAAGTCATTTGGCATTGGATGTGCACAACCGTGGGTCTGTAACACACGTTTTCAACACATGGTGGAGCAAAGAGAATAGGGAAAGCCTTTGATCATGCTGTGTCTGTAAATTACATGTGCAATTATTGATATGTTAACTTTGATGCCATTTTTATTCTTAGGAATTCATGTGGCTGCAGAAAGAATTATCTTCATGCTTTATGAATACAGATATTTAGTTATGACAAGTGAGTGTACATATAAATGGCGATTTTTCATGAAGATAGGAATGAATTAATGGGTGCAAGAAATTTTGTATTCTATTTGTTGCGCATTAAAAATGGAATATATTGCTTTGTCAGACCGAATGAAGTAACGAAATCTTGCAAGTATCAGATATATGATTCATTGCTTCTGTTTAGCGCAGTGTATGAATTTTATGAGATATCTGTCGACTGATCTTGACTACTACATCTGAGTCTCCATGATTGTACTCCACTTAGGATATTTATTAATTTTTCCAGACTGGATTTCATGCAGTGGCCATTTAGTGTATACTGAATGTATCTGCTTGATAACTAATTGGTGCCTCACGAAATGTTGAGGAATTCATTTCTAACTGAAATATCTAAGCGTTGATGTAAGCTACACTTTTGGCAATCAATATCTGATTTATATCTTAATCAAAAACACAAACATGTTTTGACTGAATTGCTGAACATCTAGAACTAATGTATTTTAAGCTGAAGGTAGAAAAAGTATAAGGCAACAGAGACAGATTTGATCGGCTAAAAGTTGATCCATCTGAACTATTTGTGTCTTTTAAAATTATTTGAAAGCTATATAGAACATTGTTATCAGTTTGCAACCGGCAAATAGTGCTGTACAAGGTTGTTCATCAATTTTTTGTCAGACTTTGTATGTGATACTTATTTTTTGTATTATTGTGAAATGTACTGCTATGTTCAGCGCTGTGGAGCGATGAATGAAGCCATTGATTGATGATAATGGTCGATCATTCACATAATATTCGTTCCTAAATTTTTGTCAATTTGATTGCAGGTCAGCTCCCTGCTATCTATTCTTCCTGAATGCATATAATTTCTCTGCGTATACGCATGTTCTTCTATATGTTATTCACCGGCTTTCCACATAAAATTATTAATAGCGTGATTTTCGAGTGGACTAAAAAAATGCTAAATACTGATAGTAATTGAGCAAAAATTTCTTCAAGATAGATATCGTATGCATTGTCAAATAATTAGGTGGTTAGAATTTTTGATGCTGAACAGCCTCTTCTTCCAGGCACGCAACATTTGTCATTTCTGATTTATCACGATCTTTGGCAGAATTGTTTGCCAACTGCACACATCTTGCTCATCACCATCTGATCACTTTTCCAGAGTGTGACATTCACTTTCATTTGCACATATTTCATTATCGATCCCATCACCTTTCAACGTTATCCAGCTTTGGAAATATAACGTCTTGAATTTTGAATTTGACATTCCTTTGTCTGTACTTTTTTTCAATGTCTCAAACTAATTCCATAAATGGAAATGAAGCGAAGAGTTGCAAACTGATTCTTGAAAAAAGTTTGTCATTGATTTTTCATCATAGCCATTATTCCAACATGCCTGTAATGCAAAGAGAGAGTACAAATGCAGATTAATCTATGGATCTTAGGCCTACTGTTTGTGCTCAGACTTTAATCCTGACAACAAAAGTCTGTCTACTGTACTATGCCACGGAACTGTCGGCGTGGCCTTGTGAAGAAAGTGAAAGCTCGTCTTCACCGCTGACTTCGGCTCGATTCCTTGGTCAGGTGAGTGCGGTCGGGGAATCAAGGGTGTCAATAGTAATCATAATTATGTATGCTTATTTCCAAGACAAATGACAATCGGGAAAGACAAAATTAAATCTAGTGAAAATCCTCTTAAGTTTTATTTAAAGATGACAAAACGGCAGATGATTCTCCTGCACTATAGGCGATGGTATATGCATCACCTTCTTGAGCACGAACACGTCTCAAATCCTCTTCTATTTTATTGCACCACCTCTTTCTTTCACTCCCGAAAACACGCTTGATCCTTACTTCTATAATAGATCCATTTTTGCGTTTACACAAACATAAACAAGGCGCAATCTCAGCTGCCACTTTTTACTGACACTCACAGTCGATTGCACCATCGTGGAATAGTGATTCCAGGAATAAATCCTAATCTCAGACTAGTTATTCCGTGGAGCTAACTGTCATTGCACCAACGGAGCTGATTGCAGGTTTAACTATTCCAGCGAGTTATGCCGCCCTTGAAAAACACGCGCCAATGACGTCATTGACTGCGTCATTTGTGGGTCATTTGTCAAACGTTGCTATGATAACTAACGGTGCATGCTCGTTGGTGCAATGCAAGTAAGTTATTCCTTGTTTTATTCCAGGAATAAGACTTATTCCACGATGGTGCAATCAACCCTCAGAGGATAATCACTTAAGAAAGTGAAAAAATAAAACTTAAGAATGAATTTTTTAAGTTTTATTTTAAGATGAAGCAAGTAAAACAATATAGTTGCAAGTTGCAATATACATAAGTCACTCAACTAACCGGTATAAAGAATTCGCAACTGAGTATGCCCATCGGATAAACGAGTTTAACCGTCTTCTAGACGTTGAGCAATGCGACATGCAAAAGTGGTTGCTTCTAGGCAAGCGATCTGGAGCCGTGTGATATGCAAGGGATGAATTTCACTTTCACGCTTTAATGACAACTTTCCACACTTTCACACTTTAATTGATTGGTATAATTACATGATTGTAATTAAATGATTGCTTCCTGTTGCTATCAAAATTAATTGATTGCTGTACCAAGTTTAATTGCAATTAATTTTTTTAGGGGAGGGGAAGGCCAATTAACAAATTGGCCAGTTTGTGACTTCTCTGAATAGTTACATAAGCTCAGTGTCGAGCAACATGTTGATATTGCATTGTAAGTAATAAAACAGTGATGATTCATTTCAGCTATCACACGCAGCCATGTCCTGATGATATCTGGATAGAAGCTTAAATCATTCGGCACAACCTGATTACACAACATTCAGCATCAGTATTATCTGCTCAGCCAAATATTTTCTATAAACTCTTCAAGAAATATGCTACATGCTATTTTGAGTTAGAAACTAAAGATAAAAGGGGGGGAAACAAGTTTACGAGTCTTTCATTACATTTGTTTCAAATTATCTTAAAAACTAAACTGCAAAGCTATAAATGATTCAATGCACCTTCGAATAATTAAGTAGGATATCATAGCATTTTTTAAAAAGCGAGATTCTTTTGGGATAACCTACACGAACTGAGAATGTATCAAGTTCGATAAAGAATGTATCAAGTTCGATCGCCTCATTTATTTTTCATGTGAATGATATCATAAATGCAAGAAGAGCAATTAAAATTCACAATATCCAATGTATTGATCTTGTAGTTGAATGACTATGTGCGCGGCAGATTGTTTCTCATCATAGCGTCATTTTCAAATTCGATTAAGTTGAGGACAAATGAGGAAAATTGTCGTTTGATGTCCGTATGTCTGTCAAGAATCATTTCTTAGAATTTCAATGAAATGTCAGAATCATTGACTATGTACAAATTGTCACATACGAAATTTCACGCACATTGATGAATAATTTATTGGTTGCATTGCAGTGTTGATTCGAATCAAAGTCTGATGATCATTTCTCACACACCGAAAGCAGCTCTGAAATGGATTGTGTACTTTGTCAATTCTTAAACTGACGCTAAGAGAAGTGAATATTTTGTAATTTCAAATCCATTTGAATTGCTTTTCCTTGAATATGATTTGACATTTCTACAGAGTGCGTGACAATCAGTAAGTGGAAATGTCTGCCTTTAAGTACGTTTGTATTGAGCATATTAATCATAATGACATGACCGTTGAAGGGTGAAGCCGACCTTTTAAAGTGTGCGCACGTCAATGTTGAATGACACTTGAAAAGAGAATTGACCGGCTAGATTATTCAATTACCGCAATTTCTCGATTAGAACCCGTGGGTTATGGGATTTTCTAGAACTTAAACTCGGGTTCTGAGCGCGATTGGGTTGCATGGGATTTTCCTTCTGAAGTATGTACGACTTTGTATCCTTAGGGACTGCGTTAAAGTGTTTGTAGAATCACCACATTCTGAAAATTTGAAATAGCGTAGCGGAGTGACTGCACAGGAATGCTGCCAGATAATGTTATAAACAAGAAGATAGTGTTAAGAAGTTATAAACAGGGATGAGAATTTTCCGCAGAGCCGCGGCAACGTCAATGAAGCTGTCTAGTGTATTTTCTTCTATTAAGAAGCACCTTGAATATGTGAATTTCTGCCGGGGCCACTGTTATCCCATTCTCATCCCTTTATAATTGAATTTAATATTCAGACAAAAACAAAGCTTGCCGACTAGGGACCAGTGGACTCTAGAACTTATATAGGACTCTAGAACATTATATGATGAATTAGAAATGCAACAAAATGGTTGCCCTCAATGAGCGCGACAACAGACATTCATCACAACAGGAAGAGGAAATTTATCAATTTCACGTCCGGTAGAAAGCTTATCAAGCGATATATAAAATAGTCAGATGCAGTCAGCAAGTGCCAATAAAATCAATAGTGAAATTAAAACAACTAACTTAGAATTCACATACCATGTCTTTGACTTTCTGCAAATTTGTACATTGCTGTTCACAATTTTAAAAATGACAATTCACATGCCAAAGGTAGTCATAACATGTCCACACGGAGATTGTGCAAATCGATTGATTCGGTTTTATAATTATCATCATTGAAGTGAAAAGAGCACATGCGTTTAGATACCGTTGGAATAAAGTTATTTCAATGAATGTTTCATCCAAATTGATATGTTCGGTTCATTAAGAGTATTTCGATGAAATGTCACAGATTGGTTCACAGGATAGTTCCTTGCTTCACTGCACCCACTTCGACATGCAGGAACACAGTAAACCTTCTACCAGTTATGAGCACTTGCTACGAGACAGAAGCGACCCGAATGACGATTTTGGTGCAGGAACTATGAACAACTGTGTTGACTAGCTGATTGGCGCCTTCCTTCCCATAGTCGCTATTCATCACACCGTCGCCAATGCTCTCTCAGCTGCGAAGACTAGACAAAAAGTCTTATCCAGATCTAAGTGCACGCCGTCAACTACCAGCTGCACACTGACTCACTGAATTTGGCCTCGTGTCACGTCCTTAATTAATTGATATTATGCGTTATTAATGTTTTATCATATTAGTACTTAATGAGAATTTTTTAGTTCTTCTGTGAATTTAAGTTCGGTAAATCTAGCACTCTTATGTTTCAAATTCAGAACTCAGGATTTTAGATCAATAGCTCAGAAAGCAAACCGCCACACCAATAGACTTGTGCTCGATCACGCGTTTGAAAGCTTGACCTGCTTCGAAAATCAGAAATTTTCGTGCATATCAAGCACATAGAAATTACGTCAGCCCACACTCTCAACGGGACTATGAAGATACATGTAGATCGAAGAACTTGATGTGACCAGGAATAGGCAACTATCGAAAAGGAGAGCACAAATATTGGGACCAATTGAGACTATTCCACAAAGGCGATGCGTAGCACAGATAACACAGACGAATAGCAACGGAGAAGGATATAAAAATTTCCTTGATCTTTTCGGAATTAGTCGATGAATCACATAAATTGTTGAACTGTACCAGCTAGCCAAGCACGCGGTTTGGCAAACTAATTCCTTCTATGATTTTCCATTCACGGGCATTTGTTTAGCTTTGCAATTTTTTTAGAACAGATCATAAAATAACTACATAAGGAGACCATTTTTAAAATAAAGTGCTAAATGATTCAAAGGATCACCAGGAATACGCATCTGAGGCGCTAGCGTCCTGCAAGGTGGTGAGTGCTGGTTTTCTGACACCACAATTAATTTTCAAACAGCCAATTTCAGCGACTTTGCTGTCGGTGATTTTATAAAAGGGCAGTCCTCTAGGGCGTTAACAGATGGATACCTGTTTCCGTATAATTGAAAGTAACATTCCTATACAGTTTACATGAATAATAGGCAATCAAACGTGAACTGCCTATATACCATAGTCCAACCACATTCATTCTCATATCTGACTGTGAAGAATTTATAGAAATATTAGAGCTAATGAATACAACACATTCCAATATCTGACTCACTACCAAGCATCCTACAAAAGAAATTCTCTATCTGAATTGAATTTTACAATTTATCAAAAATAAAATAGTGACATACCAACATTTTGAAAAATGACAAAGAAGCCGCTATTTATAATCTTCCATTCCGCCATCCCAATAGAACGATAACTTAACCACAACATATGTTCGACGCGAAAAGCAAGAAGGAATTCCTCATAGAGCTTGAAATTTTTATCTCCAATTCTTGTCCAAAGCATTTCTTCCACCGTAATAAACATGAAGCTTATTTTCCTCCCCTCAATAAATAAATGACTTTTCTATTTGTGAATTCCTTTTATTCTACGGACAACTATAGCCTCTAAACAGAAGCTCTCATCGATCATGCATCCTCAAAGCGAACCCAAATAAAAAACTCTTATTGCTCTGTATTAAAACTATGTAATTGCGTGATGCCTGACGATCGTTTGTGTCTGAGTTGCTAGGATTTTGTATGGTTCCACCTACAAATTCTGTGTCAGAAAAATACATCGGTAACGGTTTAGTAGCACGGTTGGATCTCATAACATAGTCAGTCCGTAGTATAATAAAGAAAAATCACTTCACCATTTTCAAATTTGCACTCAAATTCGCACATTACCTTCAATGTTAAGATTAATCTAATTATTTGTTTTCGAGGCGCCGTGCACATATTTGATATCGATGTTTCCTGTGTGTCATTTCGAATGCAAGTAATAATAATATATACAAGTGACAGGTAATGCCTTATAATATGCACTTTTCGCTAATGGTAGAATTTGTGTGTTTATAAATTCTTTTCCTGTCATCAGAACTTCTGAACGGCGAAAACTTGATCAGAAAGTTTCTTACAGACATAACGTCAACTGCAAAATTATGCTGTTAGATAATGATTATACGAGTAAATGAAATAACACTGCGGTAATGCCACGAGTTTACAGATTAAATAATGTTCTCTCAGTTCGAATCACGCTGCTACTAAACACACAGATTGAAATTTTTTAGTTCAACTTAGGTTTCTTGGCATTGAGAAATGCTAATTTTTCTCATGGTGTTAAACTCCCCATAAGAAGCCCATTGCAGAATTTGGCGCAGTTATCTAAATCATATTACTGTTAATTTCAGTTTTTAAATGACTTGATGACCCACAGCAGTGGTCCCATTTCGCATTTAATAATTTCATCGAATAGTTTCTTGAAACCACTACCTACTTAACAACAGTAGGGAATTAATAAATTCATGTGTAAAAATGATTTTTCATAAAATTACTGAAAAAGTATGTTTTTGTCGTATTTTACTAATTTTTGACTTGTTTTGTCTTTCGGACTGAAATGTGCACTGCATGTCAAACTTAGCTTTCAAAAGTAAAGGCCTTTTAATTTAGTATGGAAATGAATGCACACATCGGAGAAGATATGTTCCAGGAAATAATATTAAATAAGTTCGTATTTATTCATGTATAACAGAGAATAACATTGTCGAATAAATGTATAGCCAATTATTGCAAATTATATCAACAATAATATTGTGAAACTCTAATGGTGGAAAATACAGGCCTTGCCACCAGCCAAATATCCAAATCGACCCCAACATGTGCATCCAGTGCATTATCATTCCCAGTCTTCTTTTGCACAGTAATTGATGTATAGATGAACTAGAGAGCATATAAGACTAATGAAATCATCTTTATCATCCAACAAGATCTATTAGGTCAAAGTGTGACTTTTCGCAACCAATTTCTGATGGGATTTGCGGAGCTAAAAGGAATTCAAGTAATCGTGGTGTAGCCCCCTTTTGTCACTTGCTATCTTTGACAATGCGTGCTGTAACAGGATGTGTACCAGATGAAAAACAATTTCTCTGAAAGCAAAATTGACTCTGACCTGACGAGGTTTTTCCTGACCCACCCAAGCGAATCCATCAGAGATGCGACTACTAAGGGACACTCCCTCCATCTTTTGTACCTCTACGAAGCGCTTGTTTTCATGTCATTCTTAGGCGAGAATGTTTCATCTGAGATAAAGAGCAATCTTGTGTCGGCTTACATAAGGATACACAGAAGAAGTTCGCCAAAATCTTCTTGATCGATTACAAAGGCTGGGAACATTTCGCATCCAAAAATCTGAGGCCGAATTAGCGTCTTTAGCTCAATAGCCTCAACTGAGAAATTATGTTAATGTCCAACTTTTAGGGAAATCACATAATCTTCGGGTACCATATTTTATTTTGCGTCGTGCGACGTTTCGCTGTAAAACTTATTCATGCACTGAATGATTGTCCGTGCAATTTGTTTTCAAATAAGTAAGTAAAATCCACGAGATCAGTCCGGTCAAAAGAAATGATTATTGGCAGCTGCTCAACTTAGACCGCTAGACATAATTCAATTTCTCGATTTAGATGCGGTATGTTTGCCGGTACTCCGAACACGCAAGAATTCTCGATGAAGCGCAACGATGCTAAGTTTCATCTATTTTTATCCGAATTGATCTTCTGTCAGGTAATTAGACAAATATTCGTACTTTGATGATAAATTATTTGTACGCGTATGAAAAAGATTTAGCAGCAATACGCGTAATAAATTCTTCAAGATATGGAATAACTTCATGATAGATGGACACAAGATTCTTTCAAAATTCACTTTTGCTAAAATATACGATTCCAGAAACTCTATTTGAACTATTGAACTATTTGAGACCGAGTAGGGTTTAACACTAGGTAGTATAGGTAAATAATTGTCTAAGGGTTAGTACCTAATCAGCATCGACGTGCCCTCACTTTCGTCAAGCCAACTATGAAACCTTCGCAGCATTCATTACGAAGAAGCAAACTGAAGCTACAATCAGAATCCTCGAGCAAAAACAGACGTGAATTAATAAATGAATAGACTCAAAACTTATTTGTGTTCTTCCAAACAATTGTTTCTTTGAACGTTATTCCCTGCAAAACGGAAAAACAGCAAAACTTATTAAATTGTCCTCATGCGTTGAACGGTTGCTCTAAGAACCTAAGCATATTTATCATCGCCAACTTTTTGTAATATTGTACAATTTTGTCAGCAGCTTTGATATGAAGATTAGTTTTCAAGAAATGTTTCGCAATGTTTGAATCATGTAAATTATGTTATCATGCTCCTACAATGTCGCAATTCTGTTTTAGATAACAAGACAATAAATTCTAGAATGAAATTCGTCAATCATCTCACATAAGCCTAATTAAAATGATCGGTCGGCGTCGGTTCCAACCCTGAAATGCGTGTTGACATAAATACTAAGATTCTGTACTCGATGCGTTTCCTTGAAAGTTATCATATAAGAAGTTTACAAATTGTGACAAAATTTACACCTTCGAAAGAATTAATTTTCAAAATAGTTCGTGAATTTGACCATCCAGTGGACAAAATCCAGCTATTACTGATGATATATCTGAAAAAGCACTAAAGCTACAAGTCACGAACCCCCTTCAAAAATGCGACAGGAGGCCGACGCATTGCCGAACTTTTCAAGAATAATTGTGCAAAAGTGAACTCGCGATCTCATCCTCTAGGTAATAATGCTTTTTGTTCGTTTTCAGCTTTCATATCCCAAATCTTACGACAGCAGGCTGTGCAATGTTGCTCTTGAGAATGAAATTACTTGCTAGTTCCTTTCCTTATTGAATAGAGATCATTGTAGAAGCATGAATATGAAGGAAATTACATTCCTTATGCCTCTGTAACCCCCTCCTAGAATAATTCGTCATTGTAATAATACGGATGCTTCAATCATTGATTACAGCTTCACTTCGTTAACGTTTTACATATAAGATGCTATATTGTTGATTGCTGTCAATTACACGATACTCTTTCTTACTTGGGCTCAATCTTGTAAATGCAGAAACCAGCATACAGTGATCAAATAGAATAAAAGTGCCAATTGAAGTAAATACTGCATTGATGAATTTTAATGTATCCTGTATGAATTGATATTTCGCAGATTGAACTGGCTCTCAGGTAATATTCGATAGCAAGATTAATATGTAGATATTCAGCATGAAAATAGTGAAAAGACAAAAAAATCATAGAATAAAAAATCAAGAAGTAAAATGCTGATAGCTGGCAATTTTTTCACTGAATCTGATCGCAATTACATATTGCTCTGTTTCTGATTTTCATATTTACTTCTGCTCAATTATATGTAATATACTGCTACGTTATAATGCTTGCCTCTACTCAATTGTCGGAGTATGAACCGCTGCTTGAAAATTACAAGAATTGCTCTTAAGCAGTTGAAATTTTGTGAGGCATAATTTTATTGCTGTGTAGTTTTAAGATTTTATCAATTTGTGATCTTAAATTAATTTGTATTGTCGGAATTCTTGTATTCACTATGCATTGGTATAAAGTTGATACAGAACCTTGCAGAAACTGTTCAAAGCCAAATGACTGCCGTGGAAGCATATCTATAATCAATGTCAACTTAATATTCAATGAAAGATTATTCATTTGATCTACCGTCGTTGCGCATCTACTGCAATTACATTGTCAATGCTGTGCTATGAATTATCTCGCTTTCTATGTTTCAGACTTAGTGGTCAATCACCTTTCAAAGGTGCAAACAAATTGGAAACATTCCAGAAAATCTCATTGGCTAAACTTGATTTTGATTCTCCTCCTCTCGACGAAGTGTCGGATATGGCTAAAGATTTTATCTCAAATCTCCTGGTCAAAGTTGCAAGGTGAGCAAAAAATAACAGGTTTTTCTGTTGCTGGACGCTGATTAGAAATTTTAATGGACTGTTGGTGCATTATAGGTTGGCCATTCTATTGACCGCCTCACTTCGGAGTTGATCAAGAATAGTGGAACTGGCTAATAAGAAATTTTTTCAATGCACATTCGGACAAACTGAATTGGTTCCGGAGAATTTAATTCCGAGTTAGCTACTTCAATTACCAATATTTTGCTTCTAAATTGAATATTCAAATTCTTCAAGTCTTTCAATGTCTTCTTGACACTTGAGTCTCATGCATGATTATTGGAAGACTGTTTTCCAAACCTCGAAATAATACATTTCATCACGACATGATTATTTTCCAGAGATGTTTCTTGCGAGAAGTCTGTCCACAAATTTAATCCTATGTGATGTAAATCATGAGTGTGCGAGGATGGTGACAGACGCAACTATCGCAAGGGGGCATATATCATTACAAGAGCCCCTTTGATGTGGTTTCTCTTCATTATTCCCTATTGTCCTCTTCCGTGTTTCCTTCTAATTGAATCTTACCGATAACATTTAGTCGACCTTCACTTTCATACTCGAACATAAAGCATCAATTTAAGGATTCATATATCTTACAGGGTGTCCATCGTACGCGAAATCCACGTGTGTAGGAGAATTGTTCGCAAATTTTAAATATTCTGAAAATGCACGTGAATTAGTTAACTTCGAAAAATTATGAAAATACGCGTGATTTACAAGAAACGAAACATTTTTATCATTCGAAGTGTAGAGTGGCAAATAAATAATTCACATTTGACCTGACTCGTGTGAGCGAGCTTGTTTGGTAAATGGTATGCATGATCCTTGTTTTTATTTTAGAATTCTTATTACCGCATTTCCTCGAATAGTAGGTACTGCTACTACTAAAAAGTGATGTTTTGGGTGCGGCTACTTTTAAAGGCGTCTATCATTCGAAGAAGTGTAGTTTACTCAATTTACCAAAAAATCATGAGCGAAGTTTGCAGATAAGAAAATGACTGCCCTGTCAGCAAAGTAGCGTTCCAACTTAACTAACAGCGACAGTAAGGGGTGATCTCAAAAAAGGAAAATAAAAACGAAAGTGTACAAGATGATCAGACCCGCACTTCTATGTGGCTCAGAATGTTGGACGATGACTTTCAAAGAGGAGCAACTTCTGGAAAGGACATAAATGAGAAGAATGCTAAGAAGAATCAAAGGAGTAACTTTAAAGGACAGCGCAGTGATAAGAAAGGAGCTTGGAGTGACCCCTACTGTGGAAGGAATGAGATGATACGGACACGTCCAGCGAATGGAGAAGACCGACAAAGTGAGAGCGACCATGGAAAAAATAGTGCAGGGAAAAAGACAAAGGGGGACCGAGGAAGCGATGGATGGACTGCGTACAGAAGGATTTGAAGACATTGCGAGTGAACCCGGTGGACGCTCTGGACAGGAGCTTCTGGCGCGCAAGGATTCGGGCCGCAGACCCCACCAAGTGGGAATAATCAGTCGCAGACGAAGAAGAAGAAGGGTGGACATCATCATCACAAACTTGTTAACATTGCATCAAACTACATGATGACACTACAAAGCAAGTTAAAAAGGATGCATTACGATGAGTATATCTGACAAAATGCACATGATCTCAAACGTTATCAAGTGTATCTTAAACAAACCTCAAAGACATAAAAAAGTTCCATGCCATCACATTCCATTTCAAACTCACGTGACGGCTAGAAAGTGGAACATTTCAATAGGGATAAACGCAGCACAATTATCAGTTGGAAGGCTTTTCTATTAGAATGATTCTCCTAATAAACCCTTTCCACATCGGATTCGGAATTGAATGATTGCCCTGCGGAACCCGAGAGCGTGAGGGGCGAAAATTTCTGAAGTTTTTGTTTTTATCCAAAACAAAAACATCTACAGTCATGTTATTTCCTGGATATTGTACGTACATGGTCCTTTCACGAAATTAATAATAATAATAATTTGTATTTGGCAAATTTACATAAGATACACAACATTCTTTTTTGATCTGTTTATGGGTGAAAAATACAATGGCCCTTTAAGGGCAGGCGTGGATGGAACGAAAAAGTTACCATACATCATTTCGGCGGAAATATGTATCAATACTTCGTTTAAAAGAAGTAATGCTTAGAACTTCAATCTCCTCATCTGTTAATTGATTCCAGTGTGAAACAACGTCGTTGGAAAAGAAATGGAAATACACTTTTGTACGGCACAACTTTGGGTGAATCTTATAATTGTTACCTCGGGTACATCTGCTCGGCGAATAAGAAAAAAGTTGTTCGAAAAAGACATTAACCATGTTGTTCAATATTTTATATAAAAATATGAGCTTGTAGCGAATACGACGGGATCTAAGAGAATACAATTGGAGTCGATGTAGGCGATCACGATAGGTAAGATTTCTTAAGTCAACAAAGAAACGCGAAAACTGCCTTTGAACTTTTTCGATTTCCTCAGATAAGTATTTTTGATGAGGAGACCATAATATCGATGAAAATTCCAAGATAGACCTCACATAACTTTTATACAGTAAAATTGAAGTACCACGATCTTTCAGTAAGAATACACGTTTGATCATACCAAGTGTACGATTAGCTTTGGTTATAATTTCACCAATGTGGTAATTCCAACTGAAAGGAGAATGTAAGGTGAGTCCAAGATCACGAATCACGGAAGTATCAATAATAGGATTATCGTGTAAATAGTAGAGATGGGAAGCACTTTCACCAAAAGAAATAGATTTACACTTGCTGCTGTTCAATGGAAGTCTATTCCGTAGCGACCATTCAAAAACACGATTAACGTCATCTTGTAAAGATGTCCAATGTTGTGTCAAAGTATCACGATGACGATCGTAAGCCACATATAATTTGACATCGTCTGCATATTTAATCATTTCTGAGCTCAAGATAGCTTCATCAAGATCATTGACAAACAAGACAAACAAGATGGGACCCAACACAGATCCTTGTATAATACCACTACGAATATCTTTGTATGATGAAAGGGAGCTACGAACCCGAACTTGCTGTTTGCGGTCTTTTAGGAAGTCTGAAATCCACCTGACAATACTATCATTCAGACAATAATGCTTGAGTTTTCGAAGTAACAATGTATGAGGAACTTTCTCAAACGCCTTCGAAAAGTCCAAGGAAATGACATCAAAACCTTTTGAGAGGTCAAGATTCTTGAGAAGATAATTATAGAATAACACTCCAGCCGTCTCGACAGAAGCACCTGGTAGAAAACCATGTTGAGAAAAATTAATCATATTCTGCTTTGTAAGGAAGTTGACAATATCTGTTGAAATTATCCTCTCCATTATTCGACTTACACAAGATGTAACGTAACGCCAATCGGTCTATAATTATCGAAATTTTCTTTTGAACCACTCTTATGGACAGGTGTAATGGTGACTTTCTTCCAAAAGTCAGGAATGCGTCCCTGTGACATAGAAAGTCGAAAAAAATCACAAAGTTTGGAGGCAAGGAAGATTCCACCATTCTTTACATGCAAATATGATAATCCGTCAGAATCCAAAGTTGATGAAGACGGTAGTTTGGCAATAACTGCAACAATTTCAGAAAGATCAAATTCAATATCATCCATGGATAAATTCCCTGCTGAATTCAGCGTACTATCACTAAAATACTGATCAAACTGTTGAGGATCTGCCGAGAAGTTTGAGCAAAACCCACTGTTGAATATTTCTGCTATCTCATTGGAATCACTCGTAATATTTCCATTATGCAACTTCATGCTCGACAACGGGCTCCTGACTTTCAATTTGCTGTTCACTACACTCCAGAAAATTTTGGGTTTATTCTTCATAGCAGAAATAATTTGTTTTTCGTGCGCAAGTTGTGCGTCAGCGATAGAGTTCTGAAGGATATTGTGCGATCGCTGTAACAATAGAAGGTTACTAAAAGACGGGTTAGTCTTCCAAGCACTATGAAAGCGTCGACAATATCGAAGAGCAGTTCTCACTTTACTTGAGTTGGTAGGTTGCCAAGATTTGCGGTGACCTTCTGGTATAGAGATAGCACTTGCAGCATGAATATTCGATAAGTATTGAGACCAAACTGTATTAACGTCAACGTTTGAAGAATAATTCCATGTAGCCTGGGTCAGATGTTTCCGATATTTTGACCAGTTTGCTTTTTGGAAGATCGGATATGTATTCTCATTAGATGCCTGTCTGGAAACGTAGGTTTCCGCTTTAAATGTTATAATTGTATGATCGGATGTGTGAAAACATTCATGCACTACTACATCGACAATGGGGGTTGACACATGGGAGAAAATCAAATCAAGTATAGACGAAGATGCTGGTCGAGTTGGAGAGGAAACGTGTTGGACCATAAAATTGTTCATCGCCCAATCGAATAATGGATCAGAGGAAGATGTTATGTTTAAATGTAACTAATTAACTTTTGGACAATTGAAATCGCCACAAATTATAATGGAGCCATCATTGTTACTGATATCGTTAAGATAATCAAGTAAAGTAGAGCCTCTCAGCTCATGCTGAGGAGGTCGATAGACACAGCAAATGATAACATCGCTTGAGCAGTTTTCGGATATAATCTTTATAGAGATGACCTCACACATTTCGTCACAGAACATCGACAACTTACATGATGTCAATGAGGATTTTGCATACACAATTACTCCACCACCGGAACTCAATTGGCGATCACATCGGAATAATTTGTAGTTATGTAGTGAGAGAAAGGAATCAGGAGTCTTCTCATTAGCCCAAGACTCGGTTATACATATGATGTCGGGTCGGTATTCCATGGCGTATGCTTTCAAAACACTCATTTTACCGATAAGCGAGCGTGCATTTGTCATCCAAAAGCTCAAATTTGAGCTCGGGTTATCCAAATTATTCTTATCAGCACTCCGTTGATTTGTAGATGAATATAGCGACGAAGGGTAGGATTTAGAGTTGCATTTTTCAATGTTAGCGTAAGTAGGAGAAAGGAGACAAAAGGAGTTTGGGTAATTAGAAACAACGAAATGCAAGTAGGAGCTGAAAATATCAGAATAAACCATTGTGTCATCAAAACCAATTTGTCAAAATAACTGATTCTTTATATTAGATTGATCGACGACCTTATTATCCATGTATAATTTTCCTGATCGTATGTAGACATTTTCAGGAGATAATGAGCTCCTTTTCAATTCAATCATTTTCTCTCTCAATCGTTTTCCCTCCAATCTGCCCAAGTATGTTTGATCCGGATTGATATAGATTTTACGAAACAATTTTTTAACATTATCATTTTTCCAAATACGTTTCCGATTAAATAGAACTTGGTTTCGAGTATGTGCATTCGTAAAAGAAACCTTGATTGGTCGAGTTTTGGATCTATCATGTCGTCCTAATCCGAGAACATACATAAGTAGAATCTGGATCATTTTCGGGGTCAAAATTATCATCGGCAATACAGCATAAATAATTGATTTTTTCTTGATCCGTCTCCAAAAATTCTTCATCAGACTCACATGCTATATCATTTTCTGGTACACCAACGAAGATAAGATTCTTTGAGCGTTTTTCGAACTCATTTCTTTCAATTATCATTTGTTGTCGTGTTACAGTATCTCTTAAGTGGACTGTTTCATTCCTGAGTGCTCCTGGTATTTAGTATTCAAAAATCAATCTTTCCAATTGATTGGATACAAATACCCGTAGTAACTAGTCATAGAAGACCATCTATCTACGGCACTGTTAATTTTCGTGATTATAGATGTAAAAGAAATGTATACAGGTACAATGTACATTTTATTCAAACAAAAATTCAACGATTTCACGAAACCTTCATAATTGATTTTCCTTCAGAAAGCTCTTAGCGAATGATATCAGCTTTCCATCAAAAGTCAATCTTTCCATATAATTGGAAGGCTCTGCCGGATGTGCTACAAATCGTCAAATCGACTCCCCAGGTGCGGATCGACAGTGTTTCAAATCGACTCCCCAGGTGCGGGTCGACAGTATTTCAGAGCAGCTACTTAGGTGCGCGTTGACTGTATTTCAGAGCAGCTACCCAGGTGCGGATCGACTGCATTTCAGAGCAGCTAGCCAGTTGCAGGTCGGCTGTATTTCAAAGCAGCTCCCCAGGTGCGGTCGGCTGTATTTCAAAGCAGCTCCCCAGGTGCGGGTCGGCTGTATTTCAAAGCAGCTACCTAGGTGCGTGTTGGCTGCATTTCAAAGTAACTACCCAGGTGCGTGTTGGCTGTATTTCAAATCGACTACGCAGGTGCGTGTCGGCTGTATTTCAGAACTGCTACCCAGGTGCGGGTCGGTTGCATTTCAAAGAAGCTAGCCAGGTGCGGGTCGGCTGTACTCCAAGTCGACTGACGGGCGGCAAATCTCCAGGCGCGTGAGAGCATCCACCTCAGTCCGGTATGCATGCGAGTTAAAGATGACAATTTGCTTTGTTTGATGTATTGACTTAATAGGAATGTTTGTTGAAGTATTTCGAACCATTGTGATAATTGCAATTATTCGAATAATCAGATATTGAGATTAATGCGATTCTCATATTTGTCGATGTGAAGGATGTTATCTGCCGAGCGTGGTTGGCAACTAGAAATGCAATGCAACAATGATCGAAATATTTCATTATTTACAGAGAAAGCAGTTTTCGAAATTAGCCGATTGAGGTTCACTATACTGGTCTATCTCTCTGATCAAAGTTTCATTTCGATGAGATTGAGCCCGCCGTCGACCTATCATCAATGACGCCTTCGTGGATGCATTGGTCAATGGAGTAGTCATGCTTGTAAATAAAGCAATTTTTCAAGATCAATCAGTAATACTAATCAAACTGACTGATCATTTGCACTTACAAAATAATTGCAAATGTAGGACTCGATATGTGTGTGCATACCACTATGTTGTGCATCACTAAGTGTGTCATGAATCGTGCTTATTCTGTGTTTGTTCAAATCAATTGATTGACATCTATGTAAATCAGGCGAAGAGCTATTATAGATAAAACTTTTTTTCGAATTTATGCACATTTTTGCGGATGATGACCAGAATATGCAATACGTGCATCAAGATATGTGCGTTATGCGACAGCGAGGCTACTTGAAATCAATGGCATAAGAATGACGTATGGTGTCTCTCCTCAAGATCAGATCTCAAGTGAAATCGTAAGAGAGAGGTTCACGTTGTTGGAATAGCTAAAAATGTATGATAAAGCAAATGCAATCCATTGACGTAGAGGGGCGAAGGCCAGCTGTCACATGTACATGCAAATCAAGAAGGAAAAATCCTAACGATTTTCAACTATTCGGTCTTGTCCCCAACAATGACATTTCGAGGGAACTGACGAGGAGCCATATGGAGAAACCGTGTCACCCATTCAAGTTGGAGTAATCAACGCTAAAAGGATTTAGTGAGTGACTTACTGTCCGTAGCGGCCTTACAATATCAGGATTATTTTTAAGTGGGCGGATATTGATGACAATCATGCGTCTCATTACTTTTCTTTCTACCTTTTGATAACCGTTATTCTCATGAAGACAGGAGAATTGTGTCTTCGATTTCTTTTGATCCCGACGATGATATGACCCTCAAGTAGACACCGCTACAAGATGACGCAAAAATATCTCTGCCCCTTGTGCACATTTAGTAAATTCTCAATAGTTCGATAGACCCAAGGACTACTGATTAGATATGAGGCAATGTTATTGCAAGTTCAAATCTCGATCTATGCGCATCTTTTTCCATAATGCTTGTTATTGTAGTTTTTTGTTTGTCCACAGGTCAATAAGTTCCACGAAACAGGTAATTATTTTCCTGCGTGGAAATTATTAACGTGGTGTAAACTTATATTAAAGAAGTCATGCATTATAGCAGACAATGCATAGATTTCTTTAGTCATTATTTGCAATAATAACTTATGCCAAATTACGACTTCAAATCTGCATCAACTACTTGTATTACATTTTTTATGCTGACATGCTCAGAGGCTCCATGACTATCACTTGAGATGTCAAATTCATTTTCTACTTGAGAAGATCTTTGTAGATATTTATCGATTCATCAGTAGCATCTGCAAAACTTTTTTCTCCTTAATAATTTAATTTGTATGATTTTCGTTCTGTAATCTGCTCACTTATTTCGAAAATACACTTCAAGCGTTTTCTAGAAGTCTGACGAATTTTGAGAATGAAAGTTTTCTTTCGAAGTCGTCTCTTGATTAAGTTCACGGTCAAATTTCTGCAGCAATCAGAGATTTCACGATGTAGACTACAACTTCTTCCATGTAGATCTCAAGCACTTCATTGCGAAGAAACACAACATGTTGCAAATAGGTCACAGGGACAAGAACAGTAGATAGGAAAAATAGCACGGTTAAGAAGACAGTGAATAATACCGAGGGTCAAGGGCGGACGACGGATTACCATGAAACCACTGCATTTCTAAAGCACGTTACTGAGCTTCCGTCAGCAAATGCATGACGGGATCGGAGGAGGATAGAAGGACCGTTCCGCAGCAAAGTGGACAATGGAGTTGAGGGTCTCAAGGCCTCCACATCCATACACCTAGGTCATCCTTCGCAAGGAAGATGGAAGAAGCCCCAATAACACCACGAGGCGTAGGCGATCCGATTTCTCCTAGCAGGCGGTTTGAAGTACACGCGAGTCAGCTTCTGCTCTTAGCGCGGTCCTCTGAAGGGAAGAGGCAGCCGTGACAGTCAGGATGGCGGCCTCTCCGCGGGTCCAGATGGGTAGCATATGTCTGCTGGTTTGGATTGTCCCATGGTCATCATTATCTTCATTGCAAGCGGTGAGGACGGCAGCAACAACACCTCCACAAATGGCATCCTGGAAGTAGCGAATATATATATAGCGAGTCTGGAAGGTACCACGTTCAGGAAATCACCACACTGGGGAAGTGATAGGGAATTAAGACGTTCTAGGCATTTCTCGTCAGCTGCAGCTTCCATGAGAGTGGCATAAATCTTGGTATCGATAGCATTGCTCCTTATCGGCCTTATCAAACAGATAAAACGTTAAATATTGAATTAATTAATTATTTAACGCTGTATCTGCTTAACAAGGTCGTCTTTACGGTGAAAATTTGCAGTATAAGATCAATTTGCCACTTCTTATTTTAGCAGTTTGGCTTAAAACCTTTAACCCTGATCGGACCACCTGTCTACATGTGTAGACAAGCTGTTTTTAAATTACTGTAACTTTCATGAAAAATGAGTTATTCAGCTGAAACTCCAGTTCCAAGATATTTTGTGCCCTACTATTACGTAGTCCTAAGAAGAAACTGAAATTCGAACTCCTTCATGCAAAACTTGAAACTCAATCATATTCGGCCCACCTGTCTACATGTGTAGACAAGCACTTTTAAATTGGTTGGTTGTTATTGACTGCACGACTCTACTTTTCATAACGAAGCGATATGCATTTACGTTGATTCAAATCGATATCCAGCATAATCAAAAAATGATTCAGCAACTCTGATAAAAGACGTTGAGTTTATAAGTAGTACAGGTGGTATGCGATCAGTAGTCATTAGTGATAGAATATTTTTATTTTTCACTGGCCTATTTACTATCCACCTATGAGTGAAATAGTGGAACACATCTTGTGTACATGAAATAATAATTTATCACTTTCGCACTTTTGAATAATACACAGACGAGTAACTCATTCGCGATGAAGTGCATTCATTGTAGTGCTCCTTTGCGTAATTATCACATCTTCCGAATCCTTATGAACTCAACATTTTTATACTGCGAGTGTGCTTTTCTTCACAATTATCAACAGAATGATTTTTGACGCCACTCGTATTTGTGCAACTGACTACCGGTCATTGAATTTTCCTATGACATAATTACTTCTCACCATTGCGGTAACTTTCCAGACTAACATTTCATTACGACTTGACATCACAATCTTGACTAATGTGACTCATTCAAGGTCTTGTAGGTTGTAGCCACTGTTTCTGTCCTGTTTCCGTCCGCGTACGTTGAGACATATTTCAATCATTACGTCATTACTGGTTCGCCGCCAACACGCGCTCTCATCCCATCCCAAAGACACCCCCTGCTTCATCATAATCTCCGCCTTTCTGGCATTAGTCGCACTTTTAGTCATTGCTAGTCGCTTGAACTAAAGTAGTTGCAACATTTCATTTTCAGTCATACACCGCTCGTTGTATTGACGAATAAAAAATTATCAATATTATTATTGCATTCGTTACGTAAAAATGTCAAATTGTGCTGCTGATCCCAAAAGAATGAAGTGATGGACATGGATTCTGTAAACCAGAATTACACGTGATTTGCTAGCATGATTGTCAGCTTGACGACTGAAAGTTAGTCGGGAAAAATGGAGCCCAACCGCACAAAGTATTACATCATTTTCTTATCTCAAGTAAAGTTGCGTCATACTCTGGTGGAGTTCGGTTCCAAAACACGGACGTATTTTGTTGCTTCTGTTATGTAATGTATGCGAGAAAATCTAGACAATCATGTGATGACGTCCTTATCGATCGGTGAAAATCTAAAACACTTTTATCAGCAGTTGTCTCGAGGATGTAACTTCAGACTTGATTCGCCTTCGACATGAGCCGACGACCCTCGCTCGAGGAAATTGTATCGCGCCTTCGCTCTAGTCATGAAGAGAATGATGACTTGTCTTCTTCTGACGAAGAAACTGATGAATACGTCAGTGATAGTGATTCGTCGTACTCGGCCACGGAAGATCCACAGTTGTATGAACAATCCAGCGATGGAGATATGGAAGTAGAAGAACATTCTTCCTACGAAGAAGCATCATCAGCTAGTAGTTCCGTCGGTTCAGCAAGTGATGGAGTTACATCAGACGTCGATCGCGATGTGGATCATGTTGTTTCCCCCAGCGGAATAATATGGAAATTCAACGCTCCTAGAGGAAGACTTCTCGGTAGAAATATTATTGCTTTTCGCGACGGCCCGACTATTTCGCCAGCTTCAGAACTTCATTCATTTTTGTGTTTTATAACCGAAGATATGATACGAACGACTTTGCGCTTCACTAACAGGAGATTACGTGCCCTAAAGAAGAAGATTTTTTCCTATGATGAATTCACAGCAGGTCTGGCAACAATTATTCGAGCAGGAGTAGACAGAAACAACATGTCGGGATTATCCACCTTATACACTCCAGCGGATAGCCGTCCATTCTATCGATGTGCGCTATCAAAAAACAGACTGAAACTACTTCTTTCTCATATTACATTTGACAATAAAGTAACACGACGAGAAAGACAGCAAAGTGACAAATTAGCGGCTGTACGTGAGTTTTGGAATATGTTCAACTCTAATCTTCGGAGACATTATATTCCCTCACCGTCTATGACCGTTGACGAACAGCTTTACGCATTCCGAGGCTATGCTCCGGGTCGTTCCTATATGCCTCAGAAACCCGCCAAGTACGGGATTAAGATTTTCTGGCTATGTGACGCAAAAAATGGTTACGCTCTCAATGCTTTACCTTACTGTGGTGCTGAGGGATCTCGCAATGTTGGTCTTGCAAAAACTGTTGTTTTGAAATTGACTGAACCGTATTATAATACGAATCGCAATATCTTCATCGACCGATATTTTTCTTCTTTTGATTTGTGTGTGAATCTCCTGCAAAATGGCTTAACATCTACGGGAACTATTATGTCATCGCGACGCGGCGTACCTCAGCTGATGAAAGTGACTAGAGGTGTCCCGATATTCGAAACCAGGAATTTATGGAACCATGAGAACCGGATACTTCTCTCTTCTTATGTCTCTTCTTATGTCCCAAAGAAGAACAAGAACGTTCTCATGCTGAGCAGCTTGCATACAAACAATCCGATTTCATCGAGAGATGACAAAAAGCCAGAGATCATCATGGATTACAATAAAGGAAAAGGAGGAGTTGATGTCATGGACTCGAGAGTGGAAGATTTTACTTGCCGTCGTAAAACTCGGAGATATACTCTTCTTCATTTCTTTAATATGATCGACGTGGCTCTTTTAAACTCATTCCTCATCATGGAGGCTTCTGGATACTCCAAAAGTAGAGCAACGTTTATCAAAGATGTTACTCTTCACCTGGCAGAAAGAAATATCAAAACGAGATATAACAACAGAATGATTTATGCACAAACAAGATCGGCATTCACTGCTCTGGGTTTTCCTGTTAATTTTATTGGCATCTCCTCAAGTAATAACAAGCCCAAGAAATGTCAAGAGACACATTGCCGTAAGTCGACACGAAAACTATGCTCAGGTTGCCGAAAATACGTGTGCTCAGACCACCATACACAGCAGGTTCTATGTTCATTGTGCGCTTTGTAACTTGACTACCCTAAAAATGTATGTACTTTATAGTTGTAACTACTGTATATGCAGTTGTAAACATGATTTTTTCATTCAAGATATCATGAAATGGGTTGTTACACAGAAAATCGGTAACGCAGATAATTTCGTTACATATAAAAGTTATGCACATGCACAAGTGCATGTGTTCAGTAATGTAATTCTGCAAGTCGGCATTATTTAATACGCTAAATAGTTGATATGCTGTTTAACATCAGGAGACACTTCAGTCACAGAAAAATGGTACATTAAAACACAACAGAAATGCGATATTTTCTTAATAGATATTTGTCTACGTATGTAGACAGGTGGGCGGAATATGATGGTAGAAATTGCCGGTCCGATTAGGGTTAAATCAATACTAACAAATGCTGCTTAAAATAAATTGCAATATCTTGATACTTGAGGAGACTGCAGATTAACTTGGGAAGTTTGTAAATGTTAACTGGGAAGATATGTAAATCAATGCAAATAATAAATTACAAGTTCAATTTGATAAATTTTTTTGCAATGGCATTTGTGATACAAGTATCTTTGGTTGAACAAAGGAAACCTACAAAAAATTGCACTGATGCTGTCATGGATAGGAAATTAGCTTGTTCTGAAACCGTGCACGTAGATGTTTTGGATCCTACAGCTTGTTTTCAAAAGTAAATGATTTTGTATCATTTCTCGTTCATATTTATAGATGTTAGACAAATTTGATAGTGATAGAAAAGTAAAAAAGTATATATAAATATAAAAAAAAAGTCGTAAAGCGAACAGCAATGACGATTGCGATGCTTCGCGAACTGAACTATGAATGTACCGGTATATCTGAGAGCAAAACCAGAAAATCAATGAAAGCGCTATCTATATTTTAAATGAATAATTTAGAACTGTACAATTATTGGAGATAACTGCACGAGTACTCAAAGAGTTGACTGCTATTCAAGACATGTTCGTCTGATCAGTTTCCAAGATTCTTGTTTTCCTTTGATTTGAAGGAGCATCCTACAGCCTAAATTGGTTGACGTCTTGATATTCGAAACGACTCATATCATCCCCTATTTTGGTTTTGCAGTACACTGAAGTTTTTGCAATTATTTATTTCACACGTGTGCTATGATCCTCATTATACTGGTTCATTCGTAATACATTCAAAATACATCGAAGTCTTGCAAAGAAAAATTGAAAGTCGTTTTCCGTTAATTGCCAATAAGTCAAATTCTTGCTTCAAAATAAGAAGAATAAATGCAACTGACTGTCGACACCAAAATTCAAAATTACGACTTAGAAGGATTACTTGCAGCTCGGATTTTGCTTGGATAATTTCACATCGCATTAGTTCGGAATTCTATTGATATTTCATGATCGTAATGATAAATACTCCTTTGGTGCACGTCAATCTCCATACGACATTCATGACGGAAGCTCATTCTAAGTTATATAAGTATTTTATTTACTCCGATATACCACGCTGTCTCTTTTAGAGTGAACGACAGAATGAATTACAGATACTAACCGTCAATAGTTATTTACGCAACAAGTGCAAAGCATCCATCTTTATTGCATTTTTTGAGATCAACATGTCTATGCACGAGCCCGAAGGGCGAGGGCATAGATTGTTGATCGAGAAAAATGCAATTAAGATGGATATTTTGCACGAGTAGTGTAAGTAACTTTATATTTCACAGAGCCATCTGAATCTATGGCCATGATCGTTAGCTGGAATTGAAAATCAAACCAAAGCAATTTTGAAATCACATAGCCTGCATCATTCTCTGTCCATTTGTCTTGCATCATCGTTGTCCAACATGATCAGAAATTTCAAATTGATGCATGATAATGTATTCTTAACTAATGTGCATCTAGACTGTGACTGCAATGACATCAATACCACTTGTCGGAGAATCAATGAAAATAGTGCTTGTGATGGCTCTAAGACCATACAGGCTATTCAAGATGAGATTTTTAATTGTAAGTCAGTATCCATCTATAACAATTGGAAGAAGAAATTTTTAGAATTTTTAGAAAAGGAAGAGCTTGAAGAGAATTTTGACAGCGTATTGGTATTAATGAAAAACATTTCTGAAAAATACGCGCCTTCGACTCTTTGGCAAGCTTACAGTTGCCTTAACAAATATTATGCAACGTGTAAAAATTAGAAGTCATTTAACGAAGTGCCAATTTTAAAAAGCTTCATAAAAGCAATCGAAAAGAAAGGCAAGCCGAAGAAACAGTCTAGAGTCATAGCGAAGGAAGATCTGTTCAAATTTTTCGATGCAGATCATAGCGAGCAGCCGTAGATTCCTGTGAAGAAAGTTGTGGCACTGATTGGATACTACGGTGGTTCGCGATGTGTTGAGCTTGTTAATCTACTGTTCTCTGACGTAGAAGTTTCAACAAATGAAATTAGAATTCATAGGAAAACCAGCAAAGCTGATCCAACTGGCAAATCCTCATTTTTTTCATTATACCTAAGTTCCAGGATGATGGTCGAGCTCCCTATGAAATGGTTTTAGAATATCACAGCAAAGTTGAGGATAAAAATGGGAGGTTCTTCAGAGGATTTAATTTCAAATCGAAAAAATTCACATCTCAACCGATGGGTCGAAATGCTATCGCAAAAGTTCCATCATATATTGCGGAATTTTTGAAACTCGAAGATCCAGCTGAATACACCAGGCATTGCTTTCGTCGGTCATCAGCTACAGCTCTAGCTGATTCAGGAGCTTCACTCCCATCATTGAAGCGTCAATTTCGATGGAAAAGTGACGCTGTAGTGATGGGTTACATCGACCAGAGCAAGGAGCACAAAATGGAAGTTGCCCAAACACTAACAATCACCAAGAACATATCGTCCATTCAAAGCATAAACTCAACGTCTGAAACACAATCAAAACCGGTGCATATCCAAAATTGCTCAAACTTTGTGATCAACTTATAGCTGCTTCCCAGAGACTTAATGGCGATTCTCTTGTATTTTGTCTATAAAATATAGTTATTACGTCTTTCATTGTAATTATCGTTTTTAGCGCTGAAAAGACGGTTGTCGATAAAACAGTGCAAGTTGTCACTTTTAGCTGAATAATATATATCGCATTTAAAAATAAATAATGCCGGAGTAGGTCTACATCGCATTGTGAGGTGAAATGTGAATTTAGTGCAGATTCTACATGGGTGCGTGATTTCTATGGCAGAGAGTGAGCCATGTGCTAATGTACTTCAATGAAGGAGTGCAATAATGACTGATTATTGCACTCCTTGACGTTTATGCACTCCTTGGAGAGCATAAACTATATTATGGAAGCAATAATCGTAAAGATTATTGCACTGTGAAATATAAAGTCAGTTAAATCACGAACACAATTTTGGACATGGATATTCAGAGAATAAGAAATACATAGAAATAGAAGAATTGATGCCAAGTGATACATCAAAATACTGTTTACTTTGTGAGTAGTAATATGCTAAAGCGAAAATAAAAGCAGAAGAGAAAAGTCACGGCATTTTCTTTTCAGCAAGAGTAGATCAATTCTTTCTGGACACATAGGATGGTTTTAGTCAAGTTTATGGGCACAGCCTCACCAATTCGCAGGTCACATTTTTTTCTTTATGAATGTCGTGTCGTAATGATATTCAAAGAGGTCGGAATTCAAGACTACTGAACAAATGAACAATATGCTTGCATAACTCTTCCGTGGATAAAGGACAACAATAGAAGGATTTGAATACGTATGTAATGGCTTGGGGCGGGAGATGCTTAACAGAATACTTTGAATGCTTAACAGATGAGATGATAATATACTTGTATAAGAATATAAATAGGACGCAAACTGGACCTGTTATTCACGAAGTCTCATCATTCTTTACATTCTATAAAAGACCACGACAGTAACATTGCGATTTCCGATTTTATAATCAATACCAAGCATAGTTCGCCTCTTGAAAATCGTCTGGCTCAAGCTCGCTGTATTAGAGCGATTCTAGCTGTTGCAAGAGATATATGTACAGTGACACACTTGCTGTGATGCTTAATTGATTCATAGTAAATGACAACTTCTTCTCTTTGCGCTACGCCTTCAGTATTCTATAGCAGCAGCAGCAAATAGGCTGGGTTATTTGCATTTAATCACACTTTAATTTCTGTTCAATTCACCGAAGGTGCATCCTACTGTATTTTGAGTGATCACATGCAACCCGGAACATTAGAAATTATCATCAAAATGTTGTAAAGCTCGTAATAGCTACGAATTTGAATTCTGATGTTCTGTGTTATAACTATGCAGCAGGGTTGGAACCGGCCGGCTGGGACCGGGACGGCGGCCAGTGTAGTCAAAACCGGCTGGAACTGAGTCGGCGTCTCTGTAACCTACTAATGAAGATTGGTAGCTGTTCAGCTTAGAACGTCAGATATTATTCGATTTCTATGTAGCATGCGACATTATAACCAATCGACCGGCAAAAACCGGCCGCGGCCGGTTCCAGCCCTACTATGAAATAATATGCAACTGCGCTTCATCAAACTCTGGCCACTTCACTAACACTACGACTTCTGATGAGACAGCATTGAAACTAATGCTTCATTTTCATGTAGCTGTGCTATTTTCCAGAAATTAAATCATGTGCAAATACCTTTTGTGTGGACTTGTAAAATAGTAATGCCTGGAGAGGGTCATATAAAATGCTATTTATATGACTGATTTGTTTGCTTGCAACACTTTGAGCACTCAGATTGCTGACACCTTCAGGACACCCCAGACCTAGTTATCTAGTATTATAAATCATGATTTATTAGATAAAATGTCATCGAACACTGCAGTTTGAAAACACCCCTTAGGTTTCAACGTCAGCAAAGCCCTTGCACAATCCCTCTAAAATAGATTGAACCATGATGTGACCATTAAATGTTAGGTTGCACCTCTAGTTGTATCAGCAAATGACTGTCAGATTACACCGGTGCATTTATGCTCTGAGGACTTTGAAAGTTCGCGGACAAGTAAAATCTTTTAGGTGTTCCATGATCAAGCCCACTATCAATAGTTGCAGTTGTAGCAGCAAAGTCTTGTCTCTATGATGAGCTTGAGGCAAATTTCGTCTCTCCGTGAACTCGTAAACTGCTCGCAAATTAAGAAATATGTTTAAATATATGCAAACCCCTTGTGTTCATTGCAATTTGTTTCGCTATTTGTTTTTCACATAGCTGATGATACTTGAGATCAAGGAGACGGTGGAAAGTTCATGTCGGTGGCCATGAGGAGATAAAGTTGTCCCATTCGTGTTCTATTAATGGAAAATTATAACGGATGAAATTAAGGACGACCCAGGGTTTATTCGACGAAAATGAAGAACAAACTTCATTCCTATTCTCTCTCTTGCGCTTTGTAGTGTACCATCTCTCATCCAAGATCATATTCAGTCTCAAAGTTTTGTTGCAGAGAATACTTGCTTAAGAAACTAATCAAGTGAGTCAATGGATTCAAATTAACCTACACTAACCACCACAGCTGATCAATTTCAAGTCATTTTCTGTTTATTCACCATGTATTAGCGAGCAGACATCAGTATAATTTATCATCAAACTTTCCGTTTTCGTGCAGAATGTTCTCTGGCTTCGTGTGGCACAAATTTTGTCTATTTGAAAATGGATCATGTTTCGTTAGAGGAAAGTGATGGCGCTACCAAACTTCCGATGCCTGTAAGAAAATAATGCATTTTTGGGGAACCTTACCTCAGACTTACTTCTCACTCTTGCTCGGTTGGGAACACAAGTCGATCAATCGTTTCCAACGCTGTCAATCAGTGGCAGCTACTTCGTATCTGTGTAATGTTATTCTAATATTTCTCTAATTATTGTGGAATGTTGTTGCCGGAGGGGGTAGTCCATTTCATTGCCATTTTTGGACGGCTGTTACTTAGGGAGGCTTGGGATGTGACACCCGATTGGTGGAATCGGCTTTTACATTGTTTAAATATGTCATTGACTTGGCTCTCCGCAAGAGCTCTACGATTTCAACCCGATCTCGCCAGGTGACCTTTAGGATTCTTCGCTGGCACCTTAATTTGGTGGAAAGCCTGGTGGAAAAAACCTGAATGCCTTGGTCACTCATTTCCATGTTTCACAAGCGGAGATGGCTGTGAGGATTACTATGCAGTAATAAAGACGAAGTTTGACATGTGTTGATAGCTAAGTTGAACCCAATAGGATGCATGTTGCGTTGGAAGACCACGAACGCCAATCGTATCTAGTAACAACATATATAGACTATATCCATCCCTGTATCGTCTCTTTTGCAAATGATGCTGTCCAGATGTGAGCGTGTAATTTTAGCAATGAACATCTTATAAACGCGCTATGCTCCGCAGCGGCTCACTGTATGCACAGTCAAATGCCTTTCGAAAGTCAGCGAAATTGACTGCCAGCGGCATTTGCTCAATGCCCTGTTCGACTATATGCAGGTCGCGGCGTGCAAACGGCTATTTTCAGGGACCAGTTTATTCCATTCGGATTACAGAACTTATGGATAATCATAGCCACCGTAGTGGCACAGCTTGTAACACTTAGCAGTGCAACTCCACATGCACTTGTTTCAATCGGAAAGACTGCTTTTCTTTTGCAGGACTTGCATAACAATCATAATAATAATTAGGGCGCTTGGTACTATGGCGTGAATAGGAGGCGGTTTGTACCAAGCGCCCTCTAATAGGAGTCGCTGTTGTACGTAGCGCCCTCCCATCTTCATTTGATGTCTATGATGAATTGAAACTCCATATCACTTGTACATGTAGGGCTAGTTGTCCTTTATCTATAAATACAATATGGTTTGATTATCTGTGCTACGGTGTTCTATCGACATGATTGAACGAAAAATGTTATAATAAAATTATAGGGCGCTCTGTACACTTTCAATAAAATATAGAAAGTAAACTCTAGAAAAATTTCTCGCTTATCCCTATTAACTATTCGCATTAAACCAAACTTATTTTTGCAAGATTTAGCGCATTGGAAATTTTCCGCATGCTATAGCAGCAATGATATTGGTTAATGGTACCATCATACAAAAATAGTAATGACTCGGCATGATGACAGTGATTTCATCAAGGTGGAGCAATGCAGACTGGCAAACATGACAGCTAGTAGCAACTAATTGATGCCAATGAGGAGCGATACACTAAAGCGATACTATTAAAGGCATTTTCCTAGAATTCGTAGACTCATTTCGCGATGTGAGATGACCAGTTCAGCGACTAGGACGAATTCGCGTCTCAAATTGACACCTTGGATGATGCAATTTTTTATTCTTCTGCTACGAGTGCTTGGTTTAATTGTGCATTAGAAGTTTGTCATACCTGCACATGTGACATGTCTTGTTTGATAATCTCATCGTTTGAGTCATGAGAAGCATATAAAGTGTAAGATGAAATATACACATAGTATCGATCATTTTAGAAATGCTGCATGGAAAGCATTTTTGTTTAGTTCAAGATCATCGACACAACAAGTAAACTTAATATTTCATCACGTGATGAATTATTGTTGATACATAAATCAAGAGCAGATACATGATTGGATTTGACTAAACAAAATCAAACTTTAATGCAATTACAAAAAAACACGGTCTAAGACAAACATTGACATTTTTCTTTCAAAAGGTTTGCAGCTGAGGTTATAGGCCCAATTATTTTTTTCTTCAACACTTGTTGCAAAATATGATTTTGAGTTTGCCCTATGTGTTACAAGAATCTATATAAGAATTATGGAACATCATAAGATAGAATATTTAATATATTGTGGCTGTTTTGATCATTTTAATAAAGGCGCTTGGTACCTCTACTGTACCAAGCGCCCTTATTGTAAATTCAAAAATTGAATATATTCCAATTTCATTGCATGCGTTTTAGTGCTATCACATACCTGTTCATTGCTAAATAAATGAGTATGTAATTAGAACAAAAACATATTCTCGATAAGGGCGCTTGTTACACTTACTGTACCAAGCGCCCTTATTGGAAATTCAAAATTTCTGTTTCATGCACTTTTGTTCTGGTACATGCCTGTTTACTAATAGAATACTGAATTTGTAATAAGATCTAAAAAAATTTGTACCAAGCGCCCTATTTTCTTGAATTTTGTACAGAGAGCCCTGATCATTGTTATAATGTACGAAGCACCCGAATTTCTGATAATCGCGTGTACGCGCCCCAATCATTATAATAATGACAATCACGCCTCGTAGCCAGTTGATTGGTGCGTGTCCATCGTGTTAACGTTGGATTATCGTTTAATTAACCCAGGCATGTTAAACTGGGCCTGTCAGTTTTTTAAGCGCCTCGGTCATCATATCCATGCTTCACTGTACTTCAGTCACTGCGCCAATAAGATCTTGTTCTCCAAAGATTTGATCGAATCTTTTACTTCCTGTTCGATGATTAGACATTTGCAGACTTGAAGAATCGGACCGCTTGTTGGATCCAATACGTCGAAGTCAAGCAGGGCAGTTGGCGTTGGTAGAGTCAGTATTTCCCGGAAATGGTCTATCAATCCAAGGAAATTTCCTTGACCCACATTGGTTAGTTTCACTCTTCTGTTGTCGCGTGGGTTCCCTTGCGATCCGATAGAGGGTCATAGAGCTTCTTCATCCCCTCATCACCGTCTCATCATGATCGTTTATTTCGTCGTGCCTGTCTTTTCTTCACTTGTTTATCGAGCTGGCGGTATACAGGGTCAAGTGTCATTCATCCGACTTGGCTGTTTCTTTCCGCTCGTGGCCTTCTTGCGCTTCTCGGTCTTTTCCGCGTGGGCTACTAAATCCACTGCTCCTCCCTTGTTCCGCACATTCTCCTTATAATTTCTCCTATAGAAAAAGTCTCCAAGTAGATTAGTACCTAGAATCTACACGAGTCAGTTAAGAAGATTTCTGCACATGAAGGAAGCAAACTGATATGAGTCTTGTAAACTAAATCGTGTAAGTCGGTAAAAATATATTTTTAAAAAATGAATAAAATAGGGATGAGAATTGCTTTTTAACGCTTCTCATTGTAAAAGAGATGACCGCGACGACTTGATTTAAGTATACATGCCCCAAGCATGTAAGATGCGAGTCTACATGCATTTGATGACATGCTTCGAATGAATGAATCATAGACCGTTGCATGACAGCTCTTCCTATTACAACCTCGTGCCCTTCATCGTTGTCATCAGTCCCATCATTTTAATGGCGTGACGTGTGTTGAGCAAATCTACGGCATTCAGATGTTAGCACATCAATCTATTACTCTCAAGTCCTTTTGTTAAATGGCCCACCGAACTCTCACTACAAATCTGTCGGAAATCCAAGAAATCCAAGTAAACGTAAAGAATTAGAGGGGATTTTGCATTCGGCTGGATAATCGAAGATGCACTGTATCTGTACCTCTTTATTGCATCTCCACGACTTTTACTTTCTTTGTAGTCTATACCTCACGCTTATGTCGTATGAACATTTGCTGACCTTATAACACTTTCACATCACTCGAATCTTTTAATATCAATCGGATCGAAGGAGTATTTTTAGTCCCGCCGTCCCGAATCCCGGTGAAGTCCTTACAACGTTCAATGAACAGTTTCTCTATTAACATCATAGATCTGATTCTGCAAACCTGCATGGAATCCCAGGTACATGAGTCTACGGGTAGTCTGTGATTCAGATTTTGGAGGAACCTTGAATTCATGACAATATACGAAAGTTGTGGAATCTTCAAGAAAATGATAAATATCCCGCGATAGCAACTGAAGCTACTGTTATCACAATAATTCCCTACTGATGCAACAACAATTGAGAAATATAGAGATAATGGTGTACAACGTTCAGCTTACCTTTCTTTGACATATTTTTTTGAAAAATGCATACAAATTATGAACTTGGAAATCTATTGTTCATCAATGCAATGTGAAACTTACAATTTTTCATCTATATCTCTTTATATTGCAGCGAACGAATGACGGCAGAAGATGCTCTGACTCACATTTGGATAGCTCCTATTGAAGACATTCAACTGGCGAGACGAAGAAATTCTCTCATCACAAGAGAGCAACTACAATGCCTTAAGAATTTTGTTACCGTCTCCCTCCAACGCTCTAAGGTAATTCACTGTAATCAGAATGCCAAAACATTATTGATCGTAGGAAAATATGTCTCTCTGGAGATTTTCCTGTGCTAAAAACGGTAGCCATTCAATTCGGATACCGGCTTGTATTCAGGGTCAAGTGCTTTTCATCGTTTTGTCGGACGCTGGAAAACTCTTGAAAATTTGTCCAGAAATATGTTAGGCAAATTGAAAGAAATTCTGTGAATGTTGTTTAAAACATAATCTCTTATTATTATCAGTACTCGATACTATCCAGATATCCACAGTTGCCGTGGGACGCGTATTTTCAATCCCACAGCTGTGCCACACAACAGAAAATCTCTCTGGGGATTGATTCTGCAGGAATTCCCACACATTTGAGGAATACATCATTTTTTATTAAGCATATTCGTATAATGCACGATTTATACGAATGACATATGTTGTCAAGTGAAACCCCATGATAGCATATCTCCGTATTGCAAGCATATACATTTATTGATGAGAATACTAATGCCTGATTTACATTTAATACGCACAGCATTTAATAAACTCTCATATAGCCAACACTACGTAGATTTGCCAATGTTTTGTTAACATTTTAACTACACCTAATGGTTCGAATTATATGATACATAATTATGCTTATTATAAGACGGATGGAAGAGACGGTAGGTGCCTACAGCCACAGTGAATACCTACAGCTAAATACTTACAGTTAGGCGACAAAATATAGCTCAGATAAACATCAAAAAAATCAAGATAAGGAAGTGACATTATTTCTGAAAATGACCTTTACGAACCGTTGGTTACCACACTAACACTGCACATAGTAAACCACATGACGTGTTACAGATTCTCTAACCTTCAGTTTAATTGCGGATGTTTTCTACTCCCCATTCGATGCATGTAACTTTCGCTAAACAAATTAACTTTTAATGTTTCAAGTATATTAAAATGTTTCTTCATCAGCGTTATATGCCTCAGCAAACTCCAGCTGTTTTGATAGTTGATGCAATGCTTTGGCGTGTCCAACGATTACATTTAATTGTTTTTGAGGCCATCATACAGCGCTTTCAATGGATTTTGACTTACGTCTCATAGATGCCCCATGGAAATCCCACCTATGCCAAGGGTATTCCCATTAGACAAAAAAACATCGCCATTGACACATCAACTCATCACTGCTGCGTTGTGCATGATGAAGCTCGGTGAGTGAAATGTCACACAATAAAATGATAATAAGCATGGTAGCCGAAAACGTATTTTCTCATTCGTTGCATGTCTCGCTTTTTTGAGATATAATGTAGTGTGAAATCGATTTGAAAACGTATCTTGAGTTAGTCGGAGTGACATCGGACTACAAATTAAGGACCTTTGCTCCTTTATTTAGTGACCTTAACGCTTTGTCTTTCGTATAAAAATTGTAGGCATATCATACTGCATGTGGTGTGTAGTGCATACTGTACAGCACGCATTCCAGTTAGATATCTTGTCAAGTTAGCTCTCCTTCACATTATTTCATCAGCTTGGTTTAAACTGTTGCGTCAAATAAGAAAATCTCAGACCACTGCATTCGAACGATACAAAATATGATAATAATGGCATAATAATACGATAATAATAACATCTGCTCTTTCGTTCGTCGTCCATTTTTTGAGAAAACCCCCTTTGTTCGCTCACTTTAACTGAAAAAGTTATAGCAGCATCTTCAAGTTATGATAAAAGTAATCAACATATTCATTAATAAACTAAAACAAATATTTGAAGCAAGATACTCTTTATTTTATTTTTTATATCTGAAGTTTTGCCATCTACATGCGTGAATAAAAGAACACTTAACTCGTAATGAGTCAAGCATTTGTAGACATGCTAACGTGATTATAGAATTACATGCTCCCTCTGGAAATTTCTATCACAAAGTCCTGCTCTATATCATCAACTTGTCTTTCAGAGGGGCAATCCATATAATATCATCAGGACTAAATAATGGAGATGAAAACTGCAAGCGCAAGACATTGATAGAATAAGATTGTGATACTACACGTATCTATGAGCTTCATTTTTTTCATTTGATGAATTTTCTGCAAGCGAGCGGTTGCATCAGCGTGAAACTTTAACAATACAATTTCACAATTTCAGCAGCAATCTCTTTATGATTATTATCGGTGGCTGCTTAACAAAATTCCAACGTAGGTTTAATTGAAAAATGAAGATTCATAACGCGTTGATTCAGTAAAAGCTTGATCGCTTTAGTTCTAATCTATTCAAAGCAATTTATCTCAATTAATTTTGCTAAAGTTATGGACCCGGTTATACACGTATGTATTAGCTTCGTCTCTGCTTGTGATTGTCATTATTTGTCAATAGAAGAGGATTGCCTTTTTCTTGCATATACAGTAGGCCTACATGTAATTTACGGTGGAAATAATTTTATTAGGGATTATGTGGTCACAATCTGACAAATTTTGATTCGAATTATCGATGATGCATCGACCTCGCAGTTTTTGAACACTTTTGACTTTAATTTTAATTTCAAAAATGTAGTCAAGTGACTTTGAGAATATTTCGATCGTAGATTATCTGCCGCAACACGATAGACTTCATCTTGATTTATCGGTCGGACAAGTGATTAAGTAAATTGCCCAGTCAATGTCAAGTCGCTTCAGTCTAGTTCATTTGGGTGCAATAAACTGATGGATGGGAATGAAATTGAGAAATGAGTGGGAGTTGTCACAGAAGTTTGAGGTTAATTACTTTTTAGTCGTGTTTTAATCCCCAAGTTAGTAAGATTCTAGTAGTGTTGATTCAGATCTGTCTTGCACTTTACAGTAGATGACATAACATTCTCACAATAAATAACATTTCTTGAAACACAAGCAAATACATGTAGAAAGTCTATGAAAGGCTTTATGAAAGATTTCGAGTATACAAATGATATTCAGTTGTAAATTAGTCAATAATAAAATAGTGTTGCAAAATATTATTTATGCGGAAATGACCGCCCGGTCGGTTGCTGTAGCGTTATCCCAGTCTTACGATATTCAGTTTCCTTTTTGTTCCATTTTACGATTGGAAATGTTAATCTTTCTCCTATATTCCTACTACAGTAGAATTCGTATATATCGGCTTCGGCTATATCGGCGGTTTCTTTTTGTCCCGGCAGAATTTCCTATCTTTTCCATGTAATCGAGTTCGCTTATATCGGCTTCGGCTATATCGGCGATTCGCCTATATCGCCTATATGCTGTCCCTGACAGAAAATAATTCGTTTATAACGGCGGATTTCTGGAAATCCTCAAGCGATGTGTTTTGCCTAGAAGAGTCACTAGAATGACAGTATATGTGGACGCGGATGGCTGTAGATTCTGTTAGGACTATCCGATTCTAACTATTCTAGTGGCATGTGAAAATTTAGATCTTCTACAATTCATCTCGATCATGTTTGGGGGTTTGATCAAAATTGTAGAATCTAGCAGCCGAGGAAAGATAAGTAGGCTTGCCACTGTATCTCACTGATAATTCTCACATAATTAGTCTTTCATTCGACGTGATGATTGCATTTTTTAGCGCCTTCACCTACGATGCTATTGTCAGACCTGACTTAGTGACTGTTGCGTCATCAAAGGAGCGCAAGCTACCGTCGAAAACATTGTTGAGTTCGATGCATGTCCTCTCCCTAGACAGAAAGCGGCTCGCCACCCCATCCATCTCTATGGTTTCGCCTGCACGTGACTCTTAGCAGCGTCTTGATTTATGCATACTCTTCTTTGTTTTGTGCTTCATATAGCAGGTAAGCATGTAGGCATGAAGAAGCTTCAATCTACTTGATTCAAAAAGCATACTCAGTTTTTGACAAACATATATCCAGTTTGTGATACTTACGTTGCAAGCATCAGTTCAGAAAGGCACAATTTTTAGATATCTATTGATTGCATAGACACAATTACATGTAAATGTACTGTACATGTTGGACAATAAGTCAATATGTACATGTATTTAAGTATAGCAACGCAATAATTCATGAGTCAATACACGTATATACATTGTATGATGCATGGCATGATCTCAGAGCTCGTGTAGATTTCACAAAACTTCAAAATTCAGGGAGTTCGCATATATCGGCGGTTCGCGTATATCGGCGGTTTTCGTCTGTCCCTTGAGGCGCCGATATATGCGAATTCTACTGTACTAGTAAATAGAGTTATTGGTCTCATTTTTCTAGTAGGAAACTGAAAGTCGTGACATATTTACTGCATGTAGCACGGTTCGACTTTCGCCGGTATTACCGGCCCCTGTGGCTGTGTAGCCTCCGCCCAGGAGACATTGGTTCAAACCTTGTTCGGAAGTGCAGCACGACACGAGCACGAACACGGTCGTGTTTTGTGTCGTGTTGAGCCTTGTCACTTGTGCTCGTGTTTGGACAATTAGAGTCGTGTTCTATTTTCGTGTTGACAAGGATTCATTGCAAATTATACATGTAAACCCAGATAATTTGATAACTTAACCTACTCTAGCTAAAGACAGACTATCTAATATATTCTTCGACGATTAAGGGTTAATAAACATAGCAGGCTTTCTATGTACTTGCACAGCTAGATCGGCTAAAGACCAGTCGATCTGAAATGCTGTGAGTGAATCAACAAAGCTGTCTCCTTCAATAGGTTTGGAAAAATCAATTTAATTGCTTGATTGCCTGATGAATAATTCCATCAATCAATGCATATTTCAAACGCTGTCTCCTACATTCCAAGTTTTTTTTAGTGTAACTTGATTAATTCAATCCGCCAGTCTTTAGCAGCACTGTGTTTGCTTCTAAACTGCTACGATTACTTATGTTTCAAGCATTTTTAATTGCATTGTTGAGGCTACACGGTAGTGTTGCTTTGCAGCCAATGATGCCTTTTCTACCTTTTGTGCAGAATATATATGTACATATTCGTAAAACAAGCACATAAGTTGGAAAAAGGACATATAAACAAAGGAAAAAGTGTCATATATATGAGTCAAGAGGATGTTCTGATTTTCTGATTTCGTAGTTCAGTTTTTTGCATCCACGCGCGGAATGTCTGGGCGACGTTCACCATATTCCCGCGGATGGCAGAATGAACTTGAATAGATAAATTTAAATAAATGTACATGTATGCATATGCATGCAGTTGACCAATACATGGCCAAATCATGAGCATCAACCGCCTACAGTGCGGTCCCATAGTCTAGTGGTGGGCCGAGCCAGAAACCCGAATTTGAGCACAGCAGTCTGCGCAATTGTTGCCAACCCAGCGACTTCGAAGTTTTTCTGCAAAGTAGAATGAAATATCTCCTGGAAACATTTTTTTATAGTGAAGTTTTCGTTTTGACTTAACCGGAAGTGATGTATGTATTGTCTACAAACAAGATCTTATTCTGAGATCATTATATTTACTTTTTTGATGCTCCATCTCTGTTTAGAAAAATTACAATCACATTTGTAGAAGCTATCCATATGTGAACTATTGAAAAGTATTTGTGTCATCGGATAATTTTGTTTTATATGAAGATAATTTGTGATGACTTTGTTTCTTATTGTGATGTAGACGCTTTGTGAGAAATTGACTTTGAATGCTTGGTGTGATTTACAGAAATTGTGAGGTTATATTTGCGCATGTAGATGAAAAGATGAGTATCATCACCATGATCATCGCTTTTGTATTAAAAAAAACAAATTGTGGTGGAAAGGGGTGGATGTAAGGGGAGCATGTAGGCCATCGAAAGAAAGTAATTTGTTTTAATGCTATTCCAAAAAATTTATCTTTCATATTTAATAAGAAAATTGTTCCTCTATTTTCCTATGTTTTCAACAATTCTCATCCTACATTCCTTTATTTTAGGATTAATTTTGGTTTGATACGATGCATCTTTAAAAGTAGATATTGATATTTCAACTCGTCATATTTCACAGCCTCAATATAACTTTTGATGATTATTCGTCTTATGATGGATCTGGTTAGAAATAATTTTAGATTATTTTTGTTTTGTGATATCAGTGATATTCTATCAAATTTCGGCACGTCTTTATTCCCTGTTATAAGAAAATGCGATTGATTCTCATGTGAACGACAAGGAAAGAAACATGCGAGATTCATTTCTCTTCATCTTGTTGCTATTGTTAACGGGTCTTCGAGTTCCATGGATGATTTCTTCGGGATTATCGTTCAAGATCAGTATATTCTCAATTTCAAACTCACTCGATGCTATATTTTTCTTGTGCATCGGTCGTGTATTGTGTTTTGTTCATTCCGACTAATGTCCTTTTTTAGAATAAGTGGATTTATTATTCCTTGATTGATTTTTAAGGTGATGATAAAACTGTGGAAAACTTCAACTTGACTTCAAATACTTCAAATGTGATCGATGGATGACGACAGTTATTGAAATAAGGGAAACAATGACGGATTTTGATTCCATCTGAAACAAACTAGAATTAAGAATGCACCGGATTTCTGCCGAGTTTGTGCGATATAAAGGGCCATTTATGGTTGTGTTTTCCTGTGGTTTTGTCATTCATCATTGATCCTTGCAAGACCATAAACAATAAGACAGAGTCAATAACTTTCTTCAGCACCACATAAAAATTTGTCTTTTATATCCAACCTTTACATCCATAGGAGTTTGATACTTATATGGACAGTCTTCAAATATTGGAGATGCCTTCGAGTTTTTGTCAAGTTTTTTTGTCTTTCTCAGAAATTTTGTATATGTTAATTGTCCAATGCATGTGTTGTCTACGTTTAGCGATGCTAGTTGATTGGCTTGGGGACTTCAATCAAATTAGCAAGAGCTTAGGCGAAACACTGTTAATAAATAAATAATAAAACGCACCATGCAGTAAGAAAATCATTGTGAAAAATAAGAATGAAGCATAGTAAATATGCATGTCCATAATATTCGTGTGGTAAGCATCCTGTGTAAATATGAGCAGAGTTTAAAAAAATTAATTACTTACAAGAAATCCTGTCGGTCTGCCACACTATGTGTTGGGCTGTGCTTGTATTTTGGCATGCTTGCGAAATTTGCTTGCATGACAATCTGGTCGCTGAGTTGTAGGCCTACTTTACAATTTGCGTTAATGTTAGATGCATTTTCAAATTCAATCAAACGCAAGCAAACTGAAAACAGATAATCAAAATAATGACCCTAGCGTGGGCATTGAGGTGATAATAACATTGATACAATAATAATAATATATGCATATATCTATTTCCCGCCTCCACAAGAAAACTTTAAACGGTCAGCAAGATCTAAGTTCCAATATATCAAAAGTTTCTCTAGCGATGAAAGTTCTGAGATGAACAATTTGATCACTGACTGTGCTGATGTTACGAAATGTTTTGTCTGTGACGTGCAAACTTAATTTAAAGTGACTCACTGAAGTGAGATTTACTTCTTCACTTGTGAGGGAATTCTTGTGTTTTTGCGACGTGAATTGAGAACTCTCCACTACAGTTTAAATTTCGATCTTTTGAGTTTACTTTGATGACTGCGAGCTGACGTATGAGAGATTGGAGCAATGAGCTCTCCAAACTTTCATCAATTTATCATTTCAGTGAGCGTCCCAAGACCGAGCGGGAGAGTCGCTGTACCTGTACAGCGTCAATCAAAATTTATCACGTGCAGTTAGCTTATCAAACAATTATCCACGATCCGCTGCCCAAGGTAGCATTGAAATCCTGGGGCGACCGCACAGAAGCATTGCTGGGCTAACAAATCTCTATCAGTATCATTCACCCATTGAAATTTGCTTGTCACTACCAACTTACTATCTAATACTGTTTCTGTGTGGTCGCCCCTGATGTTTATACAGCTGCTTCTCAGCACTGTGCTTAGGATCTACGCTGTCATATCCTCTCTTAATGAGAGCAGTAGCTGTACGATTGAAATCGACTATTCGGTGAAATCTTTTTCCAATCTACATATATATGCCCATACTTGTCCAGCAGACACTCTAGCTCCTGTCCTGTAGGGCACGCAGTTCTGTGGAAAGGTTGCAAGAGTGTCAAGGAAATTGAAATGGTCGTCCTTATGAAAAACAAATGTAGTTGTGCCGCAGTCTGTGATTAATATCAAGATATATTATATATGTGTTTATATTGAAATAATGAAAATCGAACATTTCTTTTGGTGAGGTAGTGTAAAGTATCAAGTCATGTTACAGAAAGTCAAAGAAATTCACAAAAAGAATCCACTTTCTACGTTCCCTCGTCAAATAGTCTAGCAGCGACAGGGATGAAGGTCCTTTTACGGCGTTGCGTGAGGCATAGAGGTACTTCTATTCGTCTGGAGGAGGGCAGAAATGGCGGTATAAGGTGGTGTAACAGATGATCAGGATCAAGCATCTTCCTGAAAAGCTTAAGAGCAGCAGTCTCTCGGCGAAGGTGAAGAGGGGTAAGGAGATCACATGTGAGTGGTAGTCGCAGATGATGCGATGACAACGCTTCCTAACCTTTTCAATTTTGTTGGAATTTGTCGTAGACATTCCGACGAAGAATGGACTGTTATATTCAAGTACACTTCGAACGAATGAGTTGTATACTTGAATAAGTTCGGCTTTAGATATACCCATTTTCTTTAATTGCTTCAAAATATAGATATTTCTCGATGATGTTTTGCATATGTTAGCAACGTGGGCATCCCATTTTAAATTATCCTGAAACATCCGCCTCAAGATTTTCTTAATTTTCATGGTACTTTTAATTTTTGTTATCAGTAGAATTTTTAACCTTAACATGTGCTCACGTGATAATTTTCTTTATCGATTTTCTTCGGTCGTATGATGTGAATGTTGCGCTGTACATCTTCATTCGTGCATGATTAAGCCTTTGGGGCGAAACGTCGCACACGCAATAATAATCGCTTGGAAGTACCCGAAGAATCTTTTCTTTTGAACCCTTTATATTATGGATACCCAAAATTCTCATCATAGAAACAGGGACAGCTAAAATTCCAATATCTACCGAACTTGGTGTGGACCGTTTCTTTACAACCATAACATTGGTTTTCTCTCGATTGACAAGGAGACCTTTAGAATCACACCATTGGCTAACATTCATAATTTCCTTATCTATTTCGTTGCTTAAGTTGTTTGTTGTGTCAAATATTGCTTGTTTGTTATTGCTCCCATCCCTGCTGACTTCCAGACTAGGGTAAATCTGTGGAATCAAAGAATCAATTTTCATGATCAATAATGCATAAATTGTCGATATATCTTGAAGTTAGATAGTAATCTAGCAAACCGCACTAACTGATTCTTCATTACAGTAGTCATAAAAATAAATTCGCAATGCAAAAGAAATAAATCCGCATGAAGAGGACTGCAATTGCCCCCCATAGGAATACCTCTTACTTGATGAAAGACTACTCCACTGAATGTAACAAAAACTTCGTTTATGATGAACTTAATGACTTTTTAAAGTTATCCTTAGCGAATACACTATAACCTTGATACCTGACACTAGATAATTTTTTTCAAAACCTATGCACAAATATTTCCTGTTAGAATCACTGAAGGCATAGCTTAACTTATTCAGAAAAAATCCTGTTGCAAGATTTTTCAAAATAACGATTCTCCGAATTATAATTCACTACCAATAAGAGAAGAATGCAATTGTCTCTCGATTCACATTTTATCAATGTACCTGATAGTTAATTGCATCAATTGTATTTAAAGATCAGATAAATTTAGGTTCCCTGAAAGTCATACTTTAACTTTAACAATACATAGTATCGCATTTAAAGTGTGTTACTATTTATTGCAAAGATGGCAACTGACCTGACTATGTGGACCACTGTCAAGTGTCACTCATGGGCTCCTATCAGAGGCCCTTCGCACTGCAATTTGGCTCTGGACACAACACTATTATTCTCGATTTCCTCAAAGATTTCTTTTGCTGTATTTTAAATTTTATGATGAATATGATTATCTGATATCCAATCTTCTATTTGCAACACAACTTGCTTGTAATTATGTCACACTTGAAGAAGCCTAAAGCCGTTTTTGCCCTAAAGTGGCTCTTCAGAAAGGCTTTGAATAGCTCAAGCTAACTTATGACATCTGAGTGACTGCACAAGCTGAAGGACATCATAACATACTGTTCTGCGTTTATTTACCGTGCGTCTAATAATCATAGAGATTTTAGAGCACCAGCTCGCCTGGTCAGATGTCCTCTGACTGAAACAATTTAATCACAAAAATCCTTTGTATCCGTGGATGCTGCGTTACAACCCTACTGTGTCTCCGGCTGTTAAGGAATTTGTTGCTTAAATTGTTCAGGCATGCATATTGGCATATATTACAGTATTTAGTAGGCCTGTATATATTGAAGTATTTCATTAGTATATATTATACACAGCATCCTCTCTAATTGAAGTCCACTCTCTTGACAAGAGTCCACCCGAAGGGCGCCAAAGTGAATAGAAGCATATTTCTCTAATACATGCCACTCTCCAGTAGACGCCCGTCAGCATGACAGAACTTGATAGAGGCCGTGAAATCCTACGCCCTCGCAGCCCGCGCAGAGATAAATTGGCTTGCCTTGCTTGCGTGTTGTGGTCTAGAGATGGCATTTCTCAATACTGTTGGTCTCGGCAAGAACTAGGCACGAGGGGCAAGAAAATCAATTTTCCATTGAATGTAATGCAAATTCAAGTCTGGATTCTGACGAACTAGAACATTGACAGCACATAAAACGCACACAATCAGTAAACTTTTAACGTGAGGAGTCGAACGGTGTGAATAATATTTCTATTTGACGAATTTATCACGGAGAAATATTGAGTCAAAGATGTACTTCTCACTTGACAGATTTTCAGTCTTCAATGTGAAAATTGAAGCTCGTGTGTTCCCTAATAGGAATTGTTTCATGAATTGCGCATGCTTGGCTAATCACGCGACCCAAAATGAGACGAATAATCTTCATATCAATCTCTTTTACTTGGAACCATTGCATGCAATGACTGAGATAGAATCATGTCACCTCTAGACTAACCCAGACAGATGCAAGGGAATCTAAGTCTGTGGCATCCCGTGACATTAGAAATCTATTTTTAGGCATGATAGTTAATGCTGATAGGTTAATTAGTTGATAATGTACTACTAATAGTACTGTGGATAGCAATAGGCCTGCTGTTTTCGAATGTTGTGTAAGATTCCCATAACATTTTAGGATGTCATTTATTGATTTTCAATGCTGATATGTTGAATTATCATCTATCGCCAGTCTCAGAGCAGGAATACAGGCCCACTCTCCAATAAAAGACCACCAAAATAATTGCACGATGAATACAAGCCGTGGACTTCTATTAGAGAGAATGCGGTACATATTCCTCCGCGTACCATATTTCTACAGTATTGCCCACGCTTGTTAAATCAATGAAATCAATGAAATTTAATGCAAACACAATTGAATGGGAATAAGCTAAGATTTGTGGGTAGCGGTAACGGGAGTGGGTAGCTATTCGTGATATTCTAGCTATCATCCGCTTTTGAATTTTGTGTTGATATTAGAAGACAATTTAGTTGACATGAGCATTATTGTGTATATATGCGCACCTTTGTGTGTTATTGTGTAGCTCTGTGAATTGGCATCATCTGGATCCCAGCAATAATTTTGATATCATATGAAAAATTTCATTCTGAGGCTGATTTTTTCTATCTTATTTTGTTGCTTGTCATGCTTGAAATCAATTTCTTCTCAGGGTTGAAGAACACATATTTTTTATTGAAGCGATGAGAATTGATAGAAGATGCACTTTAACTTGTGCTGGTTTGTTTGCTGTGAAGGAGCAAACATGTTGATAGATAATTAAATTGAAGCGATAGAGATAACTGCAGGGTAAAACACGAAATAGCCATTTGATGACACAACGAGTCAGGAAGACAATATTTACGCTTTAGTCAATTCGTGGCGCTATTATCGTCTCAGAACAAATAATACAAATAATCGTTCCTCTAATAAGTTGTTTAACTCCGATTACAAATCTAACCATATTTTCATGAAACTTTCACTTCGGAAATTAGAATCAAAGTAGTTGTTAAGAGCTGAAAAGCGACATTTTCTTTGTCCAGACATGTCCGCATCATTCCATGAAGCATTAAACAATGTGTTTCCATGTTCATTCACCCACTCATAGTTAATTATTTTAAACTAAATTAACTAACCATGGTTAGGGTCGTTTGAGGCACATCTTTTTAATTCCAGCATGACTACACTTTAAAGCAAAAGAACGTGAGTCTGTATATTTTGCTTTTTGTTCCGCTATTTTATGTCGATTCTTTTCAATTGAACAGCATATTAAAAATCAAGGCTTTACAACAATGTTTATATAACACAGTATAAAGCGTGGCTTTAAAATACCGTATTTTGAAAGTCTATTGAATCTAATCACAAAACACGATTGTAAAGCCTTGTTAAAAATCTAGTTATAAAGGTATCACATAATTTGCTGGCCATTAGGTTTCGAATAAATACATTTGCCATAATTTTCCCACAATTTCCTATTTTCAAGCATTTTTATGTTACAAAATTCTCGAATTGATACTTTATGAAACATTTTTCACTAACTGCTGAACATTTCAACGGGCAAATTAATGAATAGGTGAAGCCACCATGATACATGCTTCGACCTCTTGGGTCTCTAGTTCGAAGACTCGTTCGTATACCCCCTAGTCAAAGGCCATGACCAATATGTTGAGAGCGTGAATTTGCCTACAAGTCGCTGCTTTCGGAAAGTAAGGTGTTTTTTGAGTAGTTATAAATCATGAAATTACATCTCATTTTACACAAAAATGAACCACATCCTTATCGCAGGCGCATGGAGGAGGCGGATTGCAATCTGTGGTCGCTTAATGCCGCATCCAATATTGACGCAACTTATCGCACATTTTTGCAAGTTAGCAGTAAGACGAATGAAGCACCTGAATATCAGATGCGTCTTTGCGGAATGCTCACCTATGAATTTAATCGAATTAGAAAAGATAGAAGAAACTACATCAACCGTCGGAATAATTTCTCAAGCTTTCATCGTGAATGAGATAATTAATGAGAAGGTAAATAATGCATTACATTCAGAATATTCACATTATGCATGAATGATTGTTTTTGGTAAGAGTAATTATCATTTCATCACAATCTGATGTCAAAAATTTCTTTGGACTCTAAGGCGCGTTGGTCTCAATACAGACCACTAGAATTCGAATTTTTAATTTTCGACACACTCGCATTGTGAGCTTTTATCCCAATGGATGTGTTGAAGATGTGAGCATGGAACTTCTACCGTTATGTCTTCAGCTAATAATCTCAGTTATTGCTGCCGTAAATGTTATCTAATTTGTTGTGAGGAAAGCATGATTGTTGGATTGGAATGACTGTGGAAGATTTTGTCCACACAGTGACTGCTTCTGTGGTCTTTCCTAACATCGTTTTCTTGCTTTGTTTGCCATTCCAAGTCAACAACCATCTTCCCTCGAGATTAATGCTGTGTACTGAAGGGTGTCGCTTGACAGTAACTAACTTTTCATTGTGTGATCTGGAAGTTGCGAGTCATATTAGTTTTCTCGAGGTCAGTCTTGGCATTAAATATTTCTTAAATGCGTCATGATGTTCTTCGCAATTCACTTCATGTTATGAAGTCAAATGGTAGCGGCGATGGTTGTGTGGATAAAATATTGAAATGTATCTCTATTATCTCTTTCAAATTTTGACTTTCGCTTCTTCATTAATTTCTTTAAAATATTCATTAATTTTCATAGTTTTCGATGTTTTCGATATTTTTATTAGTTTCTGTTTTTAGAGTTTAAGATGATAGCAATGATATTAATTAATGAAAAATCACTATTCCACATTGGTGCGCACTTGTGCTCCATTCTAGCATGCTGATATCAAATTAATTGACATTCCCATCTTTGAGTAGGAATTGAGTTTTTTTTTATTTTTTTATTATTCATTTAGTTCATATTTGTCAAAGACAGCAATATTAACGGGCGTGATGAAGGGGCGCTCACTAGATCGAATAATTGATAAAATGTAGGTACAGCTTCACTTGTCATTGCCACTTTTAGATTTTCTGAATTTACCCTTACATCGCTTGACTTCAAAGATATAAGGTGAAGCTGGTGAAGACTTGCACACCAGCCAAGTGAGCAATGACAAGCTGACTGTGGCAGTAGACAATCCTACGTGACAGCCTACTGCTACAGGTGAGGTTGTGTCGTGTTTAGATATTTGACAAATTAGGTAGCCGATGTAAGTCTTGAGTTAAGAAAATCACTCATTTAAGCTTATTGATATTTTGATAAAATGTTTGCGAAAGATTCATTAATTACATTTTTGTCAAAGTTTGACGCTTCTAGAACAGCGATGTGAAAATTGCGAACTGAAACCTAGGGCAGTTTCAACTGGTGTTGTAGTAGCAAACAAGATTGGCTTGAAAATGTGACGCAAATAGTTCAAATCAAGCCGTCAGGAGGATATTTTAACCAAGTGCATGTCACCAAGTGCTGTCTATTAACTATTTTCAATTCAATATATTCATTAACATATTCATTACTGCAAAAGATTGTTGTCTCTCCTTTTAATTTTCATGCTAAGCGAGCACAGATGATTACTTTATTCGCAGTCATGAAGATAGCAGTTGGTTTCAATAATTGCCTAGGAATGAATTCACTCAATTAAGAAACACAAGGACTTCGGTAATTGAATTTGTTAAAAGATATGTCATTACATATCACGAAGGAATTTATCATGCACTCCAGCGGATCGAAAACAATAATCAGGTCAGTCAGATCCTGAATTTTTGTCATGGAATGGATCCTGCCTGGGATTCGCATGAACAGACTAAAGTGTGCAAGACCTTGACAGCTCTGGTTGTTTCCCATCATCTTTTTATTCTACTACCATTCTCTTATCACTTTTCGTATTTCATGTTTCTAAGGATGGAATAAAAAACATAACTTATTTTTACTCTTTCAGCCTGACAGGATTGATCAAATTCCAACTATCACACTAGATATGGATGATATGAATCAATAAATTTATGCACATTTGCGCTCATTGTATTGCCAAAACTTCCACTTTTGCTTGTACACTTAGAACTGTACATGGTGAACAGCTATCAAGAAGAAATGCTACCTGTATTGCTTTGTATTTGAACGATTCTTCACAGGAGCTAAAATCCAGGAGAACAGTTGCCACATTTCTGAAATAAAAAACGAAGGTAATTTACCTGTGACATCATCAAAGTTATCTGATATTGATAGACATACGTAAAGCTTGCAGGTTGCTTTCGCTGTTTCAAATACTGTAGTACATCAGTGTACAATATTGTACACGATACAATTGTGCTTATTAAATGTATATTGTATTTCTTTATGACATTTATTTATTTCTTAAAAACGTGTCAGACCATTTTCGCACGTGTTCTTGAAAGAACGATAAATTTATGAAGTATAACAGAAGTAAAGACATCTGTTATCAGACTCATAGAATAATGAAAGTTCATTAACTGCAAGTAATTGGTAAATTATCGCATCAACAGTGTGCGCGTTATTCAAGAAATAGATCCATTGACTATAATACAGATAAATAAAAAGCTAATTATCTGATGTTATCTAGGTTAGGTTAGGCTAGAAGTTTCGTTCAATCTAAGAATATTTCTTGTATCAATGTATCATTGACATCTTCTTCCTTAATGTCAATAAGAAGTGCATGACAACTAATGTATTACTTAGAATGAAGTCTTGCATCGTTTTGATTTTAAAATTTGTTGAAGAGTATAGGCGTCTGTCAACAGAATATTCTTCTATACTATTTAGCATCGCGCCAAAACCATACATAAATGATACATAATCCTATATTATGATGTCGGAAACCGTCTATTCAGCCTCTTGATAAGATTACGGCAGCAATCTCAAGATTCTTCAAGGAATGGAGGAAATTTGCTAATGGCATGTTAGCGGATGTTTGAACTTGCTCTATCGAGATAATCTCTTCCTAAATGTTTTCCTAATGTCAAAAAGGCAATTCTTCGACCTAGTAAATAGCTTTAGGTGGTGGGGATGTGTTCGAAGATAACATAGTTTAAATTAATGACGACGACAAGGTTTTAGCCTTCGGGCAAACAAATGTTTTACTCAGTTGTGGATGATACTCTTATAATTTTTCCTCTTTACTATTTAGGAAGTATGTATGTTTATAGTCTTTGTCTATACAAACCACTGATCGGCGATCATAAAGCTGCGAATTGCAGCAAACATAAAAAATAGTTGACATCACATGTTAATGATATCAAAATCCAAGTAATAACTCTATTCAACAAGCTTTCGAGAATAAAAAGTTCGAAGATGTTTCAATGGTGAATCATCATCAATATCTTCTTAATTTTGTTCACTGAACACGTTTACTAGATTGCCTGTGATCACATGTACTTAGATACAATCCCTTAATCATTTTCTATGGCATCATAATCTACAGTCCGTTTCATAAAAAGTGGATCATCCTAAAATTTGACTAAATACAACATAAGTATGATACAGAAAGCATTTTTCATGTTATTTAATGTCCCTAATATATTTAAATGTCCTTATATAATCTGATAAGCTATGATACAGTAACGGTTCTTAAAAAACTAATATTTTGTGGCCCTACCCTTATTGTCAATGACATTACCAATTCGTCTAGACATCGATTCGATGATATCGTTGATTTTTGACTGATCTAACTTTCTCCACTCTCTTTTTAACAGTGACGTAAGTTGTGATGCGCCATCTGTAGGTAGCAGTGAACGACGAACGTTACGTTTTAGAATACTCCCTACATTTTCTATGGGATTCAGATCAGGAGAACGAGCTGGCCAAGATAATGTCCTAAGCCCTAATTGAGACTTGCATAAGTTGAATACTCTACTACTCCTGTGACACGTAGCATTATCATCCATAAATATCCAAGTCGATGGATCACCAAGTTGATCTGTCATTTGGCCAATGTTCATTCGTAAAACATTCACATAGCGTTCAGAATTCATGGTTCCTTGCTGTATGTGAAGTTCAGAGCGGCCATTGGTCCAAATGCCAGCCCAAATCAGTAGAGTCGCACCACCTTGTACCCGGGGACGATGTAAATGTCTCGGAATTTCCTGATCAGATTTTATCCATAATCTCAATCGACCATCACTATCCTTCAGACGGACTGATGCCTCATCAGACCAGACAACCCGATCCCATTGATTTCGCCAGTGACAATGACTCATTGCCCATCTGAGACGTCTTTTTGTATGCTGATCTGATAATTCGATCTGAGAGGGCCTCTTACAGCTCTTGAAATTCGACTCAATAAGTCTTCTACGAATAGTGGACTTAGAAATAGACGAGTCTAGTGCAGCCATCTCAGTTAACGAGAGACTTGGATCAACTTTAACAAATCTCAAAATTAGGCGGTCTCTATGTTTGGATGTTTTGCGTGGACGGCCAGAGCCCTCTTTACGACACTTTGCCTTTTGTGAATGCGATCTCGTTATTGTTCATTTGTGCTTTGTATTGTTTTCAACCGATAAGAGATAGATTTCTAGCTAAAAGCAATCAGGAGTGCTGCCAACATAGTCCGGCAGCCAGAACGAGTTTCTGCAGGGAACGAGGCCGAAAGTGAGACTTTCACAGAATGATGTACACCCTATGTCTACTACGAATCTGCACGTCTGCCGAGTTCTAGTGAGTTCCTCTTCTTGTCAGACGAGATCAAAGAAAAACACATGTAAATCCAATGGGACGCAGATTGCAGTTTTTGGCTAAAATGAAATTTTGTATATTTTCTCTTATTAAACGAAAAGTACTTAACCCAGAGTTATAATTTTTGGCATGGAATGTCTTCAGGTCATTTCCTTTCATTTTCATACACCCCTGTCTATATAGCTAAACCCATTTAGATTTGGCGAGCCTCTTAATGTCGGCAAACACAAACATTTTGAGCAACTTTATCCACATTCAACCACATTCTCGCATACATTGCCGACTAGATGCATGATGAAAGCACATGTACATCATAGCAAATGACCTGAAGACATTCCATGCCAAAAATTGTAACTCTGGGTTAAGTACTTTTCGTTTAATCAGAGAAAATATACAAAATTTCATTTTAGCCAAAAACTGCAATCTGCGTCCCATTGGATTTACATGTGTTTTTCTTTGATCCTGTCTGACAAGAAGAGGAACTCACTAGAACTCGGCAGACGTGCAGATTCGTAGCATGCATAGGGTGTACATCATTGTGTGTAAGTCTCACTTTCGGCCTCGTTCCCTGCAGAAACTCGTTCTGGCTGCCGGACTAACACCACCGCAACGAAGTCAGGAAGCTATGGAACATGAAGTCCAGTTAATCACATGTAGCAGTTACATTATTGTTGATAAATAATGGTGCTATGCTGGCTCTGATTGACCGATTTTCTTTATTTTTGTTTTGCTTGATAGCTTTTGGCTTGTAGAACAACATATTACATAACAAAGGAAACAAAAGTAATTTTGTAAGAGTGAGGTATGATTTTGTGTAACATTGCTAAATGAAGATCAAATTATCTACTACTTTTTTTATCTATAACAGGAAAACAACTCAATATTCATGCTTGAAATTTCCAACAATGATATTAGTAAGCACAACTGACATATCTTCCACATTTCAGAGAAATTCGTTCCAGTTTGGCGGAGTTAGACAAAGTTGAAGTTAAGGCGATGTTTAAGGGTGATCCATTTTTTATGAAACAATCTGTATCTTAAAAAGAATAAATCTACGCAAAATGCATGTCTATTTTAGGGTCCGCTGCCCTAGTAAAATTCAGACCCGGTTAGCGAACTCTAGTACATTTTAAGCCGCCACAAAATGGGGTTATCTTGTAATGTAGTAAAAACTCATTTATCAACAAAATAAAAATCTATGAAAATCCTATCAGTGGAATCCCACGAATTTTCCAGTTGAGATAACATGTCATTTCGAATGATACGCATGAGCATCCATGAGCACTCCAACAAGATTTCAGTTGCGTTCAATTGACAATATTAACCAATCAAATTGAAAAAGAGGGCGTCGAAACCAGGCATCGGGAACAGGGGTAGAGGGCTAGAGAGGGCTGAGCCCCCCCCCCCCCAAAACTCACTCTTGCAGCACCTCCGATATTTTCATCCAAACACATTGATTGATCATGAAATGCAATTCATCGACAATCAAATATACAGCAGATGCGAAACAGATTTCCTTGATACTTCAGAATGATTTGTTTTTCATTACCTTCCACGTACATGTACGTGGTTATTGATGTTGTATATGACGTGTGAATGATGTAGAACTCAGTACAGCGAGTTCAGAAATGCAAAGCCCGCTCACTAATTCAAGGCCTGATAGATACAAATTGTTCAAGCTCCTCTGTTTACTAGAGGTGCGACTTTTAATGGAGCATCTTAAAGTATTCAATAGGTAAGGAGAGAATCTCAATACATCCGATGAACCGCAAAAACTGCATTTTATCGCTTGAGAATGTCTATGAGCATTTTCAGAATGTTCAAATTGACAAGATTCCATCAAATTTGAAGAAATCAAATCTATGCTTCCAAATGCCGCTCTGATTGAGAGGAGCATTAAATTAATTGCGAAGAAATGTTACAGTCACAATTATTCCTATATTTCTTATCATTAAGATACTTAGCTCACTGCTTGGCATAATCGTTAGCACTTATAATAGGTAAATAATATTTTTATTGGCTTGATTTATTATCTTATCGCATTTATCGCTTATGTATGGGTTTATACGTGCTGCAGTCAGCATTATTTTTATTTTTTCCACTTACAATCACGGTCTTTGTGCCATCTTCTTTCAGTATCATAGAGAAAGATGTACATGTATAACTGTCTTGAGTTGTGGATTCATCGTTACATACAGCGTTTTTGTACTTGATATCCTTTTTGTAATGAAAGTTAGTCTTAGCATGCGTTGGAACGAAGGAATCCTTTTTTAGAGTGATAGTGGAATGACCCGTCTCATGGTGCCAAGAATATTTGATTTGCTAGTCTTCAAGTTTTATTTTTAGATCAAAGAATGGCAGTCACTTCTTAGGCTGATACACTTTCACAGTCAATTTACATTTTGAGTAAGAGTTGAAGCTCTGTAACACGCGTGTTCAAATAAGGACTCGATAAATTTTAAAGAACCAAGGATGATATCCATCTATGTATCGCTTGAATATATCTAAAGCATTAGTTTCTATATGGCTCATAAACTGAAGCGCGAATGCTGGTTCACAGTGAGCATCCAAGGGAATTCCACGTATTTGCTTGTAAACTTCATTTTCGTATTTAATTTCATATTTGTGACGAATGAATTTCAACGTTTTTTCAATATTGACAGTTGTGATACCAAAACAATCAACATCACTCCAGCATTTCTTTTGACTCTCCATACAGTACTGTATTATTAAATCGAGAGGAATGGTGGGATAAAGTTTGACGACATCTAATGAGAAAAAACGAGGTTTTTTTGTTGTGGATTTCTGCTTCATTAATTAAGTTTATTAAAGATTCGCTATTTGGCAAATTGTCAATAGATTGGTCAAAATGCCGGAAACTATCCAGTCAATGTTTTCTATTGGAGTGTTCCGGAGAGAGGCAAGCGGGTGATCCGAATAATCATTATCATTATCATTTTTATGATCTTTAATAAAGAAAAAGAAATTAATTCGCTGAATTTCCACTAGTACTTATGAGCTTGAGATTTTGGACGAGAGTTGCGCGTATAAGTTTTAATATAAGCATTTGCCTGATTTTCAATGGTATCATTACGACTTTTATTTAGTGGTAAATGTCGTGCAACACTTGTTCGTTCTTTTGGATTATTGTTGTCAGCTTTTTATTGCGAACCTTTTGGTTTTATCCGAAGTAACACACTTAAGTTCATTTTCGGTAATAAACACTTTCGTGATGCTGTCGTAAAGAGAAATGACTGGCTTTCGACATAGTGATCCGGAAATTCTGAGATTTCGTAAGGACAATGTGTCCTACTGAATAACAACTAAACAATGCACTTTCATGCTTTATCATCTATAGATTTGAATTCATTATGAATTTCTTTGGAAACAGATTGCATCTTCTGCATAACGAGTTTTGGAAACGAAGATAAGAAGTTTGATGTTGTTCTCAATTCAGGCGATGATCTTCAATAGATACTCCGGATTAGACGCCGAGTGCATTCGATGAGCGTATTGCACGAACGGCACCGTTCATCCTTTTTTTTCATTACAGCATCAATTTAGACTATTGGCGTTGCAAGTTAAGTGTCATTTACTTCACATTCGTGAAGCCATAAAGCTAATAGTTCATGTATGAGGTCATGGTTAATTCATGCGCTAATCATGTGCCTTGTTATCATCCAATAAATGAAAATGTATTGAGATTGTGCATTATTAACTTACAAACTTCAAAACCAAATTAATATTTTTCGCAAAATTATGTAGCTCCCAGCAATCTTCACATTCGTACGATCAATTTGCATTCTCGGTCACGAAAAACCGTGCCGTATTTCATTCACAACTGGTAAAAACATAAATGATTTATAAGTGCTGCGTCTTACGCTCCCTCCTCTGACATGAAGAGGTAATTAGCCTAAGTGTTGAAAATCGTATATTTGATGTTGATCGTTGAATTCTTAGCCAAATTTAGTCCGAGAGCTACTGACATTTTTTTCCTAAATTTGCGCACGAGCTTCTTGTTATATATTTGTAGATTGTCATCCAACATTCGTAAAACGATAATTCTTAAGCTATATTTCCAGTCCTTTTTCAAGTTACGGAGGATGAAAACATCGTAAAATTCCATTTGTTTATGTAGATACATGTACTTCCAAGTTTGGTACACTTAATAGCGTAATGATCTAACATTCATTTAATTACTCAAAATGAGATTAGTCATTTTATGATTTTGATTGCATTTTCAAGACAGAATGATCCCACAGCAGCTAGAAAAACGACATTCTGACAGTAGCTGCTTTACTGTTGAGGTCAATGAAAGTGTCATGACAAAGATGTTTATTGTTACAGCTTTAAACAAACACATTTTCCAGCTTGCAAAAATTATATTCTCAAAATTTCTTCTATGTGCCGCTCAGTTTAAGCAGTTTGATTCTTCTGACGATCTAGCAACATTAACCTAGATCGATGTCTGACCGAGAAGTTGAAATTAACATCAACAAACAGCTTTTGTCCATTCTAGCTCTAATAACACAATCAAAGCGACACGTCGGACTTCTGTGGATAATTCAGCTGAAATAAACACTAAACAATAAGACTTTTGTTGAGTAGATACTGAACCGATTCATGGCAAATCATAATTAGCGTTGAATTTAGCGTTGATGAAATATGGTTCGCTAGAAACTGAAACAATCCGCAGGAATGACCGAAGTGACATGGATACCGTCTACACTTGCCGGAACACAATTGAAGTGTGAAGTTGGATTTGTCTATATCTCAATTCTCAATCCTCTGTTTAATTCGAGCCTTCATTAGATAAAACATGTTGTACCTATAATGAATTCTGTGAGTATTATTTTGTGATCAGGGCAGTCTGTTTGTTTATCTGCAACAATAACATCTGTTGTTATGACTTTCTCATTATCTATACCAGCAATTCGGGCAAGCGAAGAATATCACATTTCTACCTACTCTGGAAGATGCCTGCCTTAAAAGTGCGATCAAAGTCATAAAAATGACAAATCTTATTTAGAGTGATTAAGTGAAATTTTAGAAATTACGTTATTAAGTGTACCAAACTCGGAAGCACATTCATTTGCTGTGAAAAGGCATTGAATACTTGTAGGCGTTAATTGAATCCCTTTTGTACTAGCAGAGGCATGAATTTGCGTGCATTTCCATAAACATTTGATACGTTAAGATTTGCACGTTACGTAAAATTGCAAAAGATTGACTGCAAAAGACAATCAATGACGAACAAGCAAGATCATAATATGTGTAAGCGTATTTTTGCATCAGTGATTCGGAATTCCATGCACTTTCATGAGATAGTTGGTGCTAAATGTTGATCTTACGGTAGATGAACAATGCGATAGAAAATATCAACGCATTCTTCTTCAATTTGATTGAATCTCAATGAAGCGCATCTGACATCTGATTGGAATAAACGTGTTCATTGAGGCTCCATTTAGGGTTTAGTACACATTTCGAAGAGACACGCATCTTCATCTGGAAAATTCAAAAGGTTTCTCAATCTGTATATTCCCAGCTTTTTGATGATAACAAGTATGATAATTTTTGATGATAAATTATTTTTTTCTGTTATGAGCAGCAATTTATGACTGGTTGAAATATGTTTCGCTCTTTTTAGATTAACTTTTGTAAATCAACAACATGATGATTTTACATGTTGCTTCATGACTTTGTCCCAAAAATTGCTGGTAGAAAAAGCTGCCACTCGGCACTAATTGGTTTTGATACCCTGCATGTCATCTGTCACGCTTCTATGTGTGCAGTATGTATGCATTACATTTTAGTGGTTTATGGTGTTGAAATCCTTATTATGACTAACAAGGATGCACAGGTTATGATAATGTGCATCAGATTGTTCAAACCAAACACATGAGTCTGCATGCAACATGCAAACCTGCGTTGTACCAAATGCAACGCATAAACCATCGCGAACTAATGAAACACGGTCAAAATTATTCCTTCTCATACTCGTATGCTGGATCCAAATTGTCGCTCATGTCCAATAAAGTGGCTTTGTGTCGATAAAAGAAAAAAGCAATGATGATCATTATTAATCCATTTAACGCCGAGCTATTTTCAAAATTAATATTTTTCAAGCGCAATTTGCGAGTGATCTAGGCATTGTACACGAAGTTGGAAGCAGTACCACTAGAATCGTGTTCATCTCCTCTTTGCTGCGCCATGTTGTCCCAAAACTTCGAGTCGATATGTTGAGAGATCGATGCGAAAAATGTTGGTAGATTAATTTATTGGAGTACGTCTTCGCACATTTAAATGCATGCATACGAAGGTGCTACTGAAATTCTGATTTATGTTTTCTTGTACACAGTGATCACAGCCATGGACTTCACAGAACACACTTCCGGCTCCAACCGTAAATTTTCTTCAACCTACAGACCTTATGTGAATCGTACACCATCACATCACTTTGAAAATAATGGCAGTCATAACAGCGGATTACAGGAAGAAGTGCATTAAGAGATCATCTTTATTCACATGCTTTCAATTTTCTCGCATATTGCGACCTATTTTTGCACTAATTCCAGTATGATGTCAAATTCTTAAAAACCTTTTTCTGTTTCAAAGTTTGAATGAAAAACTGATTTCACAGACTGGCAACTGCCATCGAAAAAAGTTTATCATCATACAAAATATATTCATTGAGCTTAAATGCCTGTCATAACATCAAGAACACTAAATCTACCCTCGACATCGCGGTTATAGGCTGCAATTCGATCTACATCGATTTGAAATTTTTGAAATTTTGAATGCTACCTACTGATCTGTAGTATTGTAGTAAACATAGATAGGAGAAGAATTGTTATCTTCTTAAATCCATGATATTTCGACGTTTGGACAGTATTAGACGGCAATGTGATGTTAAGGAATGTCTAATGTTTCTAAAATGTTTGCAGTTGTTGCAAAAAAAGTTACTATGCTTCTCGAAAACCACTCAAATATGCATTTTGTGTAGAAAAATAAGAATAAGTGCTTGAATTTCTTTGCTGATGTTGATGAATCATTTGCTCGCTAGCATACCTACTTCGTGTTCTAAGATAGCTGAATAGGAACAATGTGTCGATAATAGAAATTTTCATCTCAAGAAGCAGGCAGAGGCTGCAGAGTACTGCATTCTGATTGGCCGTACTATAATCGACACATTGTTGTGTCTTATAGTCTGAACTTATATATAGTGTCAATTGTTACAATTTTATTAGCTGCATTGCAAATATCAATTTACAGTTGCTTCCTCGAGTTCAACTAGCAAAACTTTTTCGCTTCCCCGGTTTGACATGACTGTTTTACAAAATGTTCAACAAGAAAGACGTGGGCTCTGTTGTCGGACTAAGATGGCCGACGATTTCGAATATCCACTCTAGAAAAACCGATCAGTTCAGTTCGCATCGATCTTCCGAGACCTTGTGATATGGATAAATAATGGGGTTTTACATGAATTCAGACTACCGGCATCTTTCTACAAACAGGTCACTGAAATTTGTTTCTTCTAAGCCAACATATGTAGGAAATACGTGGCTTCAATATTTTTTAAAAATCTAGGGAGAAAACCTTTTAACATCAGCAAACTCTCAATCGACCCATCAGTTGATTAGTTGTTTTTTTTCTCTTGAAGAAACGTGTTATTGTATAACAGTGCATCTAAATAGTCATCATTTCATTACAGAATGTAATTAAAATTTGCTCCGAAAATGAACGTGTACACACTCATGTATCTATGAAACAAATGCATTTTCAAATGATCATTTTCTCTTTTTCAGAGTATGAATCTATTATCCTCCAGTAGTCATGATCTATCATGTGATGGGGCGGAAGGAATTCATGCAGCCACTCCTCTGCAATGTACTATGACTTCAGTGTCTAGCCCCACGCTGACTCGGTGAAAGAAAACCAATTTAGATAATCTCAATACTCACTAATCACTGATTTGTCAATACTGAAACTCATATTTTTCTGTTTCAAGTTAGTTCTGTCATTACCATAGCCTTCCACCTTCAACAATACCTTCGTAAAAGCATTTAATTGTGCCTAGTGGGCAAATATTTATTTTGAACCTATAGAACAATGGATAGGCTTCCGCAATTCAACTTTCACAACCATCATTTTCTGTACTGAAATGCATCCGGAAAAAGTTATGTTTATGCTAAAATTTCACCGCAATTCTCTTACCAAGAAAAAGTTAAAGGATACCAATTGGAGAGGAATAATTGAATGTATATAATCGCAAAAAATTGAAAATTGCCATTTTAACGTGGTTTCGGTTCTTTCAGCATCGAAATCTAGGCTTGATAATCGAAAGAATTTTCTTGATTCCGAAACCAAATGTATTGAAACTGAAAATTCAACGCTTTAGCCGTATCTTGAAAATCAAGGATTAATTTATGTATTACTACCCAATTTTATGTATTACAACCCACTTTTGAAAGGCTGAAAATTGCACCTTAAGTCAATTTTGATCGAATGAGATGCCAAATTTGCCTCTGCAAGTCTGATTGGCTAGGCTGAGAGAAGCATTGGTTCCACTTCACTCCTCCTGAAAGTTTTTTTAGACATGCCGTCATGAATTTGAACAGGTATATGGGCCTATACCAGCTGGATTCAAGACATCAAACTATTACTAGTTAGTCAAGCAAATACATAGATAGCTTACTAATTAACTGCAATTGTAAACAACGTTAATTTTCCTATGTGAGTGAACTTTTTTCGGATTTTTGTCAATGTAAACTTGCAATTTGGAATAGAAAGAAAGAGGTGAATGGTTTCAGCTGCCTTTTACCACTTGTCACGATTTCGCATCTTTAAAAGACGGACACAACACAAGGTACAAAACGGACAAGTTTTATATATTCATAACCATTACAATTATCATTTGTATTAGATTCAATTGTAATTTTTTTAAATTATTTTGATTGAGATAGCTGCTTTGCTGACAGTTTTTTTCTACATCTATATTGTATGGTTTTACTGAAATGCTATGAAAATGTATAAATGGAGTGCATGCTCATGTTCATATGTTTGGTTTCATGATGACTTCTTATTTTCCTTTGATGTATTGAAGTATGTGAGGAAGACTGGACATTTCCGATTTTATGACGCACCAGCTATCGCCTGATATTCCAGACGTAATTTTCTGAAGCATTTTCTGACAAACTGTAATGTCGCCCGTTTCGTTGACTTTAAGTGCCTCATAGCATATTTCAAGCGATGTAACATACTTCTCGAATGGTCTTCGCCCATACTAATTCTTTCAAAATGCACGGTAATTTCTATTCTATGGAATTGTATGACTAGAAATCTCTGACTTATCGTATTTTTATTCAATGATGAAAAACTAGAAATCGTCGAATCTTTATTTCATGCTCAAAATTGTGAGTGTGTGTATTTATTATTGTTCATTTGTTTACTTTGTATAATATCATTCATATAGACACCTGGTTACTAACTTGTAACCGGAGATAATTCAGCTAATTGTGAAATGAATAAATTCGGAACATTTCGAGAATTATTTTTGTTATTCTTTCATTAGTAATACTATGATGTGATTGGTGGAAGAAAGCGAGTTACTTTATTATATCGTCAGCATCAATATAACTAATAAAACCTAATTCTTAACCTAAAAATATCAACCTATATAACTAATATATAACTAATATAACCTAAAAATATCAAAACGATTTTAAGAGAAAGAATGCTGCCTAAATCACATGGAAGAATGGCACTCGCCTAATGAGCTTCCTGAGAAAAAGTTCATTTATTTATTTTATTCTTTAATCGATTTGTAGTTAATGCAGTAGAATGAAAACAATCTCGTCATGCTACTAAAAAGAGACATTCCGAAGTAAAGTAACGTTATATGAAAATGCTGGTGTCACACCCAACAATTCAGTCAAGAAATAAAAAAGGATTGTTTCACACGCCGCAGGACGCTGCTGATCGAGCAAGTTTGGAGCTGACTCGAGCAGCAAGCCTAATGTACTCAGTGTACCGTTTGATAAGAATACTTGCCACCTGCCACATAAAATGGATGATGCTATAGAAAATAAATTAATTCGTTTAGGTGACGACTTAAAAGAAATTTCAAATTGTGAAATTCTAAAACTCAATAGAAGTATAGATTTCATAGAAGTAAATAAAGCTTGCAAATGACGAACGAATTTTTGAACAATAGCAACTCGCAATGTGTGCGGTCTGACAAAACTAACAGATTTGTGGTTTGTAATTCGGATGACTTAGCTAAAAAGAATGAAATTATTCTTCAAGATACTATAACTGATCAAGTAATGGATAAAAGCAAAGCCGAAGCAATAGAAAACCAAGCAAACACATTAATTAAGAGCATTATTAAAAATAGTTCTTTGTACGATCAAAGTGAGAAATTCAAGAGTACTGGTACAAGCACAGCGAAATTCTTCTCTTTTATAAAAGACAACAAAGATAAAGCAAATGAAGGATTTCCGGTTCGACCGATTTCCGGTAGGAAATGCGCCCATAGAAAAAATTGAGTGGATAGTTTCTCGAATACTGTCGCAAACCTTTGCTTTAGTTCCTACCAACTTGACAAAAACTGAAGATTTGATTAATATGTTAAACAATGTAATTACTTGGTGTTAAGATAACAAAGTTTTCATTTCATTAGACGTGCAAGTTTGTACCCTAGCATTCCGTTAAAAACCGGTATTGAATATAATTTGAATCATCTCAAAAAGCAGTGGAATAAAATTGATAATTTTTGGAATAAGCATTGAAAGAATAGGAAAATTTATTTACTATAACTATGAGATAGAGCACAACGGCAAGACTTACGAGCAAATCAAATTTATCAATGGGCTGCCACTTTGCGCCGCCGTTCTCAATTATGAAATCGAATCGAGGGCGCTAGAGATGTTGGGTTTCAACCCTACATTAAGCGACATATTGATGACATAACATTTGTGTTGTCGCAGAAAAATTGGTTTTTATTTTTTAATTATTTGTCCATTAACTGTCAATTTATGCTTCTTATTAGATTCTACAACGGCCCACACGCTGGCTCTATAGGAAGGTATACTTACATAAACTACATTACACTCTGACAATGTTATCCTACTTTAATTTGATTAAGCTAATGACAAGTAACAACAACTAACCGCTTTATAATTTCTATAAATTTAATAACCAATCAAATGTCACATTATTACATGTGCAAGTTTGTAACAAGTTTTATCATCCAAAAACGTATTTCTTCTGAAATGTTAATTAACAATAGTTACCATTATTATCAATTATATTCTGGCACCTGGAATTCAGCATTTCAAATTCGTGTTTCATGATCTCCATTGTCATTGTAGCCTGTTGACTGCTAGAAATCCATACAGATCATCTTTTGTATTGAAAACTGTTCTCGAGCGCCTCATCTCAAGCATAGGAAAAATAGTTCTATCACAAAGGTTGAAATCGGGTGAGTAAGGCGATTGTTTGAGCGTTGTGATATTTTTTCCTCTGAGAAATGTGATAGTTTCTTTAGAGACATGAGGTCTAGCATTGTCATGAAAAAGAATAGCATTTTCTACAGGAACTGATTTTCTTTCTTGGATTAATTCACACGTATTGAATGATAAAAATGCCTCACTTATAAAGTCACAATAAACAGTCGAATTTGCTGTAATACCATCATCAAGGATTTTGAAGTAGGACAGACCATTGAAATTGAGAGCCATCAACACCAAGAACTTTTTATCGGATATGGTTCTTTTGGGAATTTGTTGTCGGTCATCATCAGGAAGAACCCATAATAAACGTGTTTTTGCATTTCCCAAAGGTCTAGCGTAAAACCATTTTTCATCTGTTATTACCATAAATCGCTTGATGTTTCGTGTTTCATTAAATACTCGAGGCATCTCTTCACAACACATGATACGGTTTTGTTTATTGGTATCGGTCAAAAATGTGGCACCCATTTGTAACGATAATACGATGCACCGCGTCTTTTGATAAGCCATGTCTTGCAGCTACTTCTCGCATAGTTATCTTACCATCAAGATCTTCGATATCATTTTTTATCAGTTCGTTTTTTCTTTGATCAGATTTTGCTCGTCCGCTACCTGATTTTCTTAAGAAATCCTCACGATCACCTTCGGCGTATTCTTTTGCAATAGCCTGAACTCTCCGAAGACTTATTACGTTGCCCCAAGCAATTGTTATAATATTGTGCATTTCTGTGCACTTTATTCCATTGCGCCGTAAAGATTCAATAAGTAAATGACAGTCTCTAGTTGACAACTCCATTCAACCACTTTTGGTTACTCAAATGACTGTAAACTATGGAATTTGAAATTTATTGCGAGAATGCAATTTTGTAGATATCTTTGCTGGAGTTGCCCTTCACCCTCATTATGATTTGACAATCAAACCAAAAACATTAATTCTCTCGCTGTTATTGTATTCTATGCGAATAAGCTTGATTATCCTAGCAATACATAAATATCATTGCACTATGAAGCATAAAAATATATTCAAAATTAATATTGAAATAAAAACGCCGTTTTTTCTGCGACAACCCAATACTAGGTCCCTTGGATTTCGACGAAAATATATTTAATCAAATATTAGACGTTTTAATTCAATTAATCACCATATAGAGTTCACTCTTGAATCACCTAAGCCTAATGAATAGTTGAATTTTTTTGATATCAAGATATAAATAGATAATAATGTAATGAAATACTCTTGGGGTATCATAAAGAAATGCCATTCCAACATAGCTTTGAGAAAAGATTCTTTTCTTCCGAGACAAATAAAATCAAATTATATAAAGAGTAGTGTATATAACATATCCCAACGATCAAATGATCCAGAAATCAAGAAGGAGAACTTAGAAGAGTTTGACCGGATTCTAGAACAAATCAATACACCGAAACGGAACGCAAAATAAGTGCTAAAATAAAAACTTCAAATGAAAGAAATAACAAAAGTAAAGAAAATAATTTTCAATTTAAACTGCCGTGCTTAATGACCGGTGTAATCGCAAAATATATAAACTTATATTAAATAGTGTAATACCATAATATAAATAATACCGGTGCGTTTGATTGACGAGCATGCATATCAATCGGCCAACTACCTTAATGATAATAATAAGAAGAAAGAAAAATCATGCTCTGGTAATGGCTGTGCTCTTTATAACCATTTGTGAGATAGACATGGGGGGATAGGTGGCATCGGTAATTTTCAGGTCGGTCTCCTTCGCAAGCTGCGCAACACTCGAGAAACAACAATAGCAGAGGCCAAAGCAACACAGCCTAAATCGCAGGTCAACAGGAAGCACGAGCTTTCAGACTACAATCCCTCCTCACAATTCGATAATCATGCAGACCATCAACACAATTCTTAACATAGCTCACATCTTCGAATTAATACTTCACACAGTTGCATCCCGTCTGTTACCATCGACCGTTTGAAGGCGCTGGACTCCGAAGGCCCATCTGACTTTACTTTTAATTTAAGAAACTATCGACCAAAACTTTGGGGAGTCTTATCTAACTTAGGCCTACTTTTGATGATAAAATTATCTCCTGGTGACTGGTCAACTATGTAAACATATTTTGATTTTATTGCAGCCACTCCAATTAGCCTGTAATCTTGACTAAATTTATTCTGATTATTTAAATTGTAAGGAAGACTGGATTTGGTTTTTCTCCTAATCCTTTCGTTTTGGCAACTGCTTTGAAACACTTATTTATCAATATACTGTTGAATATGACACTCAGTGGAACAAACTGACAGATCAGCTCAAATTAAGAAAAATTCATCTATCAATGCCCCTTCGAAATATATGTAGGCCTACATCCACTCAAGGCAGGCTATTGACTGAAATGGACACAAAATTACATACACGAAGACTTATAGTTTTAAACTAGTTGCTTAATAAGGCTTCAGTGTGATGGCGATGCGTTTTACAAAGGGATTGTTCACAATTGACGTCAACCATGACCGGGGGAGGGGTGCCAAAAGTTGTCCAAAATTTAGGGAGGGGGACGGGGTCTAATGAAAAGTTGACACAAATTATTCTGCTAAAAATACAAAAATACTCACCATTGCATGTAAATTGACTTCTGTTTAATTTTCCCTGTCGATAGTTTTATACACGTCGACCTACATGCAAATAAAATTCTCGAAGTTTTACAGCAGTACCCGCTTAGTCAGGTACTGAGTGATTTAGTCCAATTGTGATTCTCAATTGCTCTTCCTACACCGGTTGAAAAATGCTACAACTTGCATGGTGTATCCTATAGTACCAGCTCAGATACACGCTAAAAAAATTGGATGGTCACGATGCAGAATCATATAACTCTATATTATGTAACTTCTGACAGTGCACCCATCGAAATTATTGTTTCAAGATATACAGGTGACATGCCACGTTCAGTCACGCGTAATTCACGCGTGAACCACGCGTAATTACACATGACCCCAAACATCCGTGGCTATGCGGGATATTGCTGCAATATCTGTTATATAAGTTAGTATAGTTGGCAGTCCTGTTATAGACTTTGCGTCTCATGTGCCTGCATGTATCAGAGGCTAAACAATGTGTTAGGACCTCAATTTCATGCTCAGGGAAGACAGAACATGCTTAGCGGTTCATCCGTGGTTCAAGCGGCATCGCAGACAACCGTAGACGACGCGCAAACTATAAACGCTCACCCGCGCGTATTTATAAACATTTCCCATGTTTTAACAGCATCAGATCAAGTGATTTCTGACTCTTAGTGCAGCGCGCATGTACGCGGGTAGAAGAATAGAATGTCCTTAACGGATGTTTGGGGTGTTCCGTAATTACGCGTGAATCACGCGTGGCATGTCACCTAGTGTAGTCACATGACAAAATTGCAAATGTCTGAAAAATCGCAATATGAGTGCTGAAAGTTAGATTAAGCAATTTTCATGCTTGAGAAACTTCTAGAATTCTTCCTAAATCATTCCAGTTGTATAGGCTTCCATTTATTATTTATATATTATACTCGTATATACTATTTTTTCATTTTATTTGATAAAGATTCAATCGAAATATCATCAGAAATAACATCTTTTTTATTGGCCTTGTCTATTTTATATATTAACAGCAATGAAATTAAATAAACGATAGATCAAATTGCCATGCAAAAGATGTGCGGCTGGTGGGATATAATAGGATATTAATAGTATATTGGACTTCGGCTTAATAGTATATTTGACTATTAATAGTCCCAATGAACACAATATTACTAAAAGATTACTAAAGGTATTCAGAAATCAAGTAATAAAAAATCAAAGCAACAAATAGAAATTCTCGCACGTATTCGGAAAATATAGAAAATTGTAGCAATGAATCACACACAATAGATAAACTGATACATGGCTAGGGTTGACGTCAATGGGGGATGGAGGTTCAGGAACATCGAAAAATTGGTTGGCGTCAATTGTGAACGATCCATAAGTTCGTGCTCGCGAACGGCTTTGTCGATACGAGCATTCAAAAAGCTGGTGCCCCATGTTTCCCTTGTTGTCGTGGAACACTTCTCAACAATATGGAATCTATTGATGTAGGCGAAGCCTGAGGATAGGGATATCCATTTTGTTTGGCTGGCTTTGGCCAATGGCTATGGCTCTGTGCTTCATAGAATCATTCAGTTCGCCCTTGAATTCTTTCACGTGCTTCAAAAGTTAAACGAATGTATCACCGGTTATTTGGATGCATTCCACTTCAGCACCAATAATGATGTGACGACGTGTAGTTTATGTCGGCTAGAAAAAGGAATTGCTATGGGGTGTACTATTTCTCCCATCCTTTTTGTCCTGGTCATGGAAATGAATATCAGGATTAGCGGCAACAGCAACGCAACGATATGAAGGCTTTGATGACATACGCATCTTTTGATCTGGGAGGCGAGCGTATTCTGACTGTTCGAGAGACAGGAGTGAAAAGTTTGAGAAGATAGTATACTTTAACTGACTGTTGACTTGCCTTTGACTGACCGTCACCAGGGTGTGCGACTACAAGCGTCAGTATTGAAATACCTGGACAAGATCAACCGAACATCTCTACCAGATTGGTTCAAGGTTTGGATGATGCGATTTGGCGTGTTCCCAAGGATTATGTGGCCTATAACTATTTATGAGATCTCCCTTTTCAGAATGGAGATTATCGAAGCCAAGGTGAGCAAAATGATACGGAAGTGGCTTGGTATTCCGTGAATGCTGGCCAGTTCTGTTTTGTATGGCAAGAGGTACGGATTGCGATTGCTACTGACATCTATTGCAGAGGAATAATAAGGTTAGCAAGATTCGGCTGCAGTCTATGTTGACTTTTTCTCGTGATAAGGCTATACTGCTCAGATCCTACTCAGTTGAAAGTAGGCCGAAAGTGAGATGTGGTGGAAGTCATGTCTTCCATCAACTCTATGGCGAGGCACAGAGAGGCGATGGGAGTTGTCCAAAGCGGCAGGAGAGTCATTGGTATGGAAAAGAATGATAAACTTTAGTCAGAATTGAGCGAAGGTGACCAAAGACGGAAGTTATGAGAGAATAAGATAAGATAAATTTATTCCGCAAAGTAATTTACAGAAAAGCACGTCATGGCCACCGGCGGTAGCATTTACAGACGATCGTAAAAATGAGTTCTCGCGTCACAATAACACACAAAATCTCAAAATGTTTTAGACCATTAATGAACACAGGAGTACTGCCATCATCACAGGAATGATAGAATTTGGAATCGATTAACTTCAAATAACTTCACAGATGTGCTTGATAATGAGGTACGAACCTTGGAAGAAGAGAAAAGACTTGCCCTGGCAGTGCAACAGGGGCAGCAAAGAAAATGTCTCAGCTGGGAAGTTGACAATCGCAAGATCTCATGGAATGATTGGTGGAACATGGGCTATTGGCAGTTGAAGCGGAAGCTTTAATGGACCTATGATGTGTTTCTAACACCCCTAATTTGGCACTTGGAGTAATCCGGACAGCGTCATTTGTGTGGCATGTGTGTCAATCTTCGCCATTTCCTCTCTGGTTGTCATGTGACACTAATGAGAGGATGGTCACGTACCAACACGCTTTGGTCCTGGACGATTGCGGAAGCAGTCTCGGATGCAGTGATGTCCTCCAGGTATGTAGCGGCAATTGACCTCAAGCCGAGTAGTCAAGCAAAGAGATGAAGTCTCCTCGTGTGTCACGATCTGTGTGGGAAGTGGGTAGTTCGAGTGGATAGACAGCCGCCAGATGAATTATCCCTATCTGACAAGCGGCCTGATCTAGTGTTTATCGACGCGATAGGGAAGAGAGATTATGGGCGAACCAATAACCACTCCTTGGGAAGAGAACGTTGAGGATGCACTTAAGAGGAAATCTTCTAAATATGAAGAACTTGCGAACTGATTCAGAAGGAAGGGTGGAAATGTGAGCTCATGCCCTTTGAAGTGGGATGACGCGGTTTCGTTGCTCCATCAGTGAGGAAATGTCTTGTTAAAGCCTGTGTCAATAAAAGCGTAGCGATCACCATCAAGAAGTAGAGTGCAAAGGCGGAAGAAGGTAGCAGCTTTGTGTTAAGGACCTGGCCGCAACGAGCTGGTGCAGACCACCATCATGAGAGATGCTAAGCTTAACGGGTCGAAATCTCGGTGACGGATGGCGCTCAGCTGATGACTCAGGTCCTTTTGGGTTCTGCAGCTGCTGTTTCACATAACTAGTCTTTTACTATTAAGGCACCATAGACCAGTGGCGCAATAGAATAAGTATGTTAGGTAGAATAGCAACTCAGCATTAATTAAATCCTCGATGTGCACGCAGTTTCGATTTTATAAAATGAACCCGAGTTGAGACCCAGTACCAAATGTGAGATAAGTGAATTTTGCGATTTTGAATTACTGATCATGATAGAAATGCAGAAGAAATGATTGTATTTTATAAGTCTTCCGTGACATGACAACCTTGGAGAGTCAATGTTTGTTAAATTGGCAATTCGATGGGTTGCCTCAGTAACCTTCTCAATAAGAGTATTTTCATTAGATTGATTAGATTACTTTAACTGCTGGTACTGAAAGAACAAACATCATGCAATCAAAAACAATGATCATAATTAACTTTAAAAGATGTAAATGGGTCCACATCACTATTCAGATTCAAAAAGTGAAACTAAGTCCAGTGAATCATAAAATCATGCCAATGAAAACTGAATCTAACAGTAGTTAGTATTGCGGACGCACTGATAGTGGATACGAACATGGATAGGAACATGTGTTCCGAATTGCCAATGCGAACATGTTCCGAATTGCGAATGCGAACATGGATATGAACATGTTCCGAATTGCGAATGGATGCGAACATGGATAGGAACATGTAAATAGGAACCGCGTTCCGATTGATAGGCGAATTGAGATCATACTCAATGATTCGGAACGCCTTGTTCCGAAATTGAATTAGAGTATGTGAATTAGAATAGGGATGCGAACATCTATTTCGGTACTTAAACAGGTGTTTGTTTTGAGACTGCTTGCTCAAATGCGACAATTGTGGCCATTGTGACTATGATGACAATTTTATTTATTTTCATAATGCGTTTACAGATCAGAAATTATGTTATGAATGTTCTATTATTTACTAATCAGAATCCCATTTACAGAATTTGCAAAATGAAAACAAGAGGTTTACAATGTAAGTGTAATTAACCATAAAAAATGAAAGAAGGTAAGTCCCGTCCCTCGGGGAACTCCGTTAACTTCAAGAAGTCCTCAGCCCATTCGAGGAATGTTGCATTGTTTGTGAAGTCGTGATCACACTCGTGTATAGGGCACTTCGCCGACAGTCCTTTTCTCCTTTGGAGTGCTGTCACTGTTAAAGTCTTCCAGAGTTCCACTTTGCATCCGCAACACAAATTAACCTACGCATCCAACGATCCACCCATAATTACTTGGCTTTCATTTTGGTAACAGAACAGTTGTTTCTGGGTACTCATCATGAAATAGATTCGTAATAGATTCTTAATGTCTACTCAAGTCACGAGGATTAGAACTTGCTTAATTGGAACAATTACATCCTTATATATCCCTTTAGGGAAAATCGGAACCTCTCTGATTGGCTGTTGGGAATTCCTTTGTTTGAAAAGTATATAAGTCCTAGTTGTGTACCAATTCTTATCAAAGGTTCTAATCCTCAAGTACCATAGCTATTTTATCTATATTATTCTAATCACATTAAAAATGGAACGTACCACAACACCTCCCGCTTCTCCTGTCGAAGAGATGGAATCGCCATGCGAACCCATAGTGTTGGGAACAGGACCCGTGATTACAGAATCATCAGATGATGAAAGCGTGGTTCTAAGGAGCTTCATCGAAACACCGCTGGAAGCTCTTATAACAATAAAGACAAGTGGTGGAAGTCACGTTCGTAACGCTCCACGAAAAACAAGGACGAAAAAGATATGTGTGCGTTTGGAACCTGAAGAAAGGGATTTGACCACTGCGCTGGAGTTCAGCATAATAGATCCAGCCACGCCCCGCCGCTGCCCTGGTGCCCCCAAAAAGACAAGAGTATGTGTTCGAGTTGACCTGAAGAGAGTGATTCCTTTCCCCAATATTGACAATATGTAATTTTTATCTTTAATAACACTTACATAAATGAACAATCTTGTTTTTATAATTTCACAAATCGAATTTCTAATAGGATTTGAATGGGAACTGGGGATAGATATATTCATCTCTGAAATAGCTACCTATAAGTATTTCTAAGTTTAATATTTGGAAGATATATATTTCAAATCACTTGTTTGAGACTTTGAAACAGCACCGAACGTACTAGAACAAGTTTGAAATGAATATTAATGTGTAATTCAAATGATAGTCAAATTGGATGAAAGTTTGAATAGATTTACAGTGTTTTTTGAATGCTTTTTTCACCTTAGGATGATATCATACACATATTGCATACAATACATCATCAGCTAGAGAATGAAAAGACCTTGCTAATGATATAAGGTATGTACCCATTCGATGAAGAAATCCCTGTTGTATGCAAGTGCATGCAGGAAGAAAAATTTATGATTTCAATTTCTAAGTTTCTCAACTAAATTCTATCTATCTTTCAAAGGGCTATAGCTGCTTCGGATGGTGTCATACATGTGTCATACAATACACCATTAGAATCAGCATGAAAAGAGCATTCGAATGATATAGCATATGTACCTATTCAATGAAAAAATCCTTGTTGTATGCAAGTGTATGCAACTGGAAAAATTCTAAGTTTTTTCTCAAAAATAACTAAGTTTTCAAGTTTTTGAAAATTTTCAAAGTTAAAGTTTGATCACTCGAAATGATCATAATGCATAAACCTCCACATGAACTTGACCTTGACCTTTAACCTTCATACACTTCATACACGGGGGGGGCTTCGCGCACTCGAAAATTTATTTACCCATGGGTTCCGGGTGCCATAGATACTCTTCTTGCTTCCCTTACCCTAAACCTAAACCTAACCCTAACCCTAAACCTAACCCTAACCCTAACCCTAGATGCCATTAAATTTAAATTTGGCGCGAAATTTGATTTTTCGAAATTTGGCGCGAAATTTGAATTTTGATTTTTGCGCGTTTTATGATGCAGTCTGGACTTAACTTCTTAAAACTTAATGACTTTTTCTTTATTATTTGAATTTAGATGAAATCCTTAACTTAAGTAGATTTTTTAATGTTTAGAACTGCAGGGGATCCATCTTCATCACATGTTAATTGGTTTAACTTCGCGGTTACATGTACCACTCTAGCATCAAAGACTTTGATGGCACTTTTCTATTTCATCATTAAAATATATCAGCTGTTTAGTTTTGTTTGAATTCAACAGTTTGTTTTTCTATACCAATGTGATGTTATGATGACATCCGGTCTTTGTTCATGGTTCCTTTGTTAGAATCATATATAAAGAAGTTGTAGAGCTCCGTTCTTCACTCATTTTTGAATTATACTGTGTGCATAGCAGACCTCGTTCTCCGTCTCTCCGTTTTCTCGATTTATAACTGCAATTCTGAAGTGAGTTCTACATTCTTCTATTCACTACTTTATATAGTTTGGGAGTAGGAACATTACTAAGTTCTTATAACCAGTTAGTTTAAAACATGTGGCTGGATCTTAAGTTAGGAACACTATATGTTATATTATTAAACAGAATTATTAATTTTCATAATTAATTATAGCATTTTCAAAACTTATAAAGCACACAAGCTTACATGATGAAGTGTTTAAATAAAGATAAACATTTCCAAAGTGTGCTTCAAATTTGTAAAAAAATCAAATGCTAATTTTGTTTTCAAAGTGATAGTCTGTGGACCATTTAAAAATTAAAAGTTGTTTAACCAAAGTCAGAAATGTTTATCTTTTTAAAACATCAGTTTCGTTTCTATGATTTCATTTCGAAATAAATTAATAATTTATCAGCTGATTTCAAATTTCAAGTTGATATGTAAGCAAGCCTTTTCAAGGTAAATTTAACATTTCGACTTTCGGTTTCTATCTCGAAAATATTTTTCTAAGTTAAAAAAATCAATTACTGTAGAATTACTTTCCAATATTTATGCAATAGTCGCTTAAATGATATTCACATTTGCTAACAGATAAAATAATAACAAACGCTTTTCATGACTTACAGAAATGGTTCGTCATGCAAGCCTCGCACGCCAGCGCTTAATATTTCACTTTTGTGAAACATGTAAGCAGCCGGTGAGACATGCCAGTAAGAGTGGTCACAAGGAGTGTACTTTTAAGGAGGGCTGCACCTACGTATATTGCCTCACCTGTCGGTCCTACGTGCGAAGCACGGAAATGGCAAATGACGACAAGTCTAAGGCTTTCATCAGCAGACACGCATCCTGCGCGCAGGAAAACGGCAGAGGTGGACGCAATTTAACCTCAAAGGATGAAAAAAGTAAATTGGCAAGGCTTTTCGCGAAGGAGGATAGGGCTGCAGAGGGAGTACTCAGCCAATGTTCCGAACCAGCAAAACCTCCCACAAAAAGAAAGCCCAAGTTCAAATCAAGAGCATTCATTGATAGTGACTCTTCATCAAGCGATCTAGAGGTGAGTGCAGATAACTGTACAAGTTAAATTTAAAATAAAAATGATTGATTTTAAGAACATTTGTTTCGTTATGTATGAAGTAAATTTAACTTTTCAAAAACATTTCAGTGTGAGAGGCCTCCAGCGAAGAAGAAGACAAAGGTTGTCAAACAGTTGCCTCAAATGAAAAATGTAAGACATGTTGATAAAAATTAATCACCCTCAATGTATAATAATGCGTTAATTCTCTTTGCAGCTGTTCAAAATTCTACCACCGGTTCCCAAGCTGAGTGCGGTAGAAGAGTCAAGTACTCCACGTCCCGTAAGTACAGTTGTTATAGTCGTTTTCATAAGTCCCTCTCGTCACTTGTTAATGTATCATACATCATCCATTTGCTCAGTTAACATTCTATCTTTTTCTACCGCTTCAGGTAATGCGATCCCTATCCCTGAAAAAATCCAGAGCTGCTAGCATCACCTCAACTCCGGCTACGACCACATCAGTTGAGGACAATGAAGAGCGTCCGTACACGATACGGGAGTCCTCATCGGAGTCCTCATCGGAGTCTTCATCGGATGAGACGTCTACTACGTCATCGGCGACATCATCTTCTGATGAGGATGACACAAGACGCTCTCTTGTAAGTATCGAAATTAACGATAACTACATAACATAATTATTAACTAAATCTCATGATTTCTCTTGTTAAATGTGGTTCAAAATTATAGCAGTGTTATCTATTTTCAGAACAATTCGTTTCGGGACAATCCGTCAAGTGTCACTCCTGAGGTATGATTTTTATAAATTTTGTTAGATCTATATTGCTCTATCCTCATTATAAGGACATATAGATAGTAAACAATTATTTCTTCTCATTTCAGCATGTGATTGATTTCGCATCTCAAGAGATATCCTTCTCGCGGATCCGGGCGTCGCCAAATTGTAGCGCTCGGCTTCCTTTTACGCCGATCCTCGAACATCGAGGAGTTCTCACACCACCACGAGCTCCTACTACGTCACCTGTTCCTGCTCCCGCTCCGATCCTTTCTTCTAATCCTGCTTCTGCTCCTGCTCCCGCTCCAGTCCCTTTTCCTGATCCTGCTCCTACTCCCGATCCGGTCCCTGTTCCTGCTCCCGCTCCATTACCTCTGCGGGAATATAATGTGGACCTTGACGAAACGTTAGAAGGTGATGAGCGACTGGAGGAGAAACTCAAGTTGTGCCAGCAACGACTTCGGATGGCTGAACAGCGGGAGCGCAAGCTCAGGGAGGAGAATAGGGGTTTGATTGTGTCTGTTCGCAATTTGACACAGTCAAACTTGCTATTGTCCTCTTCTGTAGCCCGAGGCAATCGGCAATTCGAACGTGAGACGCTCATGCACATCGTGTATCGTGAAGGTGTCATTTCACGGGTGAGACTGACTCGGATGGAGGAAACGTCCGACTGTTGCGAGCAATGCCAGCATGTGAAACTCTCACACAGTGACATGATAAAGTGTCAAAAGTTGTAATGTCTTTTACTTTGACTTTTTAACTTAATGGAAAAAGAATTTGATACAAGTCCTGTCTTCTTATTTCATCGTAGATTGGAACAAATGTCATTGGCTAGTAATCGTTGTGACGTCATAGGATGATAAAAATATATATATAGTCTGCAAAATTATAATCCTCACCAGTTTAATAAACATGGTTGTCTGTTCTAAATGTGGAAAAACGTTTACTCTTAATGGTAATTTGCAACGCCATGAAAAGTTTTGTAAGTTAGGAAAAACTTATCAGTGTAGGAAGTGTCCATATGAAACGAAACGACAGGATAATCTAAAGCGACACAATCTAGTCTGTGATAAGCAACCAAGTAATTGTAATTTAAATTCAAATCCTCGAAGTATCTCAGCTAATGATAGTGAAATACCCGAATCTAGTACTACTGAATCAACGTCTAGACATGTACCAATCAGCGCTTCAAATAATAGTTTGATCTTTATGCAATGCTGCTCCCGCTGTGGTAAAACGTATAATTCTATAAGCAAATTCCGTCAGCATATGAATATGCATAATACAAATAGTGAGATGAATATTCAAAATAATCATGGAACTGTAAGTCTCAGCGAAAGCGCGCTCAACGGTCATGCTCGTGTATACGACATCACACCATCAGCACACACAGTAGATATAACTTCCTTTTTATTAAGTATGCGATCTATATTAGAGAACTTAGTGACAAACCTTCTAGAAAATTTTCAACTACGTGGTCGTCTGGTAGCACAAATTCGTTATGTGCGATCAAATCCTCAGGAAGATGAAACGTTTCTCGCACACTTTACTTCATCATCCACAAACTATATTTATGACTATGATACATGGTTCCAAGATAACTTAAATAGTCTCTCAAGTCATATTGAAGCTTTTGCAAATAAGGGTAGCAATTGGGTTATAGATGAAATACTAAATATAGAATTCAATGTTATTACTAGTCCATTACTTTCTGGTGGAGAAGTATTTAATCTACCAAAGAGTCTGAAAGATTCGAAGGCTGTAATTAATGTACATTCAAATGCAAATGACTGTTTCTTGTATTCAGTTCTATCAATGCTACATTACAATGATGTATCATATTCTAGGAATGAGATAAAATCATATAGTAAATGGACATCTGAACTAAATATGAATGACATCTCTACACCCGTATCAATTAAAGATATTCCTAAGTTTGAGAAAAATAATGACATTAAAATCAACATTCACCTTTACGAAAAAGGACTAAAAGGTGTTCGATATAGCAGCAACTTTATTGGTAAACGAACTGTGAATATACTACTAATTATAAACAATGAACGTGCACACTATTGTGGAATCAGAAAAGTATGAAGATTATATAGAAAAATAAATAGAAGATATAAACATTTCTGCGATCGATGTACCCAATCGTTTACATATAAGACAACTTTGGAGCGACATTATCAATTTTGTGTTCGTGGAAAGGCACAAATAGAAAGAATGCCTAAACAACTAGAGGTAAGCACAAGTAGCATGGAATATCAATTAAGTCCTCCTTTAGTTGTTTATGCAGATATAGAGTGCTACATCGATAATAAAGTACACAAACCGGCAGCAGTTGGTGTTTATCATGTTTGGCATAAAGCTCTCCAGTCCAGATTTGAAAACAAATATTATGTCTTCAAAGGAGAGAATTGTATTATGGACTTCTTGGATCACCTAGAAAATATAGCTCAAAACTTATATGATAATCAGCGTGCAATAAGCCGGCAACCAATGTCTCTTTCTTCTGATGAAGAAGAAAAACATAAAAATGTAAAAAATTGTAATAAATGTAAAGCTGTATTTAGTGATGATTGCATAAAAGTAAGAGATCACGACCATTTAACAGGAAGATATAGGCAAACAATATGCAGCAAATGCAATCTTCGATTAAAACTAAATAGGCGGGAACTACCCATCTTCTTCCATAATTTTAAGAATTATGATAGTCATATCGTTTGCTATAAAGCAATTGGAAAGAAGAAGTCATGGAAATTGGAAGTAGTAGCAGCAACAGCTGAAAAGTATATAACTCTATCCGCCAGCGTCCCTGTGAACGAATACAAAGGAAAAACAATCTACTTCAAGTTAAAATTCTTAGATTCTTATCAATTTTTAAGTGCATCATTGAGTGAGTTAGCAAGAGGATTGCAAGTTTATGAACATGTAGAAAAACTAAGAAATGAATTTCCCCTGTTAACAGATGATATTCTTTATCAAAAGGGAGTGTTTCCTTACTGTTATTTCAAAAGTCTAAATACATTGTCAGAAAAATGTCTGCCACCACAATGTGAATTTTATAATGATCTCACTCGTGAACATTGTTCAGATGAAGAATATAAGCACGCTAGTAATGCGTGGTTTGCTTTCAATTGTAACAATTTTGGTGATTACATGCTTGCATATTTGAAACTGGATGCATTATTACTGACAGATATTTTTGAAGTTTTTAGGTCACTAAGTCAAAGTGAAGATGAAGTAGATCCTGTCCATTTCGTTAGCCTTCCACATCTTAGCTTTACTTCAGCTTTAAATTTGACATCTAATGATCCTCCACACTACATACAAGACGAAAGTATGTATAATCTCTTCGAAAGGGGAATAAGGGGTGGAATGACTTTTACGAACATTCACAGAGCACGTGCACGCATTTCGGAATTACAAAATAATACAAATGAAAGTCGTCACTTATCTTACATTGATGTCAATAACCTTTACGGTTCTTCGCTCAGTAAGAGTCTACCACATTCAAATTTTAAATGGTTGAGTGATAGTGAAGTAAGCTATTTTCTAAACGAAGAAAATATACAAGCTATCGATGATGATGGTGAAATTGGCTATGTTTTTTATTTGAACTTGGAATATCCTGCAAACATACATGATGACACTGCCGATTTCCCATTAGCGCCAGAGATGCAGACCGTAGAGCAAAATATGTTCTCAACTTATATGAAGGATTTACATAGGAAAATAAGACCAGACACTAAATTCAGTTCAACTAAAAAACTCTTGCTTCATCAATTCAATAGGGAAAATTATGTTGTACACTATTCAATATTAAAATTTTATTTATCCATGGGTATGAAAATCACAGAAATTCACAACGGTATAAAGTTCACACAAAAGCCATGGTTGAGAACGTACATTGATATGAATTCACAAAAGAGAGCTCAATCAAGTACCAACTTTGAAAAGTCATTTTATAAGTTGAAAAATAATTCTTTATATGGTAAAACAATGGAAAATGTAAGACGAAGGAGAAAATTCAAATTAGTAAACAGCGTGGAACAATGTCGAAAATTATCAAATCATCCTCTCTATGTACAGCATAAGATATTTGATGAAGATCTAGTTGGTATGGAAATGTATAAACCTTCAATAATGTTGAATAAATTGATTTATGTTGGTCAGGCGGTACTTGACTATAGCAAATTGGAAATGTACCAGTTATACTACAATGATTTGAAAAGATGTCCACTGATAAATAGAACGCGGCTTTGTGGAGGTGATACCGATAGTTTTTTCCTATGTTTGTACACCTCACCATCTGTCAGGTTGGAGGATGTACTGCTATATTTTGGTGAAAAATTTGACTCTTCAAACTATGACAGTCATCACCGACTATACTCAGTAACAAACAGAGCCAGATTAGGTTGTTTTAAGGATGAGTGTGCGGGAAAGTTGCTTGAGGAAATGATCTTGCTAAAACCAAAAATGTATTCAATGAAATATCTAGATTCAACTTGTGATAGCATAAAGCGGGCAAAAGGAGTGCAGAGAGCTGCAGTTAAAAAATTACAACATAATGATTATAGGACTGTGTACTACAGTGAGAAAGATACAAATGAGGAAATGACAATTATAAATTCAACAAATCACGTAGTCACTACAAAATCATTTAGAAAGCGAGGACTTTCACTTTGGGAGGATAAGCGCTGTTGGTTAAATAAAAATCTATTTCTACCATATGGACACTATAGTTTAGGTCTTCCCCCACCTTCAAAGAGAAGGAGATGCCTTCCTGCTACAGGTGACGTAGAAGTTTAAGAAATTTAACAAAGTAAACTAACAAATCACTACATTTCTGCGTAGTCATGCTTAATAATATATAGGTAGATTAAATATAAAATGAAATTTCTACATCTTTCCGATGTGTAGAAATAATTACTAAAACATAGGTAGTCCTACTATGAATTGAAGACGTAGCACTCAACATCATTCCGATATGTTGAGATGTAAAATAGCAAGCTTTATGCAAACAAATAAATTTAGGTTTATATTTGAAAACATGCCTCATTACATTAGAACATGGAAATTAAATGACTCACAAAGCATTCACATAACAAATTCTAAGAAAGTAGTCTTTCGTCACTTAATAACAAATAGTGGTGGAAAACATCGTGGCGTTTGCATTAGCCTTGACGCATTATCTTCACTGAAAGACTTTGCTGATCTGATTGACAACCATAAGACACGGATGAAGATTCCCCTCGATCAAAAGGTATGGATAAAGTGTGACTCTACCGTCAAGCTATACGTCTGTTCACCAAAGAGAGAAGATATTGACTATCGATTTTTCCGTTTCAGTGACGTCACATGGAGAAACTTTACAAAAGAGATACTACCACATATGATTTCATTTATTAAGGATGGAGGACATCAAGCGGATGGAAGTCGTGAATCGCATGTTAACTACAAAAGTAAACTCAAAACTCAATCTTTAAGAAATCGAGCGGAACATTCCCAATCGAAAGCAATGGTTATTAATAAAACACAAGATGAAGCCGACAACGAATCTACATCTGGGAAGACCCTCAATGTTAACATGGAGGATACAGAGGAAGGATAAATATGTGACTATCCTGTTCTTTCCAAATGGAACAATCCAGTGTGTTGGTGGCTTCACTGATGGTGATCTACCAAATCTACATTCTACGTTGGAAAATTTACTTAGTGACTCATTATCTGAATGGGAAGTGAAGACAATGACTGTGTTATGTGAATTGAACTATCATTATGACTTTCGTAAAGTCACATCATCAAATAATCTCACTTATGAAGTGGAACTATTTCCAGCAGCACAGATGACTAACTGGCACCCATATCATGTTCATGTATTCCATAATGGAAAGATTGTGATAACCGGCATTAAAGACATAAATGATGTTCCTCCCATCCTATGTGATTTGAGAAAAATATTTGTGAAATCTACATTGTAGCTATGTAAATATTTAGAAAAGAACTGTATATTTGTAAATACATATCGAAATGTAAACATGTTTTGCTTTCCCTCTAAACCCAACGATTTGGAACATAAAACAAGGATATTTACATATAAAATAAAACTTTATTACAAAACAGTTTCAATATACTTTGTAAGAATTACATCATTTTTATAGCAGTCTTTAAAAAAAATTTGTAAAACACTTTTACAGTTATTTTTCAATGGTCTCTCGTTGATGAAATATAGCACATAACCGCCGCACATGAGAGATACATTGCTTTGAAGTGGAAACGATGTAACTTTCTTAATCGTCCAGGAGAACCTATTCATCCATAATGCAATGTCATGTAAGCGAGGTAGATTAAGAGAGTCAAAATATTCAGCCACTTTATAGCGATTGATGTACACTGCAACCCAATGTTTACCAGGAAGATTGTTGCTGTCCGTATTGATGATAAGCGAACAAGGATAGAAAGGAATTGAATTAGGTAAATTATCTCTAGAAAAGACATCAAGAAATATTGACTTGGAGTAGGGATGAGCATTTCCCATTTTCCTCAAGATTTGTATGTTGCTTAAGTTACTCATCACTGATAGCTGACAGTTACGTCTCGCATTCTCGTTATTTCAACTTTGCTATCATAGATAGCATAAATGAGGCAAGTAATTGTTTTCTTCAAAGGTGACTCAAATGACACCTCTAGTCGTAGATTACCAGGCTTTGTAACTCCTACGCTTTCACCGCCTAGATCTGCATCTGCTGTGAGATTGTATATAATGAAGAAGTAACCATTTTTATACATATCCATTGTAATTCCATTTGAATCATCTGTGTTAAACATGCTCAGTGCAGTGAAAGTAGAACCATATTCACGTGCAAATTTACCCTCTTTAAAATTAGGTTCATAAGCTTTGCAAGCAACAAATTTTCCATCCTGATAGAGTGCTAGTTTACTAACGTTAAAGTGTTGGAAATTAAATGGATTCTTTTCAAAAGCACCAATAAATGACTCATTTTCCACAAATGTGATATACACCGCCTTCGGCATCGCAGTGGGAAAAAGATTTGGGTAGGCATGAGAGGATGATCCCGCACCAATTGTGAAGTTTGTTGACACACTGTGATTAACTGGATATATTGCATTGCTTTTCCTCAATCCTGTCGCATGCTCGTTGATGACTGACGGGTTCATTGTTACTCTCCTTACATTGAGCACGGCACTACTTATGTTGATTTGATAGTTTGTAGCTCCAAAGGCCATTAACGCGAACTCAGGATTTGCACGAATAAATTTTATTTGCATTTTAACCTGTGATAGTAGATATCTAGATTGACGAAGGAAATCAAGATAGACAGGTCCTTTCAAGTATAATTCCTTTGAATCTGCTGTCAATTCCATTCGTTTTTTTAAACCTCCATTTGAAACCTCATCAAATTTCCCTTGCTGATCATCATACCAGCCGGCAACTTGCAAGTGTGACTGTTTAGCTTGCTTCTGAAATTGCGTCATTGTATTTATGTATGCTCCATAGGGATATGCTCGATCCCCTCCTTCAATCTGTTTGTCATTCAATATTAAATACACATCTGAGAATAGACTGGCAATAGGAAGATTTGTCAATCCCACTTTATCCTTAGTTGAATCAATATTGGTACCATCAGTCTTCTTAATTTGTATACACAATTCTAAATCAATGGATTGACAGTCAATATAATCTTGTGGATTAGCAGGTATATCAAACTGAATAGGCTGTTGGTTACCATCGATATTTGTTGTGGGGACTATATCAACAATAGTTGAGGAAATAATGTCAGTTTGATGAGGGGGTGAATAAAAAAAACACAAAGCCGAATTGATACTCTGCATCGTATTAGCTTTACAAATATGTTGTCTTCCTTCGTTTTGACTTGTTTCCAGTCGCTGTGGAATTTCGTTTGCGCTTTCTTGTTTTCACACGACGTCTTGATTTAGAACGTGCTGCTCTGGTGGGCTTTTTACTTCTCCTACGCCTTTGCTTAGTAACTCGACCCGATCCAACTTGTCTTGACTTCCTACGTTTCTTCCGAACTGTACGCCTCGTCTTTGTTAAATCATCTAATGCGTCTATGGCAGATTGCTGTGCACGCAATTTCATGGATTCACCGATATTCTCCCCTTGAAGTGCATCAGCTGCAACATTTGCACCAAAGTCTAAAGCTCTGTTTCCAACCCGTTTCATGAATGGTACGCCATACTTTTTGAGTGTTGGGAGAACCATACGTCTTAGTGCACCGAATATGCCTCCTCCAACTTGTCGTCTACCTCCAGCAAACACGGGATAGCCGCTCTGATAGGATGGACCACTGTAAATGCCTGACATTATGTCCTGTAGATAATTATAGATCCCACAATAGCGTAAAGCCTTATTCTCGTGTCCTGATGTGTAGTGTTAAAACAGTAACACCACCACAGAATGGTACTACTTCACCTGTATCATCATGAATTGATATGTCAATTCTATTGATGACATTTCTGCTCATTGGTACATACATCGTGTTAATAAATTCTCGATTGATTAGTTGCTTCCTTGCGGATGAGAGAGGAAATGTGTGCAGAAGTGGGGCCTCAATGTCGCCAACCCTTGTATATTCAATAATGTTACAATAGACGTATAAGTTACTTATATCACGCTCTAGTGATGGGGCTGTATCGCCTATTGATGAGCCTTCATAAATAGTTGATTTTAAGAATCCCAATGTGGACGTTAACACGCTATCCAGCTTGATAAGAGAGTTCTTCCCTACCTTTAGAATCATGCGTTTCTTATGTGGATCATAAGAAAAGTGATATTCATCTGCATCAAGGTAATCTACACCAAACTCATTTAACTTTGTACACAATTCAGATGGCGTTTTCAAGCTTTCAATGTTCAAATTAACTCTTTTTACAAGTTCACTGGAAGTAGACAATTCATCACCCAATATGTCTTCGCTGTATACGTGGATATCCCATGAAGCATTTGTTGATGCTTTGAGTTTAGAAGAGGACAATTGAACCTTGAATGTATCATTTAACTCTGTCAACCAAGGTGCGCTTTCAAGGCCCTTAAACATCCCAATCATTTCAGATCCGAATTCAATAACAGCGGACTCAGACTTTTCCAATGGTGTCTTTTTAGTAAAAACAATAAATTCTGCCTCCGTTTCAACAGTAAATAAAGTTACTTTCTCTTTCTTATATTCACAAGTCATTAACGTTTCTGGCACTGATCCTTGAAACTTTCTTGCAAAGTCTTCAACACTTCTAATGACCTCAAATTTATTTTTTACTCGGATGCTCCTCTATTGTAATGCATACAATGGCACAATTCTACATTGAAAATCAGTGACTTTCCTCTCCGAATTCCACCCACGTCCATTGTACCAATACCTTGATGAGAAAGTTGTTCTGGAATACCCAAAAGTATGACTCAAATCCTTACCTAATACAAGAAGAACATGCTTCCCTTCCTTCATCAATTTTGTTGACCCCTTTATGACTGGTTTGTAGAATTTATTCAAAGTCAGCTTGAAGAGATCATTTATTCGTTCAAACATTCTACCGATTTCCTTTTCTGTATCTTGCAAGCTCATTGTGGGAACCTTAGAATCAAAAGTTGACGTTGCAAATGCCTTTTGAATGTTAATCATGTTTTGGACAGATGGTAAAGATGTTGAAAAAGGATGTAAAGTTAGATGATGAAAAGCCCATGTACCATGTAGACTATTTTGAAATATGCGAAAGCAATCATCCTTCTCTCGTACTTCTTTATGTAATTAAAAATAGTTGTTCTTTAGCAAACTGATATCGTTGTAATAAGTAATTTCAGTTAGAGCAACTTCATGGGGTCCATGAAGACTAATTGGATTAACGAATTCAACAGATTATTGAGATGGTCTGTTGCCTGAGAATATCTTTAGGTTGCTATTGCTTGGAAGAATGATGTTGAAGTTAGTAAACATGTTGACCTCATGCATGTAGGAAGTCACATGTTATATTAGCTTAAAAGCTACGAGTGTCTCCCACCTCCACATTTTGCAGATCCTGGTTCGTTATCCAGCTATTGAATGAATCAGGATACCCTTTCGATTTAACTAGATATTTCCTTTGATTGCCATGACCTTTCTTCCTGATTATTTTATCAATCATATGAACCTCGTCAGTTCTGTCTACTACTTGCAATTCATATGAGTAAAATTTTCCTTCAATTGGATTACCATGGTAATCTATCAATTTGTATATGATGGGTCTAAATTTTCTATTTACTTCATCTACAAAAAACTCTTCTTCAGTCCAATTAGGTAGATACCCCTTCTCAAATGTAGACTTAACCTTTGAAATCCGAACTCTATCACCAACATTTATTTTCTTTTCATTGGAAATGTTTTTCGCTTTCTTATCATACAATCGAAGCCATACATCCATCGCATTATCTGGGGTAACATCGACAGGTTTCATCTTAATGATTCGATGGTAGCTTTCATTGTAATTCTTAACAAATTTCTGCAGCTCACCTATCCAAACATGTGTATTTTTTTGCAGTAAAATAGCGCCATATTTTTGTCTTCAGTGTGCGATTGAACCTCTCAACCATGGCAGCTTTATAAGCACTTTTGACACTAAACAATTCCACATTATGACTTTTAAGGAGACTTCGAACATGACAGTTTTCGAATTCCTTCCCTTAATCGGTCTGTATTCTTTGCGGAACACGCCGCTCATCGAAAATGCTCTGAAAAGCCGCTTCAACTTCTGGTCCTCGTTTAGATTTCAGCGCACGTGCCCAAGCATAGCGAGATAAAATATCTATTAAGGTTAAGATGTATTTATGGCCATCATTGTACTGTGATATCTGTTGCATGTCAGCCAAGTCCGCTTGCCATTGACTATCTATATTGTTAACGACATATTTTCTCGTTGGAAACCGCTTTCTCTCATTTTTGTGAAGAGTGTAAGTCGGTTGACTCCTTAACCACTTCTTGACTTTCTCTATCACCACACCTGCTGCACGAGCTAGAACCTCCGGACGACTGAAACTTGCGGGGTGATTTAAGTCGTAATAAATCTTTCTGAGTTTCACTGCTGTACTCATCGTCTTTGTTCTGATTTGCACGCGTATTACTCCCACAGCAACTGCTAACACAATTGATATCAACCTCTATTCCCTCTTCTCCTTTACCTTCGAGCGCAGATTTCAAACAGCAGCAAAACTTTTGTAGCGACATGATATGAGAGAAGCAAAGCTTAATTTATATTTGCTTAATATTTACTATAATCCTTTCCAACACGCATTGAGCGCCTAGTAGCTCTTTTTGGTTGAAGATCATCGGGATCATGAAGCTCTCGCTTGACCGCCATCGTGGGTGTTTTACTTTTTGTTTCATCTTGTAAGTGACCCTTGTCCAACTCATTCACAGTCGGTCCTCCAATAATATTGAGTGGTACATTTTGATCAGATAAAATTTTCTGAAAATATGACCACCCTTGTGGTGCACCTAGTTTTCGCCTTACATCTCTAACAGCATATTGCAGAAGGTCATCTATGTGACTATTTCTAATAACATCACCAGTTGTTTCATCTATTATCTCCCCTCTCTCATTGAACTTCACATGTGGATCAATGAAGTCAAATAATCGCTCAGCGCGCACACGATATGGTCGAGGTGTTGACAAGGTTATAAATCGTCGCAACTTATCACGAATCTGTCGCCTCTCATCAATGTTTTCAGCTGCTAACTGCATTCGTCGATAGGGATCCTTAATCTTCTGAATTTCCATATCCTTTTGTGTTAGTTCCTTAAGTTGATTCGTAATAGGTTGATCTATATTTTGACTTCCTGTGCACTTTGTAATGTAGTCAATTGTACATACTCCTCTTGAGGAATGACTACCATCTTTGAATACGACATGTTTGAAAATAATAAGGCAACAAAGTACATTGCTTAAAACTAACTGTGAACCGAGAAAACTGTCATTGGTTCAGCGGAATTAGGTATGATATTTGTTCGAAATCGAAGTCGTTCCGGACATTCCTGGGTTAGATCAATAAATAGATAGCCATGTGGTTTCTTAGTTACATCTTCATATATTTTTGAAAGAACTTTAGGTTGTTGAGGTAATATCTGTCTACTGAGATGATGTATCTGACTGCTGTCTCTTGGATTTTTAAATATTGCCAAATAATGTGTATTCAAACTCCTAGTTCTTTGCTCTTTCCCTCCATCAAAGATGTTTTGGGTGATATAGATTATGAAGGCTTCCCTATGATGCGCTGTCTGAATAAACATTTCAGTTACATCTTTCGATGATTTGCTTTCGCGCAATAGATCATCTAGCACAATTAAGTCACCTGCTTTGATGTCTTCAGTTGTCGGTAACCCTTGCTTCACATCATAACCTTTCTGACGAAGTGCAGAATGCAACTGTGGTTGAAATATACCATAATACCATTTAACTTTTTTAATTTCTTTATTAAACATCTCATTTCTAAATTGTAGTAATTGAGTTACAAAAGTAGTTTTACCGGACTGACTTGGTCCGGCCACACACATTGTGCGATCAGTGAATAGGCGAAAATCTGTCATCCTGAAATTTCAAAAGCTTTAAAGACCAACACCCACCAGTTCGCTTAGAATAAAACAAGTCATGTTCCATAACAATTTTATTTACATTTAGAAACTTTCATTTCACATTCACAGCATTTGTGCTTCCTCATCAATGTCAGCATTAAAATAACTTCTCGCGTCAATTTGAGCATCTTGGCGTTTCAATTTCAACTTAACACTCCCTTCCTTGGATTTCCGTCCCCGCTTTTTGCTTTCTTCAACATCCTTCCCATCTTTTGAAGTAGATTTATCGATGGTGATTAGACACTTATCAATCGGCATTGGCTCATAAACCAACTGTAGAACTTTCATTTGTAACGATGCCACTTTTCCGGTTGAGCCGTGAGCACCAATGTATAGACCGTTGAGGTGTATTAAACCCATGTATCGTCCGCGCTTCAGATCATCACACTCCATTGTATTTCCAAGTAGATCGAATGCTTGAAAGTGATCGGACAATTTCAAGAATAGCGTATCGAACTCGGGTAAATCCTTATAGCCACTTCCTTCCTCTAACGCCTTCCTCCAATGTGTAGGAGCACTTTCGGGCAACACAACGCATTCCTTCGCCAAAGAGTCGATGGTTTTGAGTATCATCTGCTGCCATTTCGGAAAGGTTACTCGCATTTGTCTCATGTTGCTATAACCAGATGAAGACATACCATTACTGTGGAAAAATGGAACTTGAAGGTAGAAACCATCGTCACCATAGCTCAACGTTTGGAAGTAAAAGGTATTTCCAATCCCTTGAACCTTCCTTGTCGGTCGGAATTTAAAGAGATCACGTTCAAATGAGTCGCTCTCCTCTCTAACTATAAACATTTTTTGAGACATAATTCAATGTTGTACTTATTCGGAGCTTTTCAACCGTCAGCGATGAATGATAGCTTGAAAGTGATTAAAGAGTACAAGCGCGTCTCTCTTATATACATATTCACATGAGTCATCAATCAATGATGACGTGTCAATCCATGATTCGTCGTCTACAGCAACACTGCGGCACCTGCCACAACTTTCCCTAGTGGACTGTTGAGTACATTGTAAATGCTGTTTCCAATATCATTCAACATATTCAAAAACCCACCACCTCCACGCTGAACTAAGTTCCGCCTTTTCATATCACTGCTTCTTGGATTTGAAAATTTTCTAATGCTGATTAGAGAATCAGTACTCAATAAAGGCTTGTATATTGGGAGGCATTTGTGTATTGCAAAAGCCAAATCACGAATGAAATCATCACTGGAGTTTTGAATTAATTTGCACTTAACTTTATTGTTTCGCATGCTGTTTAACTTTCGCAACGCCTTCTTAAACTGACTTGAAGGTCTAAAAGAACCATTCTTCCGAGAAAAAGATGCCTTTCGTTTTGCAGTCATTTTTATTGTGTTAAAAGCAAAGCATTTATAAAAATATACATTTTTGCTTAGTTCCATGCAACAAAGTCAAACGGTAACAGATGGTAGGTCGTAGTCATCAACATCACTCAAGGTCTGTGTCGTTGCAGTTATAAGCTGTTCTATATTACACATTAAATCCTTTGATAGAGGACAGCATGAACAGCATGGTTTTGAAGCGAAGACTTTTAAAAGATTAGCATAGTACGCTCTAAACTTGATTATATCCCGGTCATCTTGCACTGCCACATTGACGCTCATCGACGGGGGTCCGGTAAACATGTCCACCTTGAATTTACCACCATTTTCCTCGTAGTGGCTAAATACGATTATATCATGCAAACAAGTCTTCAATTTCCGTGTTCTCATTTCACAATAGCAACGAGAACTCTGTGGAATAGCTTCCGTCAAACTCAGAGGCTTGAACACTACATCGAGCCAAAATCGTAGTACTCGCGTAAGGGCATTGCTCAATGTCCTCTTTAAGAGTTTCTGAAGTTCAATATCATCTTCACAATGATAGAATGTGACAATATCCTCCATCAGATCTATGAGATCAGCTTTGTAACCAATAACATCATTTGCAGAGTAGAAAATCTTGCTAGTAAACAGATTGTCTTTGTGAATAATTGAAACAGGAATGATCGTGGTAAATGGCATGTTTATTAATGTCTACAAACCTCAACAAGTATGGTTGTAATAGAAGTGTAATAACCTTATATACAAAAGCTGCACAATAGCAACCAATCACAGACACGCATGATGACTCATCATGAACGATATACAGTGACTGTTGAAATTATTTCTTCATCACAAAGGGGACAAAATGTAGTTTCCAAGGGTATATAGCATGTAGAACACATGACAAAATGAGAACATGGTAACAAGAGAAGGGATTTTTCCCGTTCAAAACACCTAATGCAGTTCCGTTCACATAATAGTTTAAACGTCTCTGTTTCTAATTTCTTTCTGAAGTCACTTTCATTGTTAGAACATTTTGATAAATCAATTGAAGGTTTCACTTTTTTTATCTCCGTTTCAGAAAGTTCCAATTTCATCCTCCTATTTTCACTGTCTTTATAATGTAGCATTGAGAAATGTTCTATCCAACTACGATCCAATTTAGCATTCATGGTATGCTCATCCAGATCCATTAGTCGTTCAACTAAATCACCAGCTTTGATATTTTCATTTAGATTTGTAACAGTTTCCATAGCCTTTAGCGAATAACCAAGGTCTCTTGCAACAATCCATGAAATTGGGTAACTAACCATCAAGCAACTTCCACGTATTTATAACTTAACCTAGTTATGAAAATAAATAAAATTGTCATCATAGTCACAATGGCCACAATTGTCGCATTTGAGCAAGCAGTCTCAAAACAAACAACTATCTATTCAAGTTTCGAAATAGATGTTCGCATCCCTATTCTAATTCACATACTCTAATTCAATTTCGGAACAAGGCGTTCCGAATCATTGAGTATGATCTCAATTCGCCTATCAATCGGAACGCGGTTCCTATTTACATGTTCCTATCCATGTTCGCATCCATTCGCAATTCGGAACATGTTCATATCCATGTTCGCATTCGCAATTCGGAACATGTTCGCATTGGCAATTCGGAACACATGTTCCTATCCATGTTCGTATCCACTATCAGTGCGTCCGCAATACTAACTACTTCTAACCATGAAACGGAAACTAATCATCGGACACTAAGTTATAGACCTATATGCATGGCGTCGAAATAAGAGCTACTAATTAAGGAAAGATTAGGAAGAGGAATACAAAAGCGTTTTAACAGCTCTAATTTTGAACATTTGAGTTTTTGACAGGTCAGAATAAATGGAGCGGTCGTGTGTTGGAAAGAGCTTCCTCGAGAGAGATTTTTCTCTTTTTATTACAGAATTTTCACCCCCTATCACAACTACGAGCCATGAACAAAGCTAGGGGCTACTCAATGAAGAAGTAATAGATTGTATTACTCAATATAATAAAAGCAAAACAACAGATCTACTCATCTGATTAAGCTTTACCCATCAGAAACCTGTTCCCACGCCTCTTGAAAGCATCAAGATTGTATTAGTCAGGGAAAGTGGTCTGGGGAAACTGATTCCAAAGCTGTGCCGTGCGAACAAAATGGCTTTTCGAGCGAGTCACATGCACAGTACAGGCGCGTTCTAAGCTCACATGATAGCATGTAAGCGCACTAGCTCTGCATCTTCTCCTAGCTTCTGGAGAAGATCTTAGGTTTGGGTGCGTACTCATTTACTCAGAGCCGTAGACGCCGCGTCAATGTCCAGGCGAATTGTCACTCTGCAATCTCTATGATTATCAGCCGCACAGCAAAACCAGGATAAATATATGCATAGCAGCCTGTTATGCAGTCCTTCAGCTTGTTCAGCCATTCTAGACATTTTAAGCTAGTTTGGGCTATTCTGAGTCGTACTGACGAGCCATTGTAGGGCGAAACGCGGCGTTTACGGCTGCCAAATTGCTGAAATTGTTCAAGTCTGAGGACATCTTTCTATTCAATGTCCAGGCGAACTGGAACTCCGCAATCCCTATGATTATCAGGTAAAGATGTGTTTGTGGGGCGCCGGCCCACGACAACAATGCTTCATCAAAGGACGAGTAGTGGACTAAGCAGACAGTCTGCGGTGGAAGACAGCTGCTGGCATGATGGAGACGTTGCGCTGCCTGATTGCTAATGGACTGGATATACGGTTTCCATGACAAGTTTATCGTAAAATCTAATCCAAGGAAGGAGATGGAATCTTGTTGTCTGATATCATTATCAAAGATCTCTACAGTAATCTCAGCTCCGTGACCAAGGTGATTAAACGTCATATTAGAAATGTACATCGCAATTTCATTGTCATTTGATGGCTAAAATCTTAGTAAAACAGAGTCGAGTTGACGAACAGTCAGCTTAGGATTGACTGCATGCTCATTCTGAGGCTGTTCAAAGAAAGGCTGTCATATGGGACTTTAAATGAATCAATTTACATACATCACAGTCAGTATAGGGTAGTCCGTCGACTTTAGCGTAATTTTCATCTATACATCAGCTTTTGCTTGATTATCACATTAATTCATTTTCATTTCATTCTTATGCAGTACTTGCATAATTAAGTTTGAAAATTCATTGAAATTAAGTTTATATTTAATTTAATTCATCAGATATACAGTTTGAATACTTTACTATTCATGCAGTCTGCTGCAGAAATAGGAATCCATTAGGATCGAAAGCCTATGGTCTGGGAGCGCGCTACGCCACTGCCATAGACGCATGCCTACTTATTACGAGAGGATTTTTTGAATGAATGTATTTTCATACATGTAATTAGAATAAATTAGAATGCTGAACTGGGACTTAAGTCATTTAAGTCTACGTGATACAGTTTTGCATAAAATTCAAATTCACAAAATTGACGGAAAGGTCTTTAAATTGCCCTTCAACTTCTATTTTTGAACTGCAATTTTAGCGCAGTATAGATTTCACAGGCTGATACTCTGGATTGTTGATCTCGATCAAATGAGTATAGAGGCTCTGTGAAACAGTAGGAGACGGTCCATTTGTAGCATCTCTGCTTTGTTAAATTACCAAAAGTAGGTAAATCAATGACTTTCAAATTTTAAAAATAAAAAATGCCACAAGTAGGTTCTTCATTTTATTTCCACGAGATCTTTCGTCCAGTTCTCTTCATGGTGGATACACTGGAAATGAACGTATGATACACACTGCTATTGACTGTTAACACGATTCAAAGACATTCTGCACACAACGTGACACAATTTGCGGACGGATGGTGGTGGAATAGATATCTACAACTCAAGCTGCAATTAAGACCAAATGAATTTTACAAAAAGAAGTAATTGCGAAAGCTAGAAAATACGAAATCAAATGAAGTTATACTAAAAACATTAAGGAAAAGGAAAAGTATACTAAGTATGTACAAATAAAATAGCAAGCAAGAAAAAAAGCAAAAGATTAACAAACAACAGGTAAATAATAAAAAAAATAAAAACAAAATATAAAATAAATAAAGATAAATAAAGATAAAGAGACCAAGGCAAAGACAGGGAGTAGATAAAATCCTTTTGAACACACAGATCAGGCTTAGAATACTTAATCACAAGAGCTTCCAAAATACGCAGTTTGATGAGAAAACGGGATTGATACCCTACACAGAACAGCTCTCTAGCATTAAGTGGCCACACGTACCTAAGTGGATTTTTTCTGAAAGCAAATGTCCTCCACGTTCCACTCGTATCCCTGGAAGTGCCATCACTCGGCACTTACCGGTGTGTTCAAGTTTTCCGTCCAATGCTAGAGAGCTGTTCTGTGTAAGGCATCAATACCGTTTTCTCATCAAACTGCGTATTTTGGAAGCTCTTGTGATTAAGTATTCTAAGCCTGATCTGTGTGTTCAAAAGGATTTTATCTACTCCCTGTCTTTGCCTTGGTCTCTTTATCTTTATTTATCTTTATTTATTTTATATTTTGTTTTTATTTTTTTTATTATTTACCTGTTGTTTGTTAATCTTTTGCTTTTTTTCTTGCTTGCTATTTTATTTGTACAACATACTTAGTATACTTTTCCTTTTCCTTAATGTTTTTAGTATAACTTCATTTGATTTCGTATTTTCTAGCTTTCGCAATTACTTCTTTTTGTAAAATTCATTTGGTCTTAATTGCAGCTTGAGTTGTAGATATCTATTCCACCACCATCCGTCCGCAAATTGTGTCACGTTGTGTGCAGAATGTCTTTGAATCGTGTTAACAGTCAATAGCAGTGTGTATCATACGTTCATTTCCAGTGTATCCACCATGAAGAGAACTGGACGAAAGATCTCGTGGAAATAAAATGAAGAACCTACTTGTGGCATTTTTTATTTTTAAAGTTACGAAAGGGACATCTTTTTTCAGACTTTCAAATTCACCGGTTTTTCGAAAGATTGCTGGTAACTTTGCATCGCTACCTCAAGGCTCTTCTTTCGTTCCGTGACGACCAGTGATTATCCCGGATGATCTTATACTCCACTCAAACAAGCCACTGAGATTGCAGCTTTACCTGCATTTCGGCGTAAAACAATAATCAATTGTTATCCTGTGCCGAACTTGCTTGGTGGTAGCCTATGCAATTCTCCATGACCTGCAACATCAATATTTCACGATTTCTGTCTTGTGTATTGATTAAATGGCGGAAAATTCTCTTGAATTATTGAGCAACCCCAAAGGCCATGTCTGATTTTGATGCTGCTGTAAGTTCACTTATTCTTCTTCAGAGAGGAAGGCACAATTATTGGTTGATTAACTTTGAATGCCATCAGAATTAGACGAACCATTGAACCATTTATGCATTTTATCAAGCTTGAGTCAAGCTTTCTTGAATATGATAATATGTCATGCTATACGTCAAGAATGTCAAGATTCAAAATTTTCTTGCTTTTCATGTTTTTCATCAGAATCTGAGTAGTAAGTTAGAAAATAATATTTTGACTCGAATGGAAATGAAAGGATTTGTAAAAAATCCTCAAATTTTCAAACGACTCGGTTAGCTAGCTAGCTTGTCTCGTGATCATCGTATTCGTGCTACATCTTCGCTATTCCTGGTTCGTTTTTGGTGATTTTTGGATCTCTCGTCTTCTCGTATTGCCGTCGTCAATATTCATCGGTTTGGTGTATCATACGTCGATCATTCGAGTCCATTTTGGAATTATTGTGTCCTCGCCGTATTCTACAAGTGAATTGTATTTACCGGTGGAACTTCGTCTCTTGTCTGCTGTTTCGTGTGTTGAACAGACCGACGTCATAGACTTGGACGCGTCTTGCAAGGGTTTTTCTGTGATCCGGATACTGAACAACTTGACACAATTGGTTTCACTCATGGTGGTATGGTCTATCGGTAAGAGTGTTGCCACATCACGCTGAAGAGTGAAGGTTACAATTTTCTGCTTCAACTGATTCTCCATCTACTTCAATTTTTCATTAAGATCTAATTGATGTTGCCTGATGTCTCGTAAGAAGAATGCTGCTAATCTCTCAGCTTCTGAATTGCTTTTAATGACTGAAAAGGAAATAGTTGATCAGAAGTTCACGAAAGACCAGTTGTTTGAGGCCTTCATTAAGGTCAAGAATGAGTTCTCTCAAAATCCTCCAAAGCCTGAGTGCTCAAATGAACAAGGTGACTTGCTTATGCGAATAAACGAAAAATTAGACACTCTGTTAAATGAAAACTCAACATTGCGAAACAGAGTCTCGGACTTGGAACTAGTTATTAAGAAGCAATGGGATATCATTGAAAGTCATGAAAGATATTTTCGAAGAAATAATATTGTAATTCATGGAGTAAAAGAAGAATCTGACGAACTCACTATGAGAGGCCACATCAGTCGTATCATGTCATTATTAAATGTTGATTTTGATATCAATACTGACTGCCAATCTATACTACGACTCGGTAAAGTTTCTCCAAGCAAAACTAGACCGATACGTATTGCCCTCAATCAGATCCCTAAACGAACTTTGATTCTATCAAAAGCGAAAAACCTTCGTTATACAAATGACTTCAAGAAGATTTTTATTAACGCTGATTTAACGCCACTGCAGCAATCTAGGAACAAAAAGTTACGGGAATTTCGGGATGAGGTGCGTTCCAGACCTGAAAGCAAGGGGGAAAAGGTTTATATTTGGAAAGATGCTGTTTATGTCGATAACGAAAAGCTAAATTTTCGTTGAATGTTTTTAGTTTACTCACTAGTTCAGTCAATCGCAGTGTGATCAAGCGACTCGAAATTTCTCGCAATGAACCTCCTCTGTCCTTATTACTCATAAATGCTAGATCTGTTCTCAGAAAGTTCGACGAGTTGTGTGCATTGCGATCAGTACACTCTCCTTCTGTCATTGTTGTGTCTGAGTCTTGGTTGAATCCTGACATTCATTCTGACCTCCTACATTTAAATGGTTATTTGCTGTTTCGTGATGATCGTATCTTCCGAATAGGTGGCGGAGTGTGTGTATGGATTCTTGATACCCTTCGTCCCCGCATGATTCCGACAACAAATTATTCCTGGTTCAATCACTCAATCGTTCATCTTACGGCAATACATGTTCTACTCGTATCAATATATCTGTCTCCTGGTATTTCGGCTGCCGACAAGCTGTTTTTTGATTCCATTATTACCAGTGCAATTGACTCTCATTTGATAGACTTTCCAGATTCCCATATACTCATTTGCGGCGATTTCAATGACTTCAATACCAACAACTTTGAATTAACTTTTGATCTCGTCAACAAAGTTTGCGCGCCTACAAGGGGCAAGAACATCCTGGATAAAGTCTTTGTATCCTCTGATATTGGTCAATTATTCCATGATTGTGATATCCTACCGCCCCTTTCTTCTTCTGATCACAATTGTGTATTTCTACGTGGTGCTTCAGTTGATGAACGGTATACCTCTTGTGTATTTTTTGATTTTCGAAAATCGAATATGGATTTGTATTTGAGTGCTCTTGGCCAGGTTAGTTTTGCCGATGTTTATCACTCATTATTCATTGACGAAAAGATAGATATATTCTACCAAAAGTTGAGAAATTGCTGTCAACTTATTCCAACGGCAACTGTTACTCTCAGCTCCAAAGATAAGCCCTGGATGTCACCCAAGGTGAAGTATTTGATAAATGCTCGCTGGTACGCTTTTCGATCTAAAGACTTTGTCAGGTATAACCATTACAAGATTAAAGTGAAGGAGGAAATCTCAAAAGCGAAAATCAGATGGGCTTCTAAATGTGCGGAATCCTCAAAAAATGTATGGAAGGTCGTCAACGAAATGCGCGGGTCGAAATCAAAGTCGAATTTGGCAAACATCGTCTCTGAATTTCCGTGCGTGGAGGACTGTTGTAATTTTATTAACCATCAGTTTCAGTCCGTTTTCACTAATGACCCATCACCCAGATTCGCTGAACTTTTGAGGTCTATGCGCTCCCCCGATTTATGCTAGCAAAGCTTCAAACGTCCAAAGCGTCTGGTAGTGATGCAATTCCAACAAGACTGTTGAAGGAGGGTGCTGTTTTTTGGCTGAACCCCTGTGCCATATATACAATTCCTGCATATTGGAACGTGTGATGCCAGCAGCTTGGAAATTTGGAATTGTCGTTCCTGTCCCGAAATCAAGCACGCCGCAAATTAGCGAACTTCGACCGATCACCTTGCTTCCTGTTTTGGCGAAGATTTTCGAAAGGATAATAATTACCAACATGTGTGACCGTCTCCTATATCATATCGATAAGAATCAGTATGGATATATACCGCATTCTTCAACAACTAGTGCTTTGGTCAGTCTGTACGACAGAATATCGAAGGCATTGGAATGTGATGATAACATTGGAGTTGCCCTACTGTCCTTGGATTACAGCAAGGCCTTTGACACGATTTCTCACAGTATTTTGCTGCAAAAGTTGATTGATTGTCGGCTTCCCCATGGTTTTGTTGAATGGACATCTTCATATCTATGTGATCGGTTTCAATCTGTGCGCATTGGTAATTGCATTAGCAGTCCCATCCATGTGACCAGTGGCGTCCCGCAGGGTTCCATCATTGGACCCATTTTATTTATTTTTTACACTGCTGACTTGCTCAAGTCAGTGACTGATAATTATATTAAATACGCCGACGACATGATGATAATTCATCCGATTAACCGTGATGTTCACATGTCTATATCATGTTTACGAGACATTTTCGAGAAAATTAAATTGAATAGCAGTGATATATATTTGAAACTAAATGTTGCCAAAACAAAGCTCATGGCATTTCCGAAATCAAACTATCAAGTCTCTTCTTGTCTACAATCGATTTCTGTGCCCGACACTGTGAAAGTAACAGAAATGAGGATTTTGGGTGTCACTTTCTCAGATTCATTGACGTGGGATACGCACATATGCGATGTTTTGAGGAAGTGCAGCAGTCGTATGTATGCATTGCGTGTCCTTCGTACAATCGTATCTCCAACCATTCTCATGCAAACATTCCACGGTATCATATTGAGTATCATAGACTATGCATCAGCCGTCTTTGTGTCCTTGCCAGCTCACCTGCAAAATCAGCTGAATTCAGTAGTAAAGAGATGTCATCGTATCATACATGGTGCTGAATGTTGTTGCGATAATTTTGAGAATTTGACCTCGCGAAGGGTGCGCCTGGCTTGCAAACTATTCAAATCAGCTGAGATTGAAAGAAGGCATCCCTTGCATCAATTAATTCCGAAGAAACTACCGAGAACTGGTCACTATCTCATCGAATGTACTAAGACAGCTCGTAGACAACGACAATTTCAGATCTTCGTATCTATCTATTTGAATAACTTACACAACATGTTTTGACATTATTGTGCTGTGCTATTGAACTTCACCATCTGCTACTGCTCTCAACCAGTATTTCTTTGTTGGCAACATTGTAATTGATTTGTAATTATTTTTTGATTTCCATTACTTGAAATATACAAATTTCTTTCTTTCTTTCTTCTTTCTTTCTTTGGATATTTCCATGGAATTTTTTTATGGATTTCTATAGCATCTAGAAATCCATGGCTATTGCCTAACATATTCCGTGTATTATGTACATAACAAACGGAAGCCATCAGATATCACACTCCGCATTACATGCAAAGGCATTATCCTATAACAAGCCTATCCGGCCTGCGGCCGTCGTTTGTTATGTTGATAATGCTTTCAAATATCGTTTGATATCTTATACATAAGAGATGATTCACTCTAACTTCACAGTTTAGCTAAATCTGCTCTGCACTATCTATGGTCAACTCCTCGCAACCACAGAAAAATCACAAGATAGCCCTTTTGCTTTTTCATGTGCCTACTTCCTGAGTTCCGGTTGCAACGATTTTGACTTCCGTATAGAATTCAAGAACCCGGATGCTTATTTACTTGCAATCTGAGAATCTCTTAAATTATGTATAGCTCGTCAATATTCATCATCGTCGTTAGGAGAATCGTTTGAAGTTTGACCAACTTGAGATGGTCCGCTTGTGGTCCGTTTCTTATGAACTTCAATGAGTTATTGACATTTTATTTTATTCTGTCTCAAATTTGTAATAGGCCTATACATGCTACTTCAACACTACATTTTTTGCATTGAGAAAGCTGCACATTTCACACGAGCTCGAAGATTTTTGTACATGTATACATTTTGTATTCCATATATTTTTGTTGCAACTCGCTGCTCCTCAATTAGTACAATTGCTATTGTTCTTAGATTTGTGGTGACCTATTATATGCAGAGTTGGAAAAGTCGGAATTGGAACTGGAATTGGAATTGACGATATTCAAATCTACTGGAATTGGAACTGGAATTGACCCTGATAAACCTTAATTCCACTTTTTCGATAGACCTGTGATAAATCTATTTGTACAAAAATTGAAATCGCAACGTCCAATCACAACAATTAACAATATTAATTTTTGAGACTATAGTTATATAGATGCGATACGCAACGATAAAGGAAAAACTTTAAACTTACAGTTCACTTCTTAATGTTGACTTCACTTCAATTCGATCGGACTCACCTATACCAAAATAATATCATAAATATCAGTGTCACTTATACCGTCAATCTTCAATTGCGCTCGCTGATGTGTTGCTGTATACCAGGGAAGCGCAACCTGCGGCCGTAGCAGAGGCAACCTGCGGCCGTAGCAGAGGCAAAGTGCGACCGTGACAATGAGAAGCAAATGAAAAAGAATATTGTGCATGTATATTGCAAATATTTCTGGAGTTCAAGGCAATCGAAAAACAATCGTCATAGCATACTAGTCATCTTCTAACTGTTCCTTCACCTGAAGAAGTTCCTTTCTGTCACATTGCTGCAGTCTTTGATGCGCTCAACCACGAATTTAGTGCGCGGTTCAACGACTTCAACGCACTTGCTCCTAAAATAAAGTTCACTGCCTTGCCGCACCTGATCCAGATAGAAGAGGTTCCATTCGAACTTTAAATGGAAGTGATCGAGTTGAAGGCGAATGATTGTCTTGTGAAGAAGTTCAAAAGTGATGGTATTTTACATGAAATATGGAAATCAGCTGTGGAATATCCATGATTGCGAGAGTTGTCCTAAAACGTTTTAGTTCTATTTGGAAGCACATACGCCTGCGAGGCAGCGTTCTATAAATTAAATTTCATAAAGAACAAGTACCGGACGCGCTTGACAAAAAAATAATCTCGAGAATAGTTTACGTTTGATGACATCCTCTCAAGTGCCTGATTTTCGAAGCTTGGTCAACGACGGACAACAGCAAGTTAGTCACTGAGTCTTACACTGATATAGTAGATTTTTCACGAGATATTGTATTTCTACCTATTTAGATTTTGTGTATTTTCATAAATAAAATATGTGCAAATTTCAGCTGTGTTTTATTTCGCATTTATTATCAAATTTAAGGCTTACGTTTTGGGTTGCGAAAGAACTGTATGATTAGCAATAATAAGATACTTTATAACTTCAATAATAACGCCAGGTAGGCAGGCTTATATGCGGGGTTCTAGAAATGCGTAGGCTTATATATATATATATGAATGCCTAGAATAGACCTGCTCGTGATTCTTTTATGAATTATTATAGTAGCTTATTAAAGTGTTTTCTCCTTCGGTTGCCCCTACAAAAACATGCTTTCAACTTTTGAAGTGATAACACCTTAAGCTTAAAATCATTTCGGGTCAAAAATGACCGTCGGTCGTACATCCGTTAACTTGCCTTTATAAGTATAAGTAGGCCTCTATGCGATTTTCACTGCGTCATTCATCATGGAAAGCTAATTTGAGTGGTGTAATATAAAAAGGATTGGCTATTGACCTAGTTGTCTGCACACATATTAAGTGCGACCGTGATTCTTTCGGCCTTCGAAATGACGGCCGAAAACTGTAGAAGGTTGCGCACCCGAGCTGTATACGCTGCTGTGTTGTTGTTCGCTGGCGGGCAGTTGTTGTTGTTAACAGCAACTAATTATTTCTGTAGTTAAGTTGCATCGCGAGAGCCCGGAGTTCTTCTAACAGCTGCTGAAGATGTCGTATGGTAGTTGTGATTGTGTCAATTTCTCATCGTTTCTAATTTATACCAATTTTTGAGACTCGACGATAAATCCACTTTCTTTTAAATATTGAAAGAGTTTCCTTTAATCTCTGCCCGCTAGCTTTCGACCCGACTTCATTTCGTTCTTATCACGGATTTTATAATCTCCTTTTTGAACATGAGTAGTAAGCAAAACTCCACTTCTGGACCGCGCAAGATGGCCGCCATCGCTGCGTCCCCCCCCCTCTGGCTCGGCAGAGTGTCGTGGTCGGCCGCCGTGGTGCTTCGTGTCTGAGCCCCCCCCTCTGGAACGACAGAGGTTGTGGTCTGTCGTGGTGTGCCGGCCAGGTGGGTCCACGTTCACAACATGTTCGCTGACGTCCCCCCCCTCTGGAACGACAGAGGTTGTGGTCTGTCGTGGTGTGCCGGCCAGGTGGGTCCACGTTCACAACATGTTCGCTGACGTCCCCCCCCTCTGGAACGACAGAGGTTGTGGTCTGTCGTGGTGTGCCGGCCAGGTGGGTCCACGTTCACAACATGTTCGCTGACGTCCCCCCCCCTGCAACGACAGAGTGTGAGACTCGGGTGAGTTGGTCCGACCGCCTGGTTGACGTGGGCGACCGTCTAGGTTGACGTGGGCGACCGCCAGGATTAGTCTTGAGGCTATAGTGTGTGATGTTTTTGGTGTGTAGCGTCCAAACGAAGCATCGGATGAGAAAACGGAGGCCAGATTCGGAATCTACGTGAAATTTTGGGTTAGGAAGGATGTTTCCAGCGAAGTCGGAGAGAAAAAATTTTCGGCTGACGTCCCCCCCCCCTGGACAGCTTGCTTCGATTTTGGCTTCCAGTGGACGGATTTTGTCGTGCGATAGCTCGTTTGAAAGCTAAGAGTGAGACAAATTCAGTGAAAGAATCGGCTTGTTCGTATCTGCCTTCGTTTAGATGTGAGACGCCATTTAAGATTTTGGGACATTGGTGAAAAACGACAGAGTTAGAATTTGGGACGTTTTGGGCTGTAGCTTCAAAACGAACTATCGGATTGGTAAACGGATGCCAGATTTGGAATCAACTTGATGTTATTGTCCAATGAGGATCATCATCCAATGAGAATCAAGCATTTCTTTATAAATAGCGAGCCTTCCACAGCGAGAATCATTCCATCGTTGAATCACACGAGTGACGGACGCACATTTTCTCTCTCCCTAGTTCCCTGTTCTATTATCCAACTAAAATGGTAAGTCGCTACTTCCCTCCCTCTCCTCCCTTGAACGTAAACTTAATACAATCTTTTTTCATTTTCAGGCATCTACTCCATCTACTGCACTAGTAGGACAAAATGGCGGTCAAACGTTACAAGGTTCGCTACGGTCAGATCATCTACAACTGAGGCCAGTGGAAGAAACAACCAAGGTACATAATCCTACACCGCTACAGCGTAAATTTAAACAAGCCTTGCGTTATGATGATCATAGCGTAGTACTCCAAACGGGAATGCTCCCTTCCACGGATGTCAAGATAATGCACAATCAGTATGGGGACTACATACTGATCCCCGTGAGTCCGTACATTCGCCACCAACTTGATACTATTGAGGAGTACGTGACATTAAATATGGACATTCCTACTCCTCTTGCTCAAGAGTGGAAGGCTAGAGATGACAAGGATACTCCCTATAGAAAGATTTGGGATGGTAATCACATTTGCCTACCGGTATCACATTGGTGTACTTACTATAAGAAGGATGGAGATCATTCAATACCCATCAGATGTGATGAGCTCGGAGAAGGTACTTGGGATATCCTTTTCAAAGTGAATGGGCTATATTATGGTCGACACAAGGATAATAAAATAGCCTCTCTCTCCATGCATATGGAATCCATCCTATATATTCCGAAACCACCCAACGTGGACGACATAATTGATCAAATCCTTAACAGCAGTGGTACGAAGCGCAAGTCGGAGAAGAATGCTACATCAAAACGCAAATCAAAGAAGGAGAATTGCTAGTCCTTTCCTAACTCTTCCCTATGACAATTCGCTTATGTGCTTTGAGTGTCGTAGACGTGGTCTTATTAGATACATTTTACTTCTTCGTTGCCATCATATCATTTGTGTATTTTGTCGTGAAAAGCATCGATGTAATTCTTCATTTTGTAATATGTTATAGAACGTTTCCTTAGATGTGTAAATTTCCGTTTTAGGCTTCTATCATCATTTTTATGGATTGTGAGGGTGAACCTGTACAGGAGCTCAGTGCTATTGCTATGAACAATTGGACATATCAGATTGTTAGTGTCTATCATCAACATGCCAACTGCGATCCCAATGTTGATCAATGGGCGAGAAAACACATTCATGGACTTAATCTGAAATATTTGCAAGACTATGGGCTTTTCTTGTGAGAGTGCTCTTCTTATTGACTTTAAACGATGGTTAGCTGCTTTCAATGTTATACGCATCTTTTGTAATAATCCTGGTAAGGAGAGGAAAGTATTTCCCAATCTAATCATTGATGATATTTTGCTCCCACCTTGGGATAGTAGAGTGAATCAACATTATCATGAAGTCACGAAACGTTTTAAGGATTTGTGTGTTCCTATTTTGTCTGTTCGTTGTAGTAGCTACGTTCATAACCAATGCTTCTTTCCTCCTTACCTCAACACTGCCAAAGTCCTGTATGGTTATCATTGCTCGCTGTATGATAGTTACCAGCTGTATCTATTTTATCTCTTTCAAACCATTGATTTATAATGCATGCTTGTTACCATTATTCAATAAATGTTACTATGAGAAGAGTTGTTGTTTTCATGCAATGGATGGGTTAGATAAAGGGCGATCATGTCTTTCTCAAACGACTGCGGAACATTACGTTTTCATAAGCAAAGTTTAAAAGGAGCTGTTCAAGATTATGTGATAAAATTTCATAAAGATGAGACCGACATCGAAGCAGTGGTCGATGATGCTAGCACTCTATTTCTAGAGTTAATGAATACATTCTCTGATAGCATTATCATGGCGCGATTAGTTGCGAAAATTAAGTTTAGTCATTTTGGAAAGGAAGAGGTGGAAAGTCGCTCTTTCCATTTTGCTTCTTATTCAATGGAAGTGGTAGATCACCCCGAAGAATTTTTTAAAAGACATATGATAAAAATTGCTGAACGTCTTAACGCATTTAACCATCATGGTAGCAGTCTAGTGATTGAAGCGATTTCAGATATTCACATTCAACTTTCCATAAAGAAAAATTGAAAATGCAGTGGTACTTGATTGTAGCACAACTGGTTTTCGAGCTATGTCTGCTCACTCTCGAAGTATATTCCTTCTGTACATGCGTCTATTATTTAGAAAAGGCTAGCAAATTCATATCTTCAAAAAGACTTGCTATAGACATCAGTAACGGTGAAACTATGTGTTGTGATGTATGTAAGCGAAAGGATGGAAATGAAAAGCGCATCTTCAAGAGATGTAAGCATGCTTTTTGTCAACGCTGTTTCATACGTAATTGCATTCAACTTTGCCAATGTTACCACTGTGATATTGCTCATTTCGAGTGTCACTTATGTCGCAATAGTTAGTACCTATGCAAATGTAATAAAGATAGGTTTTAGCAAAGACTAACACGGAAAATGGCGAAACGTAAAATGACGAAACGTAAAAGTCAAAAGTTTTCTTCAGCCATTCAAGCTCTCCGACGAATGAAAGCAAATCAGCGATACAATGCTATACGACATGCTAACGATAAATTCATTTGTGAAATTATTTCTCATGTGAGGAAGTTGAGGACGAAGAAATTAGCGCCAAAACAACGAAAGTTACTTAAGCGATATGCTACAAAATTGCGTTTCATCTCCAATCCTAAAGTCGCCCTTCAAAGAAAGAGGAAAACTCTAACACAAAAGGGCGGTTTCCTTTTAGCAATACTTCCAATGATAGCTCCTGCCGTGGGCAACCTATTGGGAAATATCTTTGGCTCTAAGCGTTAATTATGCAAATGTTGAGTCTCAAAGTAATAAAATGGATTTCAGACTTCAATGTGATAAAGTTCTGACTGTATCAGGTCCAGCTCATGCAGGTAAAACTGTTTTCACACTGAATTTATTGGATAAAAGAAGGGAGTTGTTTAAGGAACCTATCAATCGAGTGATTTGGTGTTATGGTATTTATCAACCGTCGCTGTTTCAGGAATTGCAAAGTCGCAACTTTATTCGACATGAAGGAATTATTCCAGTGGATAAACTTCAGTCTAATGATGTTGTTGTATTGGATGATTTATTAAAAGAAAGTAAGAATTCAAAAGATGTTACAGATATGTTTACTCGCGCAGCACACCATAAAAGGTGCTTTATCATCTATATTACACAAAATTTGTTTCCTGATGGAAAAGAAGCTCGTACACGAAACCTGAATACACACTATTATGCTATTTTCAAGAATCCGCGAGATAAAAGTCAATTTGAAATTTTAGCGCGACAAGTTGCACCCAGAGGATCAAAAGCCTTAATTGAAATTTTTCAAGCAGCTACTGAAAAACCATACGGTTACTTATTCATTGACTTTACGCAAGAGTGTCCGGAAGAATTTAGATTTCGAAGTGATATTTTGAAAACTCCCATGATTATCTACAAACTATGAGTTCTTATTCTCGCATGATTGTTATTCCTCAGGATGAATATGTACAATTGACTGCCATGCAGCAAGTAAAGCAACCTCTTGCAAATCAAATGTATAGGAAAGAAATAGATTATCAGCAAAATGTTCACATCAAAGATCCACATCGTGCTGTATTATTACAATCGGAAACTGTTGAGCAATTGAAAAACTTGAAGAATAAGATGCGTGACTCTGTATCGACTGCTACACCTTTAGCATCTCGCGCACATGCCATATCTCTTTTCAATAGTATTGAGCCCCATCTCAATGTAAATGATAGAGGAGAAATCATTACAGATGAAAATAAAGTGATTGATGCTTCACGTTATGAAGACTTGATTCAGTATGCGACACGTAGAAAGCGCCGTCAGGGCTATGTTCCACCTGGTTGGTCATACTTTCTTAAACTATTGAAAAAGCATAATGTGCCAAAATTTGCTTTGAATAATGAGACATTGAAAGAACTTGATTCAACAGTGGCTACTACTCCAATGCTTCAGACGATGAAAATGCCAACAAATTGGTTTAAGGCGTCACCTGCTACATCCCCTCCCACACTCACTAAGCAAACAAGAGGAAGAACTCGACGTAGATCTACATCGCCACTAAAACTGGTAAAAGGAAAACGTAAAACAGCTCCTCCCAGGAAATACATGTTCTCAGATTATTAATATGAAGCAGATGTGTTGCTTGCCATGTAATGAGCCACCAGAGGTGAATGTCGTTGTCACTTGCACTTGCTGCGCAAGCTCTCATAATGAAACCCCTAAGCAATGTGAACACGATCGCAAAACCGCTAAAGCTAAATGCTGCAGTTGTTGTAAATGTAGAAAGGGAAGAAAACAAAAAGATGAGAAGGAGGAAAAAGAGTCAGTCGTCATCGACTGAACGTTTGAAGTCAATCTATTATGATGTAAAACATCCGGCAGGATTTGCATCTATCAAGAAATTATCAAAAGCGAGTGGTCTTCCACAATCACAAGTGAAACGATGGTTAAAGGGTCAGGCTACCTATACACTCCACAAACAAGCGAAAAAGAAGTACCGCACCCGCCATTATATTGTTCATGACATCGATGAACAGTGGCAAGCAGATTTGTGCGATGTTGCCTCCATTTCAAAACATAACTCGGGCAATAATTTTATTTTAACCGTCATTGATATTTTCTCGCGTTATGCGTGGGCTCAACCTTTAAAAACTAAAGAAGGGAAAGGAGTAGCAAAAGCATTCCAAACAATTTTTCGAGAAGGTCGCATTCCAAAAAGAATTCAGAGTGATCAAGGAAAAGAGTTTGAAAATCAGCATGTGACAAGATTATTTGAGAGGCATGACATTGAGTTGTTTAGTGTAAAGAGCGCTTATAAAGCTGCACTCGTTGAACGTTTTAATCGCACATTAAAAAATCGCTTGTGGCGACATTTTACTGCCAACTTGACACAAAATTGGACAAAGGTTCTACAAGATACACTCCATGCCTACAATCACTCTATCCATCGTTCTATTGGACTCAGACCAGTAGATGTAAATGCTGACAATGTAGATAAAGTGCGCGAATCATTCCAACGTAAACGCACTCATGTGAAAAGTGATGTGAAAATTGGCGATAAAGTTCGTATCTCAAAAGTGAAAAGTGTTTTTGCTAAAGGGTACCTCCCGAATTGGACAGAGGAGGTATTTACAGTATCAAGGATTAATCAAAAAGACTCTCCGACCACCTACAAGTTGAAAGATTACGATAATGAAGAAATTGAGGGTAGCTTTTACCGCGATGAGATTGAGGTAGTCACTGAAAGTGAAACATATTTGGTAGAGAAAATCATTCGATGTAAAAAACGGCAAGGTGAAGAATGGTGTCTTGTTAAATGGACTGGTTATCCTTCAAGTATGAACTCTTGGATGCGTCGTGCCGACATCTTTCATCTAAGTGATCGACAGTGATTCATGCAAAGTTGTAACTAACAATGTTTAGGGTTTGAGCTATGAATCCAACTGCCTCATTTTATTCACGACCCTCCTACGTAAGTGGTGGAGGACAAATTTACATCGGTGCTCGCCGCCAACGTGGAGGTAGCATACTTGGTGCACTGAAATCTGTTGTAGCACCTCTCATATCCAATGTCGGTAGATCTTTAAAACGAAATGTTTTAAGTAATGCCGTTGGCTTTGCTGGTGATGTTGCTAGTGATCTTTCCAGAGGTAGAAGTTTTAAGAGCAGTTTGTTGAATCGTGGGAAGGAACGCGGTTTAAAAACATTGAAGCAGACCATTGCTGGTGTTACTCAAGGAAAGAAATCACCTAAACGAATGAGAAAAGGAAGAAGGAAACATCGCGGAGCTGGTAAGGTGCGATCTTCAGTCAAAAGGCATTCACGCAAACGTCGCAGAGGCTCTAATCATTCATCAGGCGCTAAACGACGACGCTGCTATAACTTCTAATCATGGAGTGTAAAACTTCCGGTTTTTGTTTGTTCGATCAACAAGCCATACAGACAGATATTCTTAGTTCAAGTATTGTAGATTATCATCCTCGAACAGCTGAGAATGCTGGCCCCATTGAATTTGTTATTCCTGGTGGTAGTGATGACTACATAGGTTTGAGTTATGCGATGCTTGATTTGAGGTTTAGAATTCAGCAAGCAGATGGAACTGCTATTGACGATGCACATAAAGTTGGACTGAACAATTTACCATTGACTACATTACTTCGCGATGTTTCTCTAACGATTGGAGAGCAGCAGGTGGAAGGTGGTCAAAGCGATTATCCCTATAAATCATATTTCAATCATGTATCACAGTTTCATCCAGCAGCACAAAAAAGTCATATGGAAGCCATGGGATGGTACAGAGATGAAGCAGGAAAATTTGATGTTGAAACAAACAGTGGCTTTGTAAAGCGATCTGCTATGATTAAAGATAGTAGAGTATGTCAGCTATATGGTCCGCTGAATTTAGACTTCTTTAGACAGTCAAAGTTTTTACTCTGTAATACCAGCATGCGACTCAAGCTGACATTGAATAAGCCTGAATTTGCGCTGAATGCATTTGCTAAAGTTGACAATTTTAGAATTCATGTGGAAGATATTGCACTTTACATTCGTCGAGTAGTACCGAATCCAAGTGTCATTAGAGGACATGCTGAAGGTCTTAACCGCCAAAATGCCATTTACCCCGTTCAGCATACAAAGCTTCTCACCTTTATAATTCCGAAAGATCAAAAGAGTTTCATGAAAGATGGCCTCTTTCCATCGGAAGCACCGAAGCTCCTCATGGTGGCAATGGTTGAAAATGATGCATTTAATGGTAATATAAAGAAGAATCCTTTCAATTTTAAACACAATCAGTTAAGTGAAATTGCTTTACGTGTTAATGGTGTGAGTCATCCTGGTCCACCCTACAAACCAGATTTTGCTTCGGATCAATTTATGCGCAGTTATGTTGATTTTATGGATGTCTTTGGCTTTTACAATACGGATGATACCAACGGACTGACTATGAAAGAGTTTAAGAGTGGATATACTATTTATGCATTTGATTTGACTGCTGACAGCGATATTAGTGCACCCTATCGTCAAGCGAACGTGCCTCATAATATTCGTTTGGATTTGACGTTCAAAAGAACACTACCTGAGACGATCAATGTATTAATTTATGCAGTCTTCGATTCAAATATTGAAATTACAAAGTATCGTGACGTGATTCTTCAGTATAATCGTTAATGAGTTGGTTGACTGCTGACGATATTAAGACTAAAGTGCAGCGTAATGCAGACGAAGCGACGTTGAAAGCTTTCGATAATGTCTATTCACTCGATACCTTACCACCTGCAGTAAATCACTATCCCATCTTTATTGTGCTAAACACTCATTCACAGAATTTAGGCGGTGAGCATTGGAAAGCGATCTTTATTGGAGAAGACCGACGTGGTGAACTATTTGACTCTCTTGCTCAACCTCCAAATATACCAACACAGCAGTGGTTGAGAAAACATACGCGTCAATATCAGCGAAATGAACGCATACTACAACATCCACTTTCATCAACGTGTGGTGCTTTTGTACTGTACTTCATCTTAAAACGTTTACATGTATCTCGATTTGCATCTGTTATTCAAAACTTTTCATGTAATCCATCCTCTAATGAAAAAATGATTTGTAAGTTCTATCATGATTTGAAATAAAAACATCATGTTGGAAAAATTGTTTTTTATTTTACAATCCGCTGGGTACGTACATACTCAATGAGATAGTCTAGGATCATATTTGCTTGTTCATGAGATTTTAGTCCAGTAATGATCACTTTACTATTATGAAAGATTGCCACATGCACAGGCAACCAACAACTAATGAGAGCTGCAGGAAAAAGTTCGGGTTCATAAACACAAACTGTAACTGTGTTAGAATCTTCAAAAATGATAGACTGTCACTCATTGTGTATTGATCACATATTGTCCAAGGTCAGATTCGACATCACACACCTATCTCCCTCTTTCCATATCCGACGTAGTAGTCTTTGTAACACAAACTGTAACTGCTGGTACAATCTTTCAAAATGATAGACGTGCACTCAATCAATTGAGTAGAGATCACCATATTGTCCACAGTCAGATTCGACATCACACACCTCTCCCTCTTCCATATCCGACGTAGGAGTCTTTGTAGCTCTAAGCGCATTGACTGCGCCGATGAATGAGAAAGGGCGCCGAGAATCTGTACAGTCCCATTTGGGAAGAGTTGAAGATTCCGTGAATTGTTCATCTTCACCACTAACATTTGAGGACGGCCCGGGTAATACTTGCTGTTTGGAAGCTGTTGGCGTAATGTTGTGAGATCGATTTTGGTGTAGAGTCTGAAGCGACGGAGAATGTTGACGATGGTGTAGCGATGGCGCTTCATGATGAAAGAATGAGTAAATTGAGCGATGTACCTTCCTTTTATACTTTTCCCAACTACCTTGATGAAATGTGAAGTTAGTATGAAGTTGGGAATGATAGAGTTGAATTCGCCGATTGTTGACGCGCAACCAGATGCGATTTCCAATACGTGAATGTCTTTTCATATAGAAGTATTTCAAGTCCTTCATGATATGATGTAGAGATTGAAAATGACGATAAGATAAAACAAACTCTCTTCTCACATTTCCAGTTGAATCTTTGAAATAGACGTTTCGATCATGATCCGTTTCAATACGTTGTAGGGAATCTAATTTCCAACTCATGGTGCGTGGTAATCATATCTGATTAAGATTTGCATAGTAGGGCGATGAACTCACGACGAATAAATGTCATGATGGAGTGATGTATGTATCTTCTATACTTCTCCCAATTGTATTTGCGAAATGAGAAACAGTTTGCGGAATGAGAATGGTAGATTTGAATTTCATTTCTGTAATGTTGAAGCCAAACTTGATCACCCAAGGAGATGAATCTTAATGTTTCAAAATATTCCAAATCCCTCATGATATCATTGAGGTTGACAAATTGTCGCCATGTTAATGTAATTCCTCTTGATGTATGACCATGAGAATTTTTGAAATGTACGTTTCCATCACGATCAACTCTGATATATTGTAGAGAGTCCAAAATCCAAGTCTTCATGATGTTATGCAAAGTTGCAGATTAGCAATATAAAAATGTCGTTTTATCATATTTTGCTTAGCAATGCGGCTACAAAGAGATTTACTAGCAATCGAGCCGCACTCTTTTCTACTCCCATTGATCATGCACAACAGCTAAATGGGAATTGGGAAGTGGGTGTCACTCAACTTGTTTATAGCAACTGTGTCTATACTTTTGATCATGAGGTGATGACTATTAATATGAGGCGTACAGCTGCTTATCAATGTGAAAAGGGGTGCCGAGTATACATTCCACAGTGGCCAAAGAAAGATCTCTTATCATGTAAAAAGTTTATATATGATTTCTTGAATAAAGCGTGTAAACATATTGTCCAATTTACTCCGCACAATGATGATTATAATTATGTACATCATGTAGTTGAGAAAGATTGGATTGTTGGTTTAAGTCCAAGTTTAAGAAATGATTTAGGCTACCTCGCTAGCGCCTTAACAAGCTATGATAATTTTAACGTTAATTACCACATAAGTGGTCATAAACAGTTAATATATCGAGAGGAAGCTTATTATGTAGATCTTATTCCAAGAAATGAGAAGACGTTGGTGAAGAAGATTGTGATTAAGCCAAGAAAGACAAACATGACTCCTGAAACATTATTGAAGAAATTTAATTATCTCCTTCGAGTTGATGACAAACAAGTGGCAACATTGACTTATATTAAATCATCTAATCATATTGCAATAAGCAAATTAAATGATGATGATCTAGTATTAGTTTGTTCAAAAGATTTTCATCAGTTCTTACGACATCGTTCTGCAGCTGTTCATGGAAAAATCTGATATGCAACATTTACCATGTGAAAGGTCAAATCAATTTGATACAGAATGGGCCGTATCTTTATACAGAAAGTGTGTAGAGCCTTTTGGTGGTTTCTTACATGAAACAAGAGTGTTGATGCCTCGCATTATTACTTCGGTTAAATTGGTTGTAGATTATTTAAATGAAGTGATTAATGAGCAACATATTTCATTTTCTGAAAAAGAAGGTACTTTGTCTCTCACTATAAATGGAAAAGGTATTGAACTAATTATGGATAAAACTCTAATGGACATTTTGGGTTTTGATCAAAATATCTTTAAAAGTGGTACTGTAACCAAAGCTAGCGCAGACATGTCGCTATCGCGTCGTATTAACTATTTTCAGATATATTCCAATATTGGTGAAGATGTACGTGTGGGAGATGTTGAAGCTCCATTGCTAGCAATGATACCATACCAGCCAAAAAGCTGCAGTATTTTATCTGAGCATACTTTCAAGAAAGTGCATTATACAAAGCTGAAATCAAACTACATCCCACAAATTGATATTGCCATTTATGATGATGCTGGTGCGTTGATTCCTTTTCATAAAGATGCTGTGACAAGTATTACACTCCATTTCCGAATGAAGAGTTAATGCAAAAGTATGCTAATATATTTTTCCAATGTGAATAATATGGAAAGTGAAAATAAGGACTCGTTTCTAATCTACTTGCCCAGTAATGCTTCTATGAATAAATTTCCCAAAAATAAACCATCAGACTATCGAGTAGAATTAAATCGGCCACTGCATTTAGAAGGTGAATGGGAAGTTGGCGTTTCTAGTATTTGCTATGATAGCAATATTCAGAATGTGAGTGATTTGGAAGAAATGATATTGACTCCTCGCACCCATGATGGAATAACGATGAATAATGCATTTCAGTTCCCATACAATTTAACATCAGATGGAAAGTGGAACTATGAATGGATTCAGATAAAATCAGATTCTTATGAGCCATTTGGGAATGAGAAAATTATTAAGGCATTCAACAGTGGTAATACTTCCATCATGAAGAATAAAAATCAGAAAGCTTATGAGTTTACTATCTATCATTGGAGTGGGAGACAGTTCCTCCGCTTTCATTCTTTTACTAAAGGTCTTACGCTGAGGTTGGATAGTGAATTCTATCCACATCTTGGTTTTGGTCATGGACTACATCTAACGTCAATTGCTACTGCAAATGTTAAAAAAGTTTATTCAACTCGAATCAACAAATTTCATTATAGATTTAAAATATTTGATGAAGATGTTGTAGAATGCGAAGAACGCATCATTTTGAAAAAGCGTGGTGTTCAACCTTTATCACTTATTGAGTTAGTAAAACGATGGAATGAGACTGTGGGTAAGAAGTATGGAGAGAAAATTATGGCGGACAAAAATAAGTTGGTTATTCAGAAATATAATGACAAACTTACAGTTTATTTCTCTCCAACCTTGCGTCATTTTGTAAGACATTATACGCCTATTATTGGAAGCGGTGTGGTGTATGGTTCTCATGAATATCACACTAAAGCTGATTCAGTTAATGATGAATGGTGGGTGGACATCTATGGTGATCGCATCAAGAAAATTTACCAGTCTTATGAAGAATCTAAAGTTGCTATCAATATAATGCCGCGTCTATATCATACAGTTGAAAGCTTCATTCATGTAGTAAATCCTTATATACAACAGAAGTTGAAGCATGTGATGAAAAGTAAATATGATGCAAAGACACACCACATTTCGTTTTCAATTGAAAATCAACGCGTTGTTCTGAAACTGGGTGATGACATTCAATGTCAATTGAGTAAAAATTTGAAAAAACTCTTTGGCTTTTCAATGCTACAAACTGTGTTTGCTGCTGCGCATACGATTGGTATAGAAACACCAATGACACTTGATAAACATGAACAACACCTTTACATTCAAAGTGATTTGATTTTACCTATTTCTGTTGGCGAGAAAAAAGAATACATTTTACGTGATTTCATTCATGATAAAGACGCTTCATATGGAATAGTCGAGAAGATGTTTGAATCTATTTTCTATCATCCCGTCGTCAAACAAACTATACCCTCTATTGCTATCAAAATTACCAATGGTTTACAAGAGTGTATCCATGTGAAAGATACTAAATCCCTCGTAACTTTAGTGTTTCGGAAAACAAAGTGAAGTCATTGTGATATGTTTATTGAAATAAAAATATGTATATGAAAAAGTCTTTTCACAGATATAGGGGGAATGGGCTGACTGTAGGCATATATTCACAAGGAAGAAATGATCTCATGCGATACATAAAACAACCATGTATATCTACAAAAAGCAACATCAAAATACTGAGTTAAAGTTGATTATGTCAATACATCTCCTGAATGTGGTAGCGTGAGTTTTATTCTTTTGGGTGGAGGTATGTTTGTGTCAGGATGTCCATGTGGAAGAGATGTGTTATGTCCTATCCAACACCTCTTATCCTCCCATGCTGAAAGTGCTCGTTTCTTGAACGTGTACGTTTTCACAGTATGAACTTGAGATTTTAAGATTGTCATATTGACAAACGTTATAGTTTTATTTTTATAGGCCTTCTTATAGGACCGATGTTTCATTTTATGAACAATGGATTTTGATATACCTTTAGCACGCTTAATACTATCTGCACATTCTTTTAGTTTCATGGAATACATTTTAGGACGGAGGAGAATCATTTCATCTATTTCCTTTCCTGCTGTTTCATCCTTAAAACAACCAAGTTTGGCTTTATTCTGTATGGAATAGAGTGGATGAGTGGGATTGTAGTTAGATGTATCGAAATATTTTTCTAATGACTTACCTACTTCATTAAAATTTAAATCTTTTTGAGTGGTAATTCCTAAAAAGAAACTATCTGTATCACCACCCAGCAAGCGAACCTCTTTTACGAGAGGGCATGGTTTTAATATTTTGTAGAAGAGTTGATACATTTCAAGCTTGGAATAATCTAAAACGGCTTGCCCAATATAGATGGGTTTGCACAACTCAACTTCTGATTTAATCATTTTAACACCTACAAGATCCTCATCGATGATGTCTCTATCAATGAAAAGAGGTGATGAGGTCAATTTGTGATATTTTTGTTCATCAACGACTAGTTTGTAATTGATACGTTTTCTAACATCCTCCATGGTCTTTCCGAATAGACTATTATTCTTATATTTATAAAAATCCTTTTCAAAATTATTTTGGGCGAGTGCACGTTTTTGACTGTTACTATCTATGTAGGGTTTGAGGAAGGCTTTCTGTCTAAATTTGATAATGCGGTGAACTGACTTTAGAAGCATGCCCATTTCTAAATAGAATTTTAATATGCAGAAGTGTACGAGATAATTTTTCTTATCATATTGGGTGAGTAAAAGTTTGCGGCATGGTTTGTACCTTGGCTGTCCACACTCTGTTAAGTTATTATGAAATTGTGACATGAATGGTGAAAACATATCTTCAGTCACTTCGCCAGATTCAGGTGCGAGTGGGAAATCAGCAGTTTTATTTTTAATACTATTTGGATAAATCAAATCCACTTCAAAATAATATCCCCAATCACCTTCATCTGGAATATTCAGTATGTTTGAAGGGTTGGAGTAATACTCAAGCTCATTTTGATTTAACCAACTAAACTCGGAATGAGGTAGTGGTTTAGACAGTGAACTGCCATATAAATTATTTTGGTCATAGTACTTTAGGTGGATATGATCATCACCTACTGTTTCAGATTTTATATGATGTTTATTTACAAATGTGAGACCACCGCGTATTCCGCGCTCAAATATATTATACATCTCCGGGTCTTGTAAGAGATGAATGGTCTCACCAGTCATTTTAAAGGCTGATTTAAAGGACATGGCTGGTAGACTGACAAAGTGGATAGGATCTAATTTGTCTTCTTCTAATGCCACTCGTCGAAACTCCTGAAAGACATCAGCCAGCAAAATGACATCTAATTCTAAGTAAGCGATCATATAATCGCCAAACGTTTTACAATTAAATTTTAACCATGCCTCTTGAGCATGTTCATAGTCCTCTACTGGACAATTTTCACCCGTCAAATCGTTTTTGAATTTGTCAATGGAAGGAAGGGTTGTTTCATTTAGTTTAGACATTGAGCTAAAATACGCATAAGGAAAGACTCCTTTGCGAGTGATTATTTCATCCGTTAAGTTTGGATAGTGTTTCTTCAAAGTTTGACTATGGGGAAGAAACTTGAGATTACGAACGAGAGAAGCTAGTGACGCTGACATGAATTGAAATGAATCTAAAAATTTTATTTCGAAGAAGACTGTCTTATTTTCTTTAGTTTTATCTACTGGTACTTTTGCTGTCATTGCCATGAATTTTTCTCTCGTTTGTGCTATTACATTAAACTGCCACGATTTCATCTGGCTCAACCCTCCTTTTATGAGCATATGACTGTCATAGCCCTTAAAGTTATGAAAAATGACGGGTAGTACACGACGTCTCAACCTAAGTGAAAAGTTACATTTGGAGCAGAGTGCGTTTCTAAATTTACCAGTGATGTGATCATGATCACGCACTTTCTTAATTTTATCGTCATCAAACGTTTTATGACATTTAGGACAGGATGTGCAACTTTCAAATTTTTGTTTGTCTTCATCTGACATATGTAGTGACTTACGCTGCAATTGGGAATCATATGATTGTTGAAATTTTGCAGCTTTATCGAGAAATTCTAGAAATTTTGAAATGCAATCTTCACCTTGCCAAGTATGCATTTTGTTTTGTCTATTCCTAAAGTGGTCATGCCATACTTCATAGCAGGATATGGCTGCTGGCTTGTGGATGATATCATCAATGTAGCATTCTATGTCTGCGTAAATGACACGCAGGGGACTTAATTCGTCACCATTATCCCTATGTGAAAATATTGTATCTTTGGGCATGCGTTCCATTTGTAATTTACCTCGCTTGCACCATTCATAGTGAGTTTCAAATTTATCTTTACTCCAAAATGAGCGGATGCAGCGGTCGCATACAAAATGTTCACCACTTTTAGAGTGCTCCAAGTGAGTGTACAAGCGAGAGATTTTGGGAATACCACAGTGGTGCCATTCCTCGCTATCATCTTGTTTTACTAATAAGAGGTTGACTACACGTACATAACAAGTTGAACGTGAATTATAGCGGGCACCCTTCAACCCCTTCTCCCACACGTGAACGACAATTTTAATCTTATTATGTTTTTCGAACGTTTCTACATCTTTGATTTTCATGTTGTTACTATCACAACCTTCAAAGTCTAGTTCATCCTCCCACTGTCTATAGCTATAGGTGCGATCTCGATGCGCGTTGATATCATTATAGTGAAGGATGGATAGGACTGCATATTTGAAACACTGTGATTTACAATCAACATTGATGACAGCTTTCTTATTATACAACGTTTTTGGTAGTTTAAATGTGCCTCGAGCTGCATGACTTTCTAATAGGGAAATTTTGAATATGGCTGAGTCCACACCATCAAAAATGAGAGCGCTGTCGCGTTGATTGAATTTATCTACATTTGATTTTAAACATTGAATGTGAAAATTTAGCCAAGACTCGCAGTCTACAACTTCGGTTGCGGAAGAGGAAGGAACATGAAACTGTATTCTCTCCGTCACTTGACCCGTTTGAAAATCTATTTTAATATATTTTAGTTTAAGGTAGATGAGCGCCTTCATTCTAAAATTGTCTAAATTATTGAAGAGCGCTTCGATAATGTTAGAATTTTGAAGGAGCCACTCAGGAAAATCTACAATTTGAGTATTGGACTCCATGCAGTAGTCGCGTACTAAATTATTATGTGAAACATTAATGAGGGAGATGGTAGAGGTACCGTTGGTGTAGTGATCATTTGCATGCGTGTGTTGAAGTCTGTGCGAAGATCGCTGAAAGTGACTATCAAAAGAAAGAGGGCACAAATCGCAAGGAAAGGAGATGTCATCGTCAGAATCAACTTCACCTCCGGAGATTGACGCCGCTTTGCGTTGACACACACGTTGTTTGATGTGTCGAAGGAGACTGTGCTTCCTTGTAAACATATGTCCGCAGTCGGCACATTCCCACTCGTTGCCTTGCCGCGAGAGTCCTGAGCTGGAACTCACATCACCTGAAAGAGAAATCATTCTTTCATCTCTGTTCAAGCCTCAGTGTAGTGTTACAACCTACCTTGACTCAATAACTCTAAACTTTCCTCGAGAAGAGAGGGCGTTGGTGATGAAGTTGAAGCCTGAAATTGAGGAAGATGCTATTAGTCACACGTTTGAGGGAGATGAGAGAGGAAATTTTCAACTTACCATTTCAACGAAATCAAGTTTAAGGTTGATACTTCTACAAGATAGAGACTTCACTCAAATTTGGAATTCACGAGATAGCAGTTCACTTGTACACCTCAAATAATAGTCAAAGAGAGAGATCGTGCGTTCGTCACTTGTATGATTCACAGATTAAATGAAATGACCTGAATGTCACTTTGCTTATATACTTTCATCCTCTTCATTCATTGGATGTTCATTCTGATTGGCTGCTTGTGTATACTTAAGAATTAGAAAAATGTTAAAGTTATCATTATTCAAAGTCAGCATTTCAAAGACAACATGACAAGTCCTCCAACAACACCAAATACCGCATTGGAGTTCTCCTCTCCATATACATCAGCAAAGGTGCTCGTTACACCAAATGCACCAAGAAAGGCGAAGGTGGAGAAGACATACAATCTCGACAATATACGAAAGTTATCATTATCGGAGGAGGATGAAGAGGAGTTGCCCGACCTAACAGGCATACGGTGGAAATATTTACAATATGATGCCGAAGGGGTGATGGAGATGACCAGCAAGTCGCACTTGCATCAAATATGGGAGTGGTACACCCCTAACTCCCAACCGCGAACCGTGGCGGAGTGGGCGTACATTGAGAAAGTGAGGGACGCTGCAGAAGAACGTTTAAAGCAGCTCAACTGTTTTTGTGATCTATGTGAAGCCAGACTCTGGGACGATATTGACGATGAAGACCTTTTGAAATACATGCCATAATAAATGTTTATTTCGTATTATCTTTGCTTTCATACTGACTTACTTGAATGGGGTTTTAGTGAATAATTTAACCATGTATACTTTTTCATTTGGAAATAGTAGCACGCTTAGTTTAACTTGTAAATCTTATAACATTTCATATGGGTGATAATGGTAGATGAAATAGTGTCAAATAAATTAAGATAGCTTACACTTCTGATACAGGGATAGCAATCGACTGCGATCCATGTGTAAAGAGCTTGTTAGACTACGGATGGGCTTAAGTGGATGATCTAACCATGTATACTTTTTCATTTGGAAATAGTAGCACGCTTAGTCTAACTTGTAAATCTTAAAACATTTCATATGGACGATGATGGTAGATAAAATAGTGTCAAATAAATTAAGATAGCTTACACTTCTGATACAGGGATAGCAATCGACTGCGATCCATGTGTAAAGAGCTTGTTAGACTACGGAAGAGCGAAGTGTGTTATGTTGCGTGTGGCGCGTGAGTGTCCTCCCATTTCATTCCATTCATCAATTCGTCTCATTGATAGAGACAGGTAGAACTCATGGTTCTCATAACGTATGCAATGGAAAGTTTTAGGCAACCTTCGACAGTTGGCTAAATGTCGCCCTGACGCGAATGCATACTACGTTGAGACAGAGGCAATCACTTGCAAACATGACGCAGAGAGGTTTAACAAGATTGACCATTGCCGAATGTCCCTTGCGGTATACATAGCTACGGGTTTCACCGCCGCCCTTTACAGGAACGCCCGTCGAAAGGAAGTATTACACCGAACTGCATTTGCAACGTTCAAGTTGACTGATAGCAGATTCAACTTAATGATAGTATTCGCCAGTCCGAAGACTGCCCAGGGGAAACCGCGAGGAGGTTCTATCATGTCTTGCCCCATGGTGGCCCTTAAGAGAGCCGATGGTTCGTTCTCGGTGTCAATGGTGTCAATTAAGTTGACTATTGGCTTGAATAGTCAATAGGTATGACAGCTAGGTTGTCGTATACCCTATACCGCCTAAGCCGTGGTGGTGCATCTGGCACCTTTCGGATGCGAGTGGTATTCGGAGTCCACACCTCATCCGTCCAAATGATCCTCTTGATCTTCCCCTTCTTCTCATCCTCATCCCACTCGTCGAGGATGACGAACTCGGGAATGCCGTTGTCTTCATCAGTGAAGACGGGAATATTGTCGGCAGATGTCGCTTCCATCGTGACTTCAAATTGAATGAGAAGCGCTACAATCTTCTAGCTTATATAGAGTTTTCAACAATGAATTGCTCAACAGCGAATCAGAATGCTTCAGGGATAGCAATCGACTGCATAATGTTCAAGTTGACTGATAGCAGATTCAACTTAATGATAGTATTCGCCAGTCCGAAGACTGCCCAGGGCAAACCGCGAGGAGGTTCTATCATGTCTTGCCCCATGGTGGCCCTTAAGAGAGCCGATGGTTCGTTCTCGGGAGTAGCGTCATCTTACACCCTACCAATTCTGCTGAGAGAGTCAAAGACTCTCTCTTTGGTAGCACTGTCGACTTCCACACTAACTGGCACATGACTAAAAATTGGAATGTAGCGCCATTCCGTTAGATTGACAGCAGTTGCTGTCATCGGATTGCCAATCCGAGCAAGATTATTAAAAACTCTGTCTTGCTCCTCTAGCCTGACAAACTCCTCAAACAAATTTCGCGGCCTTAACTGCGGTCCGCGAGGGGAGCTGACTTGACTGTTCGGCGTCTGCATGATTGAAATGAAATGAAATGAGAGGCAGTGCTTTATATACCCCTCTAACGTGACGCAACGTTCAAGTTGACTGATAGCAGATTCAACTTAATGATAGTATTCGCCAGTCCGAAGACTGCCCAGGGCAAACCGCGTGGAGGTTCTATCATGTCTTGCCCCTAGGTGGCCCTTAAGAGAGCCGATGGTTCGTTCTCGGGAGTAAATTGATGGGGTGGTGAAGGCAGGCAAAGATCTGCAATGAAAATGATATGTATTAGAATAGGATATACTATCTTATTTACTTTTTCACTTACCAAGTTAGTCATCCTTAGGCAGTCTCGCGGGCTTCCTGATTGAAAATTTGTGGAGATGCCCGCGCATTCTTAGTGTAGCGTGGAGGCATTTCTTGCTCGGATGTCCATGATAGCATACAATGCTTTCGTCCAGGCTTTTATTGACGAGGACTTCGCCGGCCAGATGGTTATCCCGAATAGGGATGTGGAACTCAAACAAACGATCCTCATTCACACGTTCCCACTCATCCCTCATGCGCTCCAACTTCTCACACGCCTGCCTCTCATCACCCCGCCGAGCCACAGTCCTCTCCAACTCAACATTCCTCGCTCTCAACACACTCATCTCCTTCATCATCTCCTCAAACTTCGCTTCTGCCTCTCCCATTCTCCTCTCCGCAGCACTCGCCCTCTTCTCACACTCATCATTCTTGTCTTCCAACACTCGCACATTCTCCTTCAACTCTTTCACAACACGCCTCATACGGATATTCTCATCTGCCACCTCCTTACATTTCACCTCCTTCATTTTCAGCTCACTCAACTCACTCAACGTTCTCTCATTCACCTTCCTCAAACTTTCGTAGCGATCTACCAACAAAGCATGTGCCGCTTGCTGCGACACATGCTTCTTTTCCATGTCCTCATCCCACCGCGCCGACTGCTTCCGTACCCCACCACCCTTCACTATTGGGGAAGATGAGCTCTTCGGGGGGTCGCTAATAACAATATTGGATACCTCCGATGACGAAGAGCTCAACTTCCTCACACACTTCCTCACTCGCTCCCTATCCAAATCCACATCATCCTCATCATCACTCTAAAACACTCTCTTCCGCCACTTGTCAGCCTTCAAACCGGCCACAGCATTCTCTACCTCATTCTCCACAGCATTCCCACTAGCATTCTCGACAACATTCCCACTAGCATTCTCAACAACATTCCCACTAGCATTCTCAACAACATTCTTGGCCTCTTTCTCCAACATTCGCTCCTTCTCAGCATTCATCAACTCCACAAATCTCAAATCGGTCACCAACCCTCCTGTACACTCACCATGCCTCCGATAAAACTCGGCCTCCTGCCCAACAACCAACAGCACCCTGCACTTCACACAGGCAACCCTATTCAGGATAACCATGTGGTCGGCCCCTGCCTTCCTTATGTGGTCCCTGAGACCGTCTCGGCGGTTGATTCTACCGCATACGCACATTTTAATATGAAACTTCTTATTTCTATCGTTGTTCACCATTTTTGCTGTCAGTACTCAGATTTCTCGTTAACTGTAAGATAATGAAATTAGTATAAGTTTTGAATCATGTAGTACAGTCATATTCCTAAAGCATTACACTTAGTCAGGAATGATAGATGTGAGTGTAGTGAGTGGCACTCGATCCCGTCGACAGCCCGAAGGCCTTGTACCGATCACTAGGGAAGTGAGAGATCTTCCCCGATACCCGCTCTTTACAGCTAAAGACATCATTGTCACTGCCCCGAAGTGGTAACAGGAACGCCGAGTCAAAGGTAGTGATCAGTAGCTGGGATCTAACCCCTCAAAGCTGCATTAGTTAAATTTCTGATAGCAGATTTGAATGTAGTATACAGCCTAGAACATAATATCATCATTCAACATTCAACTTAGTCAACATTCAACATAATATCAACACTTAGTGAGGAATGATAGATGTGAGTGTAGTGAGTGGCACTCGATCCCGTCGACAGCCCGAAGGCCTTGTACTGATCACTAGGGAAGTGAGAGATCTTCCCCGATACCCGCTCTTTACAGCTGAAGACATCATTGTCACTGCCCCGAAGTGGTAACAGGAACGCCGAGTCAAAGGTAGTGATCAGTAGCTGGGATCTAACCCCTCAAAGCTGCCTTAGACTTAGTTAAATTTCAAATCTGATAGCAGATTTGAACTCAGGATACTTGAAAACCTTAGTCTATATGTTAAAACTTTGAAAAAACTGAAAATTAAGAATTTTTAAAAAATTCCGCATTTTACTACTCATACTACTTTTAAAAAATTTTATCAGTAGTAAAGACACTATCAAACTCTATCATACAAACTTTGAAGTAGCAAGATAGCTTGCCTACTTCAAAAGATAGAGTCCTTTGCACCCGATATCGGGAGCTCAGAGCGACGACCGTCGCTTACCTCGTCTTTCGATGAAGTGATCAGACTTACGTTGTCGGGGGTTTATATATGCTCGGAAGAAAACTTAAAATGGCTCTATCTCCGAAAGTATTCATCGTAGCGACATGCGGTTTTTTGCAAACGATTTGTCTCATCATTCTTTACAATATGACACCTGAACCATTCTCATATGACCACGGGAAGTTGGTCCGCCAGCACATGTCCATGTAACATGCCACAAGTGAAAAAATTCCTAAGTGTGAGAGCTCCAGTGTGGTGAAAATTTTGAAAAATTTAAAACTTCCGAATTTCAACCTGGGACCTTAACCAAAACATTTTTCATCAAATTTCACTGACCTCCCCCCTCCCCCCCCCCCTCGTTCAGAGAAATTTGATAAAAAATGTTTTGGTGACGGTCCCAGGTCGAAATTCCACACTTTGGAAAATTTTCAAAATTTTACCCATACAAAGTCACTCTGACACTTAGGATTTTTTCAGGTGAGCGAGCTCCGACCTAAAATCTTGTAACCGCTCTAACTTTTGAACGAAGACAGATAGGAACAAGCCGATTCTTTCACTGAATTTGTCTCACTCTTAGCTTTCAAACGAGCTATTGCACGACAAAATCCGTCCACTAGAAGCCAAGATAGAAGCTAGCTGTCCAGGGGGGGGAGGTCAGTGAAATTTGATGAAAAATGTTTTGGTGACGGTCCCAGGTCGAAATTCCACACTTTGGAAAATTTTCAAAATTTTACCCATACAAAGTCACTCTGACACTTAGGATTTTTTCAGGTGAGCGAGCTCCGACCTAAAATCTTGTAACCGCTCTAACTTGTGAACGGCTGGTCCGATTGACTCGCAACAAAAAATGTTGTCGAGCAGTTTTTTCTCCTCTTTCAAACGAGTAGCCGTAAGACAAAATCCGTCCACTAGAACCAAAGTTAGAAGATTGCTGTCGGGGGGGGGGTCAGTGAAATTTGATGAAAAATGTTTTGGTGACGGTCCCAGGTCAAAATTCCACACTTTGGAAAATTTTCAAAATTTTACCCATACAAAGTCACTCTGACACTTAGGATTTTTCAGGTGAGCGAGCTCCGACCTAAAATCTTGTAACCGCTCTAACTTTTGAACGAAGACAGATAGGAACAAGCCGATTCTTTCACTGAATTTGTCTCACTCTTAGCTTTCAAACGAGCTATCGCACGACAAAATCCGTCCACTGGAAGCAAGCCGTCCAGGGGGGGGGACGTCAGCCGAAAATTTTTTCTCTCCGATTTCGCTGGAAACATCCTTCCTAACCCAAAATTTCACGTAGATTCCGAATCTGGCCTCCGTTTTCTCATCCGATGCTTCGTTTGGGCGCTACACACCAAAACGTCCCAAATTCTAACTCTGTCGTTTTTCGAAAAATGTTGAAAATTTTTTCTCACCGATTGCCTTGAAACTCACCCTACCGATGCAGAATTTCACGCTGAATCCGAATCTGACCTCCGTTTTCTCATCCGACCACTCCTTCCACTCGAAACAACCCATTTTACAACCCAACATTCAGCAGATTGCACCAAAAACATCAAGCACTATAGCCTCAAGACTAATCCTGGCGGTCGCCCACGTCAACCTAGACGGTCGCCCACGTCAACCAGGCGGTCGGACCAACTCACCCGAGTCTCACACTCTGTCGTTGCAGGGGGGGGGGACGTCAGCGAACATGTTGTGAACGTGGACCCACCTGGCCGGCACACCACGACAGACCACAACCTCTGTCGTTCCAGAGGGGGGGGGCTCAGACACGAAGCACCACGGCGGCCGACCACGACACTCTGCCGAGCCAGAGGGGGGGGACTCAGCGATGGCGGCCATCTTGCGCGGTCCAGAAGTGGAGTTTTGCTTACTACTAACATGGACCATTAATCAGTTTTCATGATATCTTTTCTATCGTGGTTTTTTCTGTCATCAACAATCACGTTATTCGCACATTGAATTTCTTCCTTCTGTCAGTTTATTAATCGATTTATTCGCATCTCATCTCTCTCTCTCTCTCAGCGTTTGATTCTTTGATGACCGTTAATTTTCTCTTCTTTCTTTTTTCACGAAATATTGAATATCTCGTTTACGAAACGAAAATGGCGTAGACTGACCGGTTACACATATACATGTACACAAGAAATATGAACTATGAACATGAGAACGCACATATGAACGACGCAGAGAACGGCACGCAGGAACAACGAGGATAGGATAAGGGCACATGGGTTAGATTGAAACGAACAAATGCTAGATACATTAGCATAATACACTGTACGCGACATGAAATTATCGGAATTGAATCTTATCATGGAATTGGAATTGAATTGAACTGTTTCGACTGGAATTGGAATTGGAGTTGGAATTGAAATTTCTGCTCTGGAATTGGAATTGGAATTAAAAAATTTCAGTGGAATTTTTCCAGCTCTGATTATATGATGTCAATTTTAGCTGTTCATATTGATGCCTCTTTATGTTTTTTTTGTTTTTTTATGATAACTCTATTAGTTTGATAGATCTTGATGCTACTAAAGTGCTCTCCTAATAAGCGGGACGGTTCGGGAGCGTCCAAACAATTAAGCGGAATAACACTGTTTGGAGCTCATTTTGGCCTGAATAATCACTATGTGAGCTAAATTTTCGGTATTCTATTGATAGTGGAGCTTGTACATAAGCCTATCGGCTCTAAATGTCATCCCGTTTTAGAGTTCAAGATAGAAAAGCATCTGTGTCTATCTATTACATACATTTTTAAAAAGAGTTGTAAATACAAAGAGCAATAGTTGAAACGTATTGGTCAGCAGTGAAAGGAAATCAAACTTTTAAAGAAGAAAATAATGTCAACCTTTTTATCTTTCGCTATTCAGCGGATTTCAGAAACCCTGATAAGTTCAGCCTTCTCTTCAAGACAGAACGCTTGTTGGCTCGATGACACACTGCGCTGTGATCTGGCATATAAATATATTCTTAGGAATTCTGCATACCCAGATAAACATGAATTGCTTGTAAAAAATAAATGCATTAGACTGCTTCTTCGTGACCAAAAGTAAAACGAAGTTTCAATTATAAAATCGCTTTCCATCTCATCCGATGCGATCGTCTCTTGGGGCAGGGAATGATTCTTCGCTACGTTGCACTGTCCCAGTGCATACGGACAACAAGCGGTGAGAATACAAATGCGGTTTTGGTTGAAACATAAACTAAAATCACTTAATGCAGAATTTCAGATCCAGTTATCAAAAAAAAAAGCTACATTAAAAAAATCTCCCGCTTAAGCAGAGTGATTTCAGAAAACTCTCCATCTTAATCGGAGCGTTTTGCATGCGTTGGAAATGTTTATTGATTTTTCTCCCTCTTATCAGCAGTGGACTGTACATACTTCAAATAAGCTTGAGTTTGTTGTATGTACATGCAAAATGTCATATTTAAATCATTGCATTTTTGTTTAACGATTGTCTGCAGCCTCACTGCTGATATACGTGTGCACACTGCTGCTTTAAGCTGAAATGCATTTCGCATTCATGAATTGACATGCTAGTTACAATGTAATCAGGAAAAAGGGGATACATTGCCCCCAATGAGTAGCTAATACTTGCTTGCCAAACAAGAAAAATACTCGTATTTATCTAGCCTTGATCAGGTGTGTAAACAAATAGTGATTTGATAGTTACATATAACTATGATTCAAACAATGAAAAAGCTCGTATTTTACTGGCTTTGCCATTGCAAAGCGGTTGTAAATTTCTAGCTTTTCACGAGCTAAATTACGGGCTCGGGAACTAGTAAAGAGAACATCAATACATTTGCCTTAATATGAAATGACAAGAGATACGCAATAAAAACTAATAAATTTTTAACAGCGAGGTACAAAGGCGGAAAATTCCAAATGCAATAAAATCGGTCATTGACTGCCCGTAGCCAAATGGTGTTGACCCAGCAACCCGGTTCCATCACTGGTATGTGCCATCATGTTCCAATTTTCCACTTTAGCAACAATTTCACTATTCAGCAAGCGATTTCCTTAGACTTTCGAATGCAAAATGATTTCAAAAGTGGTTAACATGCTCGCAACTAAATTGCTGAAATGTAACAACTCCATCACCGGAGATTTAATTTCAAAAGAGAACCCGCAGACTCTCCGCGTATTGTGTTGCCGAACAAGGCTTCAAGGACTGCTGCAGTCATTATGCTGGGCTGGTCGCATCTCCGTCTTATCTGACCATTTACTAGATTGATTGTTTCAATTGATTACTTTCCCCATTTGTCGCATCGAGGAGAAGCTCTTAGGATCTTCTGGCCTGGTTCTAATGCGGTCAGAAATTACAATCTGATGTTGATTCTTATAATTTGATGGAATAGCGACACTTTGAACATTCATGACTTAGATCACCGCAGGGCGTGAGAGGCTGATTTTGCCCTTCAACAGATGCAATAAGAATGAGATTCTCCGCCCACTTACTAAGCTCTCTCAGTCCAAGAGAATATTTCACGTTCATCGCTCCTTCAGGAAAATGAGAAGATTAATTAAGCAATCTAAATCCATGGAGCTTCACATATATAAGTGGGTGGGGCTCTGCATCTCTGAACTCGCTGTACTGAGCACTAGTTCTTTCACACATTTTCAGGAGTCACGTCAATAGACACATGCAAGTGGATGGCAATTAAAAAGTTTTCTGAAAAGTTTAGAAAATATTTGTTTCATAAGTTTTCAACGGAGTCAAATAAAAACCAATCTGCCAAGTTATAATATATTCGCGACGTGTCGCAGACCTGCTGTTTCCTCAGGAGTTAGTATTAAATGGCAATCTGACATGTAGTACAGCATGACAGCGACATCTGCAGAATTAACGATCACAACTCTGTCACTAACTTTCAAGTCGCAGAGTGAAATGTCCATCATCCTGACATGTTTCATAAGTGTCTAATTTACATACTTTTGTTGAATTATATTCCATGATCAATGTTTCTGACTGGAAGCTTCGCAGTTGCTAAGGGTAAGTAAAATTTTTTGAGGGGGGCTCAGTCCTCCCTAGCCCCCATGTTCCCGCTTGCTTGTTTCTTTGTTCTTCTAGCTGATTTCCTTCGAGAACTCATCAAAAAGCACAGCTTGAAAATATAAATTTTATTGTATAACGCAACAGAGTACAGCGAAAACGTCGAATGAAAAAATAGCCTAAGTTTCTTATCTTTAAATTTACTGACTACAACTCACTGCATGATTAGGAAATCAACTAAGACAATAAATCATGAAGCTAGTTGTATTTAAGTTGCAATAATGTAAACATTCCTTGTTTCTTTCACGCAACGACTCACAGCCTTCCGGTGTAGCATTAAATTGCCGACTTGATTTTAGTTATTTCTTGATGAACAATTTTAGATTATGAAGTGATTACTCCATTTATCAATTTCCTTCAGGTGTCTTCAGGGCAGGGAAGCCAACTCAGATAGAATTTCTCTGGAAATTGTCATCATATTATTGGTTTGTTCTAATCAAAGTTGGCAAAGATGCTCATTGCTTACAATCCGACCTCCATATCAAGAGGATAAATATGATTAGATTGAATGCACAAAAAATTCTTATGCATGTTATCTATTTCTATGAAATGTGAAGGTCAAGTGAATTAAAAGAGGAATCTGACATTGTTTTCACTCTCATGTGCTGACATTGTATCTGATTATATGCACTGATTCTTTTAGTACCAACTTAAGTGATATTTCAGAGTTATCGATTTTGGCGCAATAGAAAACACGAGTCCTATGACCCCTTTCTCAATATCCTATTTCTTATACACACTAATTTGACACATAATTGACATATGCCCTAGGGTAAGAAAGTAGGATCTGCATGATGCATTTTTCGGAGTGATATTCAAAATCAAAGATGTAAGGCCTATACGTAGAAAATCTTGATCTCGTTAGTTAAGATATCTACAGCTATTTTTCTATCACAATGAAAGCAGATGCACCCTTATAGAGGAATAGACTCGGGAAAGGTAAGAAAATCCAACAACGTGATTACAGTTTGAAATATCAAGGGTAGTTTCACACATTACTGAAGCAAAATATGTTCGATTGGCAGAATATAAATTCCAAGAATTGTTCAGTAGACTCTGACAAAGTGCTTGAAACCATTAGTGTAATTGTTGCACATATTTCTAGTTAGGCCTAAATATATAGACCCGCTCCGAGTACTATTATGCCTATTGTTTCAAAAAGAGAAAATCTGAAAAAGAATTACTATAAATGCAAAATGCATTGTTGAGAGTTCTGATCAGCTTTTGGTTTCTAAGCCTCTTTCAACCTTTGCCGTGTTGTCTTTATGATTAGTAGAAATTCATGCTTTATATTTGTCAGCTCTCTACGCCACCAATTCAATTTAAACATACAATTAATACAACAACCAACTTTACTTTATAATTTTGAAAAACAGGGTCATGGAACCCAAGTATGCATGGGTCCCATGATCCCATATTTCTGACATGTTACACGGGCTGTATTTTATCTAGCTGAATAGTGCTGCTGCACAGATTGATAATTGACATTATAGTAATAGTTATGAACTTGAAATATTTCAATGAGATGAAAGGAATTTTTAAAAACCGTCTCAAAGCTCTCGCAGATGTTGATAACAGGTTAGATCTAAATTTAATCGAATTTCTATTTGCAGGCAGGCAAGGCATTTCTTGAACATTTTTATTGTATGATATAGACTAGCGTGCCACCAGTACTTGTCAGAACTGACGAACTGTCTCTTTTTAATGCGTTAGTCTCTCAAGCCTTAATACTTTGCTGATTGCTAGCTACAATAGGCCTACTACATGTATATCATGTTTCCATCCGGGTTTTGCATGATAGACCGCTGGTAGTTGCACATTTTATTAATTAATGGTGGTTAATTGTCTCTACATGTTCATTAATATAGATGCACATCAAATGACAAAACGAATTAATTTTCGCACCTAAAAATCCTTTCTATCTAATCAAACAAAGAACCTTTCGAAGATTATACGGAGATATTATTTTGGTCAAAATTCTCTTCGAAATCTCAATCAGTGTTTAAACAATTTTCAAATTGCAGGATGGCAATTTCTACCTGGCTTTTCAAAGTGTTGTATGGATTCCCCTTTGACAACACCATCGGCCGATAAGTGTGTAAGTGCACAGACCGCATCCTCGACCTGGAGGCGTATCTCGTATCAGGATCCAGAGGTTTTCGATAATTTCTTCTACTTGTGCTAATCATTGCAAAATACTTTGTACCACTGTCATTTTGGATATTCGCACAGGCTCATCTGCCGAAATACTTAGTTCAGAGTACGAGAAAATATCGATATGAGCTTCATTTCTATTCATATACTGAATATTTCAGGTTGATTACTTTGTCTATGCACTGTAATAACGGATATGTTTAATGAAATTCATCTATGATTTTAATCAAACTGATGCAGATAAACTTAACTGCCATCTTATGAGACATAGAGCCTATGTACCTTCTCCGCAAACGCAGTCTAACTATTTGATTTTGTGATGCATGTCAAGATGTTAATCTTCTAATGTTCGATCAGAAGAATTTGTAAGTAAATTTGCTGGCTTTAGAATTTCCTATTTATTTATAGCTTCGAGTTATCATTTTATGTAAAGCGAATTTGCACATTTCAGGTAATAATGGAACTATATAGCTACCAATAAGCAACAGTGAAACCAAATGCGTGGTAGATAATAACAGGAATAGAACATGGCTTTCATGTCCGAGTATTGTTATCTGTGCAATACTTCCAAAGCAATATAACAGCATAAGTGACATCCTTGAATTGAAAACGGTCTTCCAAATATGCGCACACTTGCTTCAAGTTTCTATGCAATGTAAAATTTTCGAGAGTTAAAATGTATCTTTATGTAAATAGGCAAACTCTCCAAAGCTTGTATACTCGATGTAGATTGGTTGTTAAATGCAATCAATTGCTTTATTTACAGATACCATGAAGCACTTGATTTCTGATGGCAGTGTTGAACAGCTTGAAATCGTTGTAATTCCTCATGAGAAATCAAACATTGGCTTCTTGCCGCTCGGGAAGTCTATTTACTGTTGTGACTGTAGTTGTCATCGTCGCCCCCGGTCTCAAATCTGTGTACGCAGTCTGATTTCTTTGAGCCATTTGAATATTTTGTTGTCTGACTCCTAAACGATTCGGTTGAAAGGCTGATCCGTTTCCAGCGGATGTTGTCCCACCAGATGTTTCCCCGCATAAGCAAAGACGGACGATCGTTTCACTAAGACGACTCGCGAACATACCTGGAAAAGATCATAAGTGTTATGACGACCGCCGAAATCTTCTTTACAAAAGTTTATAAAAGTATTTCATTAAAAGAATTCAGTGGTAAGGTTGTCAGCGATTTATATTTGAAGACAATGACTGCTTGAAAAGGATCTATAAGTCAACTAATCGGTTGGAATGAAACTATTTTGCTCCATCTAGACGTTGCTTTCTTGATGCAGTACAAACAGCAGATTCTGAAGCGATTTACCTCAGAATCAATCATCTATTTTCATTTAAAAAGAAAATTTATCGATTTAAGAGGATGCTTAATTGAATCACGTTTTCTTAATTTTCACGATAATTAATGAGCTATGATAGATAATGATTTTAGTTGCAGTAATTATCTAGCTGCACTGCATGCTCATCAGATTGGATCTTGGAAAAACAGTACGCCGATGCAACTTTCAGACTCAATTTCACAAGGCGTTTGTTGATATATAGCACATGAAGTAGCCTAAATTCTGATTTAAATTTGATTCAAAATGAAAAGATAAAGTAGGTATACTGTTAAACGGAAAATGTTAGTCACCAGGGGTTATATCAGCCATGTTTTGATATCTATTCAAAAGTTATTTTGAATCGAGACAAATATAAGGCAATGAAATCACAATATTCAGTGCTCAAGCTCATTGTTGATAGTATGTCAATTCAAAGCAACTTTTGAACTGATTTCAAAACGTAGCTAACATTGCCTCTGGTGGCGGAACTTTGTATGTTTTACGGTATTTCCGGGTAAAAATTTTCATTTAGGCATTTATTCTCAGGCCTATTTTATCCTGGCCTTATTTATCAGGCCTGATTTATCGTAGGCCTACTACTAGAGGTGGGCATGTGCACTCCGACTTTGAGCTCCGCTCTTCGGAGCGCAATGCCAATTTCCCGGAACGCGGAGCGCAAGAAAAAATTGCGCTCCTTCATTGTACTGCTTCATATGTGCAAGACTAACTGAACAGAGATGATAGGGGAGAGATAGGCCTACTTCACAGTATCAGGCCGCAAAGCTAAAGAATTTAAACGCGGAAAGAAACGTACGCCCACGCACTGAGATGCGACTTGCAAATTTAGAAGAAACGATGAGGAAGCAATGAACAAAATTTGAGTCCGAAAGTCATGCAGTTGTCAAATCGTGATCAGACCATAATATTCTCAATAGTTGCAAAATTGAGACACCAAACTCGGCCAATTCAATTTAGATATTCTAGCATCCACACTTCATCCGATTTCAAAATAGTATTGAGTAATTTCATAATCGATCTCAATTATTCCATGGAACAAAGTAAAAAATCTTTTAGCACAATGTAAGTACTTATGAAGGTCACATCTATCATGTACGTGTATTATATTTAAAATAGTGTCAGGTATGCGAATATTATTGAGCAAATAATTTGATTAATCTCATTCAAATCATTTACCTCAGATAATTACTTTTGAACTTTAGCTTAAATATTCAGGCACCTGCTGAATGATGAATCCTTATAAAAGAAAAAGCTATTGCTAAAAGTTTATATGGTCACCAATCGTCATTATATAGTCACTTCGCAGGGATAGCTTCGCTCCGAACCATGTAGAGCATAATTATGTTGAAAATAACTTTAACTATTTTAAAAAAGTGATTTAGTAGCGACTGGGCTTGATGAAGCACTTGAAAAATCTATTCAATGAATAAAATCTTTTCGAACATTCATAGCACGGAAAAGAAAAATAAAAGAAATCGGCAAAGACAGTCTTGAATCGAAGTTCTGATCGAACAGATAGTGTTATCCGTAAATTGATAAATAAGTGTGATTGTAATATAAATAAATTTGTTGTTATGTTGCTGGGTACATAATGATATTTTGTGTAAGTTTAATTGCCTACATCCATCCTTTTTCTCGACGAGTGGCATTCTGCTTCTATCAGACTTGGAATACATTGAAAATTTATTGAGTAGAATACACACGCCGATTTTAAGCATACATATTTGATCAACAGAACGCCCTTCAAATCAAATCAGTTCATGACAACAATGCCCAATGGAGGAATATTGTGATTTCGGGTGTGATCGATTAAGCTCCCACCCTACAAACTCAGTTATCAAATTTGCGCCAAAATACTACATCGACGTCAATTTAGCAGCATATTGGATTATTAGTAGCATAGCAGAGTATTCCGAGTTTGATGCAGTGAGCTAAGAAGTTAGCGCAGAGATCTACATCGCGGGATTCTGTTTAAGACTGTAATTAACTGCGATATTTGTGAAATGACATTGACATCATACACCAAAAGGTCAACATTTTAAAGCACATGGAGAATAAAAAATACTCATGAAGAAAAAATAACATAATAATATAGTAATATAATTAATTAACCCTCTATCTCCGTTTGGGGTTGCTAGAGACCCCAGACCATGTTAACGGACATGTATCTCAAATACTACCCGGTGTAAATTCCTGACTTTGTCGTCATGCATGTTGGGTACACGCCACAAGTTCCCGCTATTCAATAACTGCTGTGCTTCATTATTTATTTAAACAAACTTCATTTCTAACGTTAATGACCAATGGGGTCGTTAGAGACCCCATTCAATTTGCCTGTATGTTTTGAAGCACCACGCGTTGACTAGACACCAGATAGTGAAAGATAATTGTGTCAACTAGTTATCATTGTTTTCTAATTAGCAATTCCGTCTTTAACTGTGCGAACCATCGACAACGGTATATATATTTGAAGCTTGACTCGCCGTTTGCGCTTTGATCCAAAAGTGGATCGCCCTGAGCGTCGATAAAGATACAAGCTTAGCTCCTATCAGAGTCACAGACATCAGAGAAGAAAGGGATGGCAAGAAGCCCTAACTTATCTTGGATTACAACAGGACGAAGGGAGCGGTAGACAATATTGACAAACTTGTTCGAACATATTCGGCCATCAGAAAATCTCAAAGATGACCAATGTTTGTATTTGGAAACCTTTTTGGATCTGGCAGCATACAGTGCCTACGCCGTCTTCTCTCACGTTCATCCTGAAGATGAGGCTGGGAAGAATCACAGCCGAAGACTGTTCCAGGAGAAACTAGCCCTCGATTTGATGCGCGGTGCAGTGTCTGAAAGAGATGCTCCAGTTGGTGCAGTTGGTCATGCGGATCGGATATGCTGACCAGGCTTCGAGAACGTCGCTGTAAGAGTTGTTCTCAAGAGCTGCTCGCGGTGCAGGAATGCGGGCAGAAAAACTTCGGAAACATGTTCAAAGTGCAATCTTGCTGTCTGCAACCAGCAGGGTCTGCGCAAGGTGTCTCTGTTGATGTGCATATGTGTTCCATAGAATACGTTCAGGAGAGTTTTTATATAGAATTTGTGAAAATAAATATACAGTGCGGAATCAAGCACGTCTCGTAGTTATGACATTTTGTAAATACATTAATGTAATTAAATTTATTATTACAAATACAAGTTAATTAATTATTACAGTACAGCGGCTTTTGTTTTCCAGAAATTGTACTGGGAAAGTTTTGTAATTATACGGCACAATAGTGGAATAGATTTTACTCAACCCGTATGAAAACTTTCAAATTAATTAGTTCCATATAGTAATAGAATTACGATTGGGGTCGCTAGCGACCCCACTGGTCATTAACGTGAGTTTTTTCGTCGGAGATAGAGGGTTAATTGAATAATAACATGAATTTTAGCAGGTGTCAAGGGAAGGAGTGCATTGATGGCAAGGTAGGGTGCCGGATTGAGTGTGCGTGCTGTAGACCACAGGGGTCATAGCGCGAAGACAGACTGAAAAAAGGAGAAACACGAGTATGACAATTCTAGACAGTAGAGAGCCTTTGGCTGGAGGAGATGTATGGGACTGAAGGAGAGGGGAGGAGATGAGAGATAAATAGAAAGCGGTAAAGAAAGTTTATGCTTTTTGTTTCCTGTTACAATGGCAGCTGTCGGGATTCTTCTATCTCATACGTCCTTTTCTACTGGTTGTGGTTAATCAAGCAAGCAACATGATCAGCAGATTATAGCTTTTACCTTCAGATTACATAATGTCTGGTTTGACTAACGTGGACTCATACTCTATCAGATATTGTCAGTCAATCAGTGATCCGATGAAATCATGGATGACTCAAGATATTCGCATCATAGAAGAACGAATCATTTTGTTTTTGATAACAACAGTTCCTCAGTTAGCATCACTATGAGAGTCGTTCATAAGAATCTTTTATGAATTAATTTATGAGTATATAGTCCGGAGCGCGGATCGCAACCCTAAATTCTCGAAATCGAAGCGCGGAGCGCTAAAATTTTGCGGAGCACGCCCACCTCTGCCCACTTCCTACTCAAAGTGAAATGTTGGTTGTGATGATTTTTATTTTTTTATTTTAACAACCCCATTTTCCCTCAAAAGGGGTAGGGGGAAATGTTATGCACAAAAACAACAATTCATTATCAAAACCGCAGTCAGTAGTCACTTCATGTTCTCCATCACACTTTTTGACGCGTCCTTGACAATTTGCCGCCATTTCAATTTGTCATTCGCCTTCTCCTTCCAAGTCCTCGTCTTCTTCTGTGCGTTCCAGGTCTCTTTTGATACAGTCCTTCCAGCGAATCATTGGACGTCCCCTTCGTCTTGCCATTTTGTCATCCATATCTTCCACTTGTTTCACTACGCTTTCGTCTACCATCCTTACCACATGCTCTGCCCACCTCAGTCTCTTTTCCACCACTTTCTGCGTCATCGTTTTCTTCAATCCCACTTTCTCTCTCAGCTCCGCCATTCTTCGTTTCTCCACCAACCTTTTACCCTAGATGCGCCTTAACCAGTTATTTTCACACACTTGCAGTTGCAACATCTTTTACTGCTGCTCAGTTAGTGCCATCGTTTCTAGTCCGCATGTCAATTATCAATCAAGCCACATGTTTCCAAGAAATTTCCTCGTATCCTCTGTCTACTTTTCATGTCCGCCAGCACTGCTGCACTTTCCTGTATGCCCCAGCTCCGGTATGTATTCTTTTTCTTGCTTCTGCATCGACCAGTGAAGAATTATACCAAAATTATTTTTTTGTCAAATCAGGCCAATTAGTTTGAAATCAGTGAAAAACAAACGTCATTCAATAAAATTTAGCAATGATTGTTGAAACAACTTGTTGTTTTCCTTTATTGGGCACCACTAGCTTTCTCCGTGCCCATACGAACCATTTCACTTTCTTCTTAGCATTGGAAAATCTAGTATATCGCAGTCTGTCCCTATTCTGGGATTACGGCTTAATATACGACTTCAATTACTTCAACAAGAATACTGAAAAATTAAAGCAACATCTGAAATCTCAATCCATTGCTTTGTGATTTGTAAAGACTCAATTTCATTTTCTATTCCTCCAACTGAATATGATATCTAGCGGGTCAAATTTCGATAATAAATATATATTAGCTTATTAGTTGAAGAGTGTTTGCTCATAAAACATCCAGCAAATGATCGATTATTGAGCAAAACATCAAAGATAGCGGAGACTAGTTCATACAAAAGTTAGTTGACAATTCTCATTTTGATTGACTTAAGAAAGAATTTGAGAATTTGATAGATGTATGCATTATCATCTGCCTTCATTTTCAACGCACATAACCCTTGTCTGAATCCTCTAAAGACGACATCTCTACTTCTTTGAATTCCGATCGAATAGTTCCTCTACTTAATATTCTAAAACTTCTAGTCGGCAAAAAATCAACGAGAAAGACATTCATCGAATTTGTCGAGCAAATAAAAAATTTATGGTGAGTTTCATTTGTGTATAGCAGTTACCTTGAGCATTCTACTTATTTGATGCTCATTATCACTGCATATTTTAAAATGATTCAAGATGATCAATTTTGATTGAAGGTCCTTGATTCGCACTCCAAAGTGAGCTCAATATTGCAGCATCGGTATAATCAAAAATTCAGTGTTTAGAAACGTATTATCTATAGAGCCTTTCTACGCTAGCTTTTGATGTCATTGCAAATTCCTTTTATCCCAAAGGACTGACTGTTCAAACGAATTGATCACAAGAGAATGTTTGCAGTTGTAGTGGAAGATAGACATTTAGATTTTGCTGTTTTTACTGCTCATTCAGATTACAAATGTAGAAAGTTATTGTGATTTAGAAACTTCTATAGATCGACTATATCATATTTCAAGAATATGCAGAGTAAATTAGGCATTTTCTTCATTCATTCACATATGCAAAGCGGGAAATCAAAATCCTTGGTTAGTTCTTGTCAGTGCTTTTAAAATTACATGAAAGAATACTCAGTTGATATCCTAAAAGCAAAATATGGTATTCAAGTACATGCATGCAAGGCCTTTCTAATTTTGTTAACAAAATTACAATAGATTGATCGATAGGAATATTGAAATAAATGAAAACATGAAATCAACCGTGAAATTTGTTGAGGTGAAAAGACTAAATTAACAAAGTTGATAAAGCAAATTGTTGTTAACGTCACTTGTCAATTGGAAATTCCGCTATTGCGATGATGCGAGTGATCAAAATACGAGAAACTTTAAATCAAAAGTAAATTTTTTACTCACCATAAACAATAGGATTGAGACTCGAATTGGCTATCAAAAACGCAGAAAAGAATTTTAAACTTTCATACGTTGAAATCTCTCCAGCCAACTTTCTACAATAGAAGAATATCTTTTAGGTATCATGTGTCACATACATGCTAATGACTGTGTACATCTTCTTCATCAGAGAAGTGAAAGACGAGAAAAACACGTGATCAGTGGGTCTTTCACTGCAACGTTGAAATGAACATATAAACATGCAACGTCATATCAACGAAGAAATTCATTCAAACAATTGTGGGGCTACGCAGAGTTGGAACTGTCCCTTGCTTGGCCCGCCGGGCCCCCAGGGGGACCTACAGTTTAAGCCTCGTGTGCCAAAAAATAAGAGTATATTAAAAGAAATGCGTTTGAAAATCAGCTCTTCTGTAGAATTGAGAGTAATTATTCAGAAGTAGTCGATCTATTGACGGATTTATAACAATTGAGACAAGGGTTTGGACGGTAGCCAGCTACGACAGTAGATAGAAATCGCACAGTCGAGACAAGGTCATGTCCAAGAAGGCAACATGAAGATAACGGAACAATAAGGCATCGAATGGGATTAGTTGAAATTTGAATACAGCTGTGTATTATAAAAGTCTTCATCAATTGCCGCAAGCTCTAGCTGCAATGATGACAGACGGAACGGAACTGCGCGTATTGCAGGATTAGAACCACCAACCTTTGGCATTCTAACCCAACGCTACACCAACTGAGCAGTCGACGGGCGGCAGTTTGACAAAAGTTCACATGGACAACCTTGATTTTGAATTCTGAAATCGATGAGTGACATTAGGCTTCAAGGTATTGGGTCCTGAATTTAGGAATGCATAATTAACTACCAGGAGTAGATAGATTATCAGAACCAAAGTATAGCTATTTATGTGGTTTTCGTAAAGCGTCACTTTATAACACGAGGTCAACTTTCTATGACGAGTGAGCGCCAGCGAAAGAGTCATAGAAAGTTGACGAGTGTTCTAAATAGCTTTACGAAAACCGCATATGTAGTTTTATTTTCTGAAAATGCTAGAAATACATAGAGTTCTATGTATGCATGAAATAGAATGATATAATAATTAAGCAATATTTGAATTTTGAATGCAATGTCTGTATCTGAACAATTTGCATTCTCATTGAGTACTGAACTAAAGATGGCAACAGCCGAGGAAATTATGCAAACTGTTAATCCAATAAAGTCGTCAAAATCATATGATAATCAATGGGACGATTTTATCAATTTCTGCGAAATAAGTGAAGAACCGAACGAAGAAGATTTTTTCAGATATTTTCATCACCTGGGGGAGGTGCGCAAGTATGCCAGCAGTTCACTTTGGAGTAAATACTCCATGATAAATCATAAATATCAAACTCTACATGGACATAAATTACAACAATTTCCTCGAGTGACTTTGCTTTTGAAAAGGTTTGAAGCTGGTTATAAAAGGAAAAAAGCTTCAATCTTCACAAAGGACCACATCATGTAGTTTCTTAACGATGCCCCTGATGATGGCGAGTATGTGCATATTAAAGCTGGAGTTGTTGCAGCATATTTCGGTGGACTCAGATGCACCGACTTAGTTGGGATAAACTGCGAAAATCTTGAGTTTAATGAAAACACCGGAATGTGGGTAACTTATACCATTTCCAAGCAGCGAGGGGAATCGATAAATTCAATATTCCACTTCAATTTTGCTCGTATTTAGAAACTTATGACAATGCTCTTCATCGGTGTAATGCTGGTTCTGGGCGATTCATGAAGCCATACCGCGTGAATAAGAACTGCGAAGGATTTTATACGAGACAACCGATGGGAAAGAACTTTCTTGCAAAGTTTACTGTAAAAATGGCAAACTTTCTCAATCTATCAAACCCAGAAACATACACTGGGCATGCAATATGTCGTTCGTCCGCAAGCATCATGGCTGAGGCTGGTGCATCAACAAGTCAGTTAAAAAACACTTCAACTGGAAAACAGAAGCGACCTCTCTAAAGTACATAGAGAATAGTGAAAAAGGAAAACGTGACATTTCTGAGATGCTCACTTCCTCCAGCGATTCACGTAACGTTGCCCCTGAGAGTAAAAAATCAATAAGTGATGACTCTGGAAGTGTTATTAATTTCACTAACTGTCATAATGTGATTATCAACTTGTAAGGTTTCGGATTTGTTGTTAAAGTTCCAAAACAAGCAGTTATACTTATATTTTCCTACGTTTTTCCATGAATCATAAAGTATTCCTCCATGGGCAATAAAGTGGTCTCCATGCATAAAAAAAGTTAACCATATAGCATAAAGTAAAACTTTATATCTATGTTTGTTTTCAATTATCTATGTAATACTTTCTGATCAGAAAATAAAGTATATAAGGGAAGCATGGAATCAATGGCTGATTTGTGGCGACAGCTATGATATCACTTTTTCGCCAGCGCTTATAAGCAGTTGTATTTGATATCGCAATTGACAACAGCATAGTATTGAAATATTGAATGGAGAGGACTGAATAGCTATGTTAAAACTGAAGTAGTGAAAAATTACATAGTTATCCGTAGACATCTAGAAGACAGAGATGAAGATCCATTTCTATGGTTAAAATGCTAGATTTGATTTGGCATAGAAATTAATTGATTATTAAGGTGCTTAATAGACGACTACAAACCACTCTATGCGATCAGATTGATACGATCACTTTGATCAGAACTACCTTCAGAGATAATTCGACGAAATACGTTATCTAGTTTGAAATCACTTTTGTGCATTTCAACTTTACTATATGCAAATACTACACTGATATGTAAACTTAATACAACAAATGGTCAACGCAAGCTAAAAACTATAGAAATCAGCTGGTTGACAAAGGACTCTTGCATTAAATGCAGCAAAAGTTGCTTATCTTTTACAAGGCAAAGTTTTGATGAGTTAAGATGAACCATGCAATAGCCTGCAATGCAATGAGTAACATTGTCATTATTTGAAAAGCATAAAATGAGGCAGCAATACAGTCAAAATGCAGCAATACAATTCAGTTCTTCAGTTAGCGTCCTGCTTTGTTCGTATTGCGATGATTATGATGGACATCGCTAAGTAATGCTGCTCAGCTAGGTACTTGAAACGTAGGTGGAGACCTGCAGGACATGCATTTCAGGGCCCTGAAAGTCCGCACCGGTTCCAATTTTGGCTGCGTAGTTAGATGAGTTACACACTGTAACTTAAAAATGAGGGAAACTGAGTGTGAAAACTTTTTTCCTGTACCCTCGTAAATCTGCAGCAATACGGTAGAGAGGCTAAAGATCAAATTGTGACAACAGTTTGACATCAGTGCATGAATCATAATTGCCAATCAAGTCGATGTGCATCTGCAATCTCCATAATTGTCGGAGTCATAGTCAACCTCTTACATCGAAAACAACTTCTTCATGATCAACACATTTATTTCGGACAAATGATCGGAAAATTTGGAAACTCAAAGATGCCAAGTCAAGAATGTATAGGGAGGATGCGGTCCTAAAAGCAATTCACAGCCAGGGCGCTGGAATCATTACTTGGCTCTTTTTGAGTGAGGGATCACTTCGCTAATGAATCAGAACATCGCCCTTTTCAGTAAGTTAACTCTTCTTTCGAAGGATGGTATCCCTCAGCAGGATATTCAGAGTAGGTCTCGATGACTCCATTATCTTTATTCGTGGCGAGTGAAGTCTATCATGAGTACGTCTTGAGAGTCCAAAAAAAGCGGTACCATTGTCTTCCTTATAGTGGAGCAGCTACAACACACAATCGTTCAGTTTGTGATGCAAGTATGGAAAAATGGTAGGTATATACAGTTTGATGTAGTGGTTCAAAAAAAGGAAGTTGGCCACAATGAAAAATCAACATATATAGGAGAATGATGTCGATTAGTGCAGATATTATTGATTGATCTGATTGATTCCATAGAAAATCACTGAGACATTTGTGAGCATTCATCCTAGCTAAAAATTGTGTGTAGAAAACGAATATTTGTTCTAAATCATCATGCATGCAACTTTAAGACAGATATCACCGATTTATTGATCAGTATCGATCTGATTGATTGATTTTAAAAGAAATCAATTCGAATAAAAAGTGAATAGAAAACTAGCCCCAAGTTTAGTATAGAAAACATATTTTCTACATAGACGATCATCAATCTTATGTAAGAAACCGTCAACACTTATTAATTGATTATTATCGATCATATTGATAGGTCATGATTATTTTACGGCACTGGTAAGACTATCCCAAAAGTTTGATCTACTGAGTTCAATTTTTCTTTCCAAACACGACAACATGACCTGAAAGAATTTTTTTCACATGATAATCAGACTTCCTTCCGCAGCATTGAGTATCAATGGAGAGTTGCGTACGTCCACAAAATCAGATTTGGTGTATTTGTTCCAGTCCAAGGTGAATGCTCCAGATGCTCTGAGATATCTGCTGTCTTTGCTAAGCTAAGTCAACGCCCTTCCACAATAGAGAATGATGACATCCATACATTGGAAAGATTTTTAGTGCTCTTGTATGACAGATCCAGTGAATCCTATTCGGTGAATAAAGCAAGGCCTGAACTCTTTGTGCGAAAACAGAGGACCTATGATGCATTCCCATCCAGAGATGCACTTTTTGAACATGTCAAACGTGCAGCTTATCAAGCTGGTCATGTTTGGTACCAGGCTCTGGTCAAACAGCCACAACAGTCCAGTCCTTCAGAATGAAGATGGGGATGGTCGAGCGAAGGTCAGTGGAATGTGTACTGGACAAGTTTAGAGCCAATAGCGAAGTGTTGCCGGGACCTGATGAGTTGCGGATATAAGGTGGAATGCCAAGGAAGGTGTAAGTGCTACAGTTTTGGACTCAATTGCTCACTGGTGTGTAATTGTGTGTGTAACAACTAACAAGGATTGAATCACTTATGGACATGGCGTATTACAAGGAGGTCATCTTTTGCGAGTATTTGAAGTGTTAGAAGTGTACATTGACAGATGCGTAATGTTGACATAATGTAATTTCCGAGTGACATATATCTGATTGTTTGTTTTTAGGTTTTGTAATGCATTTACATTAATTTTGCAGGGTATTTTTCATTTCGTCTATTAGTTTTACATTGAAATTTTTTATCAGTATACTTTGTTCACTAAGTAAAATATCTATATGTTACAGTTGCAAAACACAACTAAATATTGTTGTAAAAGTACGAAAGTTCTACTAGCAGATGTCTAATGCATACGAGTATATTGTAACTTATACCTCATATCTCATTCTTTTGTTCTTAGATTTGATAAATCCATTAGTACTAATTTTGTAGTGAACTTTTTGTTTCGAAAGTATGAGTGTTACTGTGTAAAATTGTCTGCAGAACACATGCCATCCCAACCACAGAATTAAATATTTTGTTTATCTGCTTCGGTTTGCTAGAAGCGTGATTAATACGAAACTGACGGCACATAGAGGAACCTATTAAGTGGGCAAGAAGGAATTCCTAATACCTTACAGAGATAGGAAAAAAGTCGTGCGTCGCTTGCGGATTAATGTGAGTTCCAGCAAAGTGCTTCGATTGCCAAAATTCCTTCAGATTCGAAGACTTCAGATCATTGCCCAGAAGTTTTCTCCATAATGTTGGCCCTTCCGATCATTATTAAAGAAAGTAGCAGGCGCACGAAAATTAGTTCACTTGATGATTTCACATCCTCTCCTCGGCATTGCTCACTGTATAGTGCATACATTGAATCGAAGCCAAGACAGGGATGTGTGTTTTGGTGTGTACGAAGTGATATCACAGCACGCACGCATCTCTCACTGGCTCTGGCATAGAAATAAATATATTTTGTTTATCTGTCCTTCTCGTGTAGTAATAACTATTTCTATTTATCTATTGGGCTCTGGTGTCCCCTGCTGACAGCTTATTGTTTGCCATTTCCAATAGCAAGCCATACATGAATTATCCATTCGAGAAGGAGCAAGTTGATGTGCCATTTTAAGGTTGCATGCAATTCTTCCTTTCTAGGAAACCGAAGCGCGCGCAGATGAATCTAATTCTGTGATCCCAACTGTTAAGAAATTGCATTTTTACAGATCAGAGTGTCATGAATGAATTATCTGCCACTTTCGACACCCAAATATTTTGTTTTTCATCTATGACATCAACGATGAAGATAGATCTACGAAAGGAAAATTGAACTTAGTAGATGAAACTTGTGGGATAGTCTTACCAGTGTCGCAAGATAATCATGACCTATCAATTTGATGGATAATGATCAATAAATAAGTGTTACCGTTTTCTGACATAAGAGTGATGATCAACTATGTAGAAAATATGTTTTCTATACTAAACTTGGGGCTAGTTTTCTATTCACTTAATATTCGAATTGAAATAAAATATATATTTAAAAGTCTTATATATATTATAAATTATTTTTTATATTATAAAAATATATTTCTTATAAAATCAATTATTCAGATTGATACTGATCGATATCTCCTATATGTATGTTAATTTTTCATCGTGGCCAACTTCTTTTTCTGAACCAGTGCATCAAACTGTATAAACCTACCAATTTCCATGCTTGTGTCATAAACTGAACGATTTTGCTAAAAAAATGGCTTGTAGCTTTCACACCAGACCACACATGCTTCTCAGGCGTCCAGAATTTTTGTTCAGAACCTCAACAAACCTGGAATCAGCAGAAAAAAGGTCTGTAATGACGCACCGTTTGCTTACGAGATAGGGAAATCCATCCCGCGCCAAGACACCTCGCGGCCTCCTCTACCACGCGAACTGAAACCTGACACCACACGTTGCCAGATGTTCGTGTAGAGAAATGACTGACCTTCGACATAGCTATCCGACAATTCTGACCTTCTGTGAGGACAATTTGACCAAGTGAATGTCAAAATCCCTTATCAGTGCACTTTCATATTTTGTCAACCATGAAATCGAATTCATGAATGCATTTGGAGATGAAGGGTATTTTATTTATTGCAAAACGAGTATCGGAAACGGAGATGAGAAAGTTGTTATTGTTCTCAACCTTCGATGGAGTGATACTCCCGATTACTGTAGAATAGACGATGTAAGTTAATAAAAGTCGTATTGTGAGCACATTCAATTCTATTTCATGATCTGTCACATGTGCCTTGTTGCCATCCTATGAATGAAGATGCGTAAATGATATGTGTGACCCTTAAAAACCCATTTCTTTACAAATGTGAAATATCAAATGATTAGTTTTCGTAAAATTGTGTAGTTTATAGCAATCCCCATATCCTAACGATTAATTTGCAATTTCAATCATATAACTATAGCAATGTCGGTCTCTTTCATCTGTCTTTGATTGTGCGCCACTCCTTCAAGCATTACGATGAAGTCATCAAAACGCTACATATCGTTTATTTGATGCAGATCGTAGAATTCTTAACCAATTTAGTTGAAACACACTTCATTTAAAAGGAAATTTCACGAAGAAGATGATGGTGGTGACTATTTTGCAAACAGTAGCCATCTTTTTCTCCTTGAAAATGCTCGTTTGTATCGTTCATGCTCATCGCAGCGCGTTACAACAGTCGACATAGCTTATAATTGTGCTGACAGTTTGACAAAAGTATTGATTTCTCTTGGTTTTATGAATAGTATAGTAGTAAATTACCTGATCTGATATTCCCTCAAATCATACGACAACCACAACTTATAGATTTTGATACTCAAGAGAATAATTTCTGCAGATTCGGATGCTTAACGAAACATTACAGGACAGAATGCCTTTTTGTCGCCATATCATACTGAACTCACTGCTCTTCTCAGATTGAGCATATTTTCTAGACTGTTGGTCGATCAAAACTCATCATAGAATTACTTGGATATTGCTCTAAAATAGACTGTCTCTAGCAACACTTCAATTCATAACGAACTGTTCTCGTTTGATGAAACTTGCAGATCTAAGAACCTGATGCAAAATGTCTTTGTAGTTCCTCGAGAATGTGTCGTTTAGATGTTAGATGTAATTTTCGAGTCATTATGCCTGAAATGTTGCATTTGATTTCATCTAAATTCTGAAAACTGAGTACGTCATCTAACTATCACGGGAAAATGTCATATTGTGGTGTCTTGTGTGGACTCGTTCGAATGCATGTAACACAAGGAATATGAATATGTTAATTATTTAGCAATAAGAAGTGTTCATAATGATATGGTATTTGCAGTTGCCCCCCTCTCCATTCCTCTCTCCCACCCCTCGCCACGCAGCTCGATGAGAGCAGGCATTTTTGTTGCACGCGCCGTGTCGGGTGTAAATGGACCTTATTACTGATTGGTGAGCTTTGAATTTTCAGACAATTTGCAAGGTTATCGGCATTGGTGAGCACACTGAGCCAAGTTCTTTCGAAGGAGATGCCGTACATCAGACTGACACCTGATTGACAAATCAAAACGCAACCATTCACCAAAACAAATCACGTCGAATTTCAATCGACTTTTGCATTAGGCAAAGAAAGAGCATGCAACCATTTTAACTTTTCCATGCAGTGGGCTATATGCTTCACCTACTTTGGCATGTTGCCATTTTGTTTCATGGCATGATATCTAGAATGCTGATTAAATAATTGATTACTATGATCCATCATTTACCATCATTTACTATGATGGTTAACTAAATCAATATAAAATGTTTTTCATTCTCTAAAATGACAATTTTTGGAGCCAGTGGTGCGCGTATTTGTCTTACATCAGTTGCCCGGGTTGCTGGCTGGTGAGCTCAAACGATGTGTGAGGAAATTCTAGCTTTTGACATGACATGATGCCTTGCTGGGCGGATAAATGAAAAGTAAAGCGCAAAATGAAGAAGCATAACTGATGTTTTCATCTGTCGTCAAATTGAAAATCAATTTTATTCGAGTCAAGTTCAAATCTCTTGTTGTTTTAACAATCATTTATTTCATTCGACAATATCACGTCGATGTCATTTTAATATGGATATGTGAAAACAAATATTGATAACTATTATGATATGATATGATAGACTCACACATTTGTCCACCATAGTATGTTTATTGTGAAATACGGCGTCCAACAGGCGATAAAGACACAGACTGAAAGAAAACAGAGCAAAAAGAAGTGATGGCATGATTCAGATAAGCACGCAATTGTGATTAATTAGAAGGAAAGCATACAATGTACATTTCGGCAACTACAATGGAACTTCTTAATTACCACACTGTCAAATATGGCTTCACTTGCGAAGTGGCTGGAGTACTGAAGTTAATGATCGCAGAAATCCCAGAATAGATTAGAATAAAAGATTTAGCGTATGTAGTAAACATAACATTCTATGCATTATGCATTTTCCCTAGCGACAAAAACCTAAGTGACGAGTATGTTGATCTTCTTGTAGTCCGAATAAGCCTACATTTTGTTTTGGAAAAGTAATTGAAAAAAATTGAATAGTGCATGCAAATCGACAAGTAATGAAATCCTCTCATAGAATGATTCCAATAATTAGATTATCTTTCACCAGCAATAACCATTGTGACTTAACACTTACGCATGTATCACCAGTGTTTGAGTATGGTTAGTTATTGTGACCCCAACAAGCTTAAAAAATTACTTACTTTTCTGTCAACCAAAGGTGTGAACTCTGGTTCCGAATGTGATTGCTGTAGTGCCCTACTTTAATTGATGAAGTTTCCATCCGTTTATGAAGCTCACCGCTGTTCCACGGTAAATGTGTATACGTGGGGATTGTGGGTACAAGTGATGGTAAGAAGAGTGTGTTATTTCACAGAGTGAAAAAGTATTTCTGTGTTTGCGGTTCAGAGAAAATCAAAATTAATGATGAACCAAACGGGGATGAATTTTTCCATGTCAATCTCTATATAGTGAGATTTGGATGACTGTCATATCTAGAAAGGAATAGAGGTATGCTGGAGCAATCCATCTGAGAGGACACCGATGGTCAATTAATGATGGCAAAAGCATCGTTTTTCGCAGTCGTCGTGTTTTAGAAAATTCTCAGTTATAAAATATTGCATCTCTGAACGCCAACTTGTATTGCAGGATAACTACAATTCCTAGGCGTGCGACTATAGAAGAATAAATGGAAAAAATTGCAATCTAAAATATTATCAGATAAATGAAGTGGCCATGTTTTGATGTTGCACAGTGCATAGGCATGTTGAGTGGAGTGAAATCGATATGTTTCACATGTTTCACATGTTTCAAAGGTGATACAAATAACATCCAATTTCTGCAAGGATTATAAAATTTCTCTATAGATTAAAATAGTTCATTATTTTCTAATCACAGTGCAGTTGGAAACTTCATGTTCCTCAAGTTTCCGATTTTCACATTTCAATTTTGTCCCTTGTAGACGCAAAAATAATTTTTACACAGCTGATATCAAAAATTCTTTTCTTATCAGATTATTCTACTCAGTTGTCGTCATGAAAATTGCAGCCCTACTTTGTATGTTATGCGATGCTTTTTTTTCGCACAAACGAGAGAAATGAAACCCTGAAATTGTTAGATGCAATTAGTTTCAACAACTAAATCTGTCACACATTTCCACTCAATTACACGGAGATCTTATTCTTCGCTTCGTAAAATGAAGTTAATTAAAATTTTGCAAAGATACATATCGTGTGGAAAACATATTTGTGAGCATGAAATTGTTGGAAAGCCGTGCATTTGATTAAGCAAGGGAAGACGGTTGTACAAACGGTTTTCGAAATGTACTCAATAGTGCTTTGCTTATTAAGTGTAACGAAAATGTATTTTTTCTGATAACGAATACCAAAGGTATGCATGCCTTCTCATTGAAGTAGCAACCAATATGCAATTTGTATGAGAGAAGAAAATGAACTGTTTATTTAGAATTTGTTTGCCTAAGACTTGAACAAACATGAATGAATATTATTGCAAAGAAAAGTATGTCATTACTACAGTTAATTACGGACATTTTCTCTGTCGTTTATTTCCATCGGCAACTTTTCCTTGTTATTGTGATATGTGATTTTTTTTGCATATCTGATTTCGTATGTATGAGATTCAACTACGAACGCACCGAACTTCAGAAAAGCTCATTAAAACAGAAATCACGTCGGCTACAAATATTTAAGGAAACAGTTACGACTTATCTATTATCTTCAGCGAAACTTGTACGAGCTATAGTGTACATTATTTGAAATCCATGTATTGTCTTGTGAAATCATTATGTTGAATAATTCCAAATGTATTCCAAAAAATGTATCGGTATATTGGTAAAAATTTTAATATGATAATAAAACAGTACATATAAATAATTCATTAATTCACTTCATAATGCATCACGGTTTGCTGGCATGAATTGAATAGAACAAATCGAAATTGCTGAAATAACTCGGGTTTATTGCATTTAAATGATAATACGATTATAATTCAATCATATGTTAGCAAATTACAGTAAAAAGAATCCGCTTAGGTAAAATTAGAAAATGCATTTCGTGATAAACTCTTTCTTTGTCAATAGCAGATTTTACTAATTTCCTTCTTGTAGATTTCAATTGTCTAGATGTGTTTCTCTATAGGCGTGAAAACCTTTTTATGAAGTTGAGAGATCTTTTCATAATAAAGTTAAGTGCCATAAAATCACGAGGTTTCAGAATTCTATTGATTCCATTCTCAAGTGACAAATCACTAAGGTGCAAATTTATACTGCCATTACTTAACCCTACCGGGGGGGGGGGAAGGGAGAGCCTAGAGCAGCGTTGCCTAGAACAACGTGGAAATTTTTGACATCGCTCCAAAACTATTGCAGCTGCGACCATGGAGTAAGTATATTAGGTAAAGTAGCAACTCAGCATTAATTAAATTCCCAATGTGTATACAGTTTTGATTTTATTAAATGAATTCGAGTTGAACCCAATTGCAAATTGATACCAATTATGAGATATGGAAATTTTTGCAGTTTTGAAGAAATTACCACGGAATTGACTTATCATGATAGCATTACAGAAGGAATAATAGTATTTTACATATTCTCCGGGTCATGACAGTCTTGGAGGGGGCAAAGTTTGTTAAATTAGCAATTCGAAGGTTGTTACTATTACTTTGATGCTCATCAACTTCAACCTCCTTAATAAGATTATTTTCTTAAGCGTGATCATATCACAAGCTACCTGCCACTGAAAGAGCAAAACAACATAATCAAAGACAACGATCACAATTAATTTTAAAAGATGATCATGTGTCAACATTGCTATTCAGATTCAAGAAATGAAACGCAAATTTAGTGAATCATATATCATACCAATGAAAATTGAAAACTTGAAATTTCAGTCAATATCAGCACAATGATATCTCAAGCTTTTCATGAATAATAATAATAATAATAATAATAATAAATCTTTATTTCAAATACAAAGAGCGGTATTTGACAGAGGCACACAGATAAGACTTACATTATGATGCTACAAATTAAGAGCTACATATGATGCGGTTCATGAAATTACCTTGATGATCAACTGAAGTTTCGCTTAATTAAGATGCTTGTTGGCAAATGTTCATTTCTTTTGATATGCAGCTTGTTTCATACTACTATATATATATATATATATATATATATATATATATATATATATATATATATATATATATATATATATTTCAATATAATGCCCACCAAATATTTCAGTAAAAAACGAGATTTTCCGAACGCGTTTCAGAGCGTCAATCGACTCCTTCTTCAGCGGAAACTTTATTACAATAAAATCGAATACTTTTATATTTCTAAGGTAAAATCTTGCAAATCGATTCACTGTCACAGTCCACAGTCGACGCAATTTTTGATAACAATTCAGTTTCTCTGTATATCAGCTGCATTCGAAGGTCAGCGAACATTCAAAGACATGTGCACTTAGGTTAAAATAAAAATGAGGATGGTTCATACATGAAATGTGAAACATTTACAGATGCAAAATGAGTGGTATCGATCCTTCTCTTTCATTTATCAAATTCTTTGTTTCTTTCAAACAAATAGTTTCTAGGATCCGATGCCATTTTGTCACTGCAATTACAGAAAAATTATTTTCATGAGTATCATGACAATGTGTTGTGATTTCTGTTGGGACTGGGTATCCTTTGATATGTTCTTTTGCTCTAGTGATAAGATGTCGCGAAGTTTCCCCTATGTAAACTTTATTGCAGTCACCACATGTGTGTTTGTAAACGCAGTTTGATTTTACATCTCGGGGAATGCGATCCTTTTTGTGAAAGAACATACTTGTTTTATTCACTTGAAAAACAGGATTAATTACCCTCACTTTTTAGAGGAAGATAGATTTAACCGAAGACTGACTGAACTTAAGAAAAGAAAAATGATTTCCGACTCCATTTTCAAAATAATTAAAGCAAGTGGCTCACAACCAGCTCGAATGCATGGATTACCAAAAATACATAAAAGCAAAGAGAATCCGCCATATCGTCCGATTCTTAATATGAGGGATTCCTATGTATCAAATCTCTCGAAATGGCTAGATACAATATTGAAACCTTGTTTGCCACAGAAGTACAATTGTAAAGACACTTTTGATTTTGTAAAATCTATAAATGAATTTAATGCAGAAAATTGTGAAAGCTTTATAATGTGTAGCTTTGATGTTTAAAGTCTATTTACTAGTATTCCTGTACAACGTACAATCGATTACATCATTTCAACAGTAGACGATACAGCTTTGCCTATAACAAAAAATTGTCTTAATGAGTTACTGTCGCTAGCCTGTTCTGATATCGCTTTTTCATTTAATAACATGTTGTACCGTCAGATTGACGGAATGCCGATGGGTTGAAACTTGGGACCCACAATGGCGTCTTTTACCATGCAAATGCTTGAATCTAAATTTGCTAGTTATTCAAATCAATGTCCTCCTATATTTCATAAACGATATGTTAATGATTGTTTTTTAATGTTCAAAAGTCAACCTGATATGTTCAACTTTTTGATTTTGTCAACAAACTAGATAACGACATCAAATTTACTCTTGATGTTGAAAAGGATATATGTATTGATTTTTTGGATTGTACAATTTATCGCAACAATGATAACAAAATTTCCATTTCTTGGAAAATTAAAGAAACGAATACAGGGACGTATATCCCTAGTGATGCATTTGCTCCTTGGTCATACAAGGTGGCGGCTATTAGATCACTTTTTTTATAGGGCGAAAAGAATTTGTTCTAATGATAGTAGTAAGCACATTCCAGACGCAAGTGCAAAATGTGAAATGCTGACTCAGCCCCACCCCCACCCTCTGGAAGGAAGGTGAGGGAGTTCGTCAAGGATGTGCTGGGAGGAATGGGTCCGTGAGGAGACAACCGGTCCCCCACCCCCACCCCCACCCCCTCCTGTCACACTTCCACCTTTGGTTGTAGAGATGGTAGAAAGTCGTGCCATAGCTCATTTGAAAGCTGAGAATGAGAAAAAGGCAGTGAAAAGCTCAGTTTGGACTCATTTTCTTGGGTTTAGGGAGGAAAATGGCAGGAAACTGTCAGAGTAGAAAAAAGTCAGGTTTTGGAGGTTTTGGGATGAGGAAAGTCGTTTTTCGGGCAGAAGGAGTGCCCGGATGGGAAAATGGAGTGCAAATTCGGACGTTTTGGTCAAAGTTGGGTCTAGGAACGTCTTCCCAACTCAATCGAAGAGAAAAAGTTCTGACCCCCACCCCCTCCTGTCACACTTCCAACTTTGGTTGTAGAGATGGTAGAAAGTCGTGCCATAGCTCATTTGAAAGCTGAGAATGAGAAAAAGGCAGTGAAAAGCTCAGTTTGGACTCATTTTCTTGGGTTTAGGGAGGAAAATGGCAGGAAACTGTCAGAGTTGAAAAAAGTCAGGTTTTGGAGGTTTTGGGATGAGAAAAGTCGTTTTTCAGGCAGAAGGAGTGCTCGGATGGGAAAATGGAGTGCAAATTTGGACGTTTTGGCCAATTTTGGGTCTAGAAACATCTTCCCTACTCAATCGGAGAGAAAAAGTTCTGACCCCCACCCCCTCCTGTCACACTTCCAACTTTGGTTGTAGAGATGGTAGAAAGTCGTGCAATAGCTCGTTTGAAAGCTAAGAGTGAGACAAATTCAGTGGAAAACATGGCTTGTTCGTATCTGCCTTCGTTTAGATGTGATGCGTCATTTAAGATTTTGGAAGATTGGCGAAAAACGACAGAGTTAGAATGTTTATGAAAATCGCTCTAGCGGCTGAAGCAAGCGTCGGACGAGCAAACAGAGACCAGATTTGGAATCAGCGTCAAATTTGAGACAAAGGATGTTTTGACCCCCACCCCCACCCCCCTCTTATCGATTGCATATTCACAGGGTATATAAGAATGGGATCGGGAGAGGAATTTCACTAAGTTGAGAAACTGACTACAGGTAAGTCGTTTCTCTTGAGTTCCGATATCGGACTTCTGACTTTCCATTGCTGATATCAGCTAAGGTGTCAGACTTATAGGTTAGTCAGTATAGCATGACTGACCATTTGATGATAGTAGGCCGAAATCTTCAAACGGCTGTAACTTTGCTTCTACAAGTCCTTTAGACTTGATTCAAAAAACATTCGACAGCTCTTGCTGTGCTGTATGTGACAGACTACTTATAATCGTTTTATGAGTAGTACTAAAATACTGAAAATTAAAATTCATATTTAATGATAATAATTAAAGTTTTTGAATAAAAAGCAGTCGTTTATGAGTCTCTGTGACTTGGGTCGTTTCCTCTTGTAAATAACTCCACCGGTTTTCATGTCTGAGCCACATATGGACTAAGCGGCTTTTCACTGAAAGGGAGCAAGACACGGACAGTTCTGCTGTAATATTCCACTGACAGGGTGTTCCTTCGGGACGGCGGACGATGCCGTAGTGATAAGTGTGGCAAGGGAGTGTGTCATAGTTTAGACCGAAACCGCTGGGGCAACTCATGTCTCATGTTGGGCATTTGACACAGTTCTCAACGTAGCACTTTGAACGCCAATCGGTTGAGTCTTAGCTATCTTGTCATGGGTGGCCTATAAACATCTCCATTGCAAAACGCTGGTGAATCACGGCTTGCTATCAAGCTGATCAAAGTCTGTCAGCCTCTTACCAACTCCACCGGTTTTCATGTCTGGCGATCAAGTCATGGACGGTGCACGATTTTCGGTGTGATACTTCCTGTGGGTGATTTCGAGACAGCGGTGAAGTCCGTAGCTGCACGGGACGTGGGCAATGGTAATCCTTGTGAAACCTCTCTGCGTCATGTTTGCAATTTTTCGTCTCCGTGATAGAGACAAGCAGAACTGATGAATGGAATGAAGGGAGGACATTCATGCTCCACACGCAACACATCACAGACTTCTCTCTTTGCTAGTGAACAAGCTCTTGTCAGTGTCGTCAGAAACTTTATCATGTCGTACAAAAGTTTTATTGCAACACAGGTTGATGTATAGTTAGAAAGTTTGATCATCAACGTTTTATTCATAAGTCTAGTCAGAAACTGTATCATGGTTTGCAAAAGTTTTATTGCAACACAGTGTGATGTATAGTTAGAAAGTTTGATCATGACGTTTATTCGTAAGTCTAGTCAGAAAGTGTATCATGGTTTGTAAAAGCAAAGTCTAGTATAGTCAAATATTTTTACTGTAACACAGGTTGATGATGTATAGTTAGTCAAGTTTGATCATGACGTTTATTCGTAGGTCTAGTCAGAAACTTCATCATGTTGTACAAAGGTTTTACTGCAGCACAGATTGATGTATAGTTAGAAAATTTGATCATTGAAGTTGTATTCGTAAGTCTAATCAGAAAGTGTATCATGGTTTGCAAAGTTAGTGTAGTCAACTGGTATTACTGCGACACATGTTTGTGAAAATAAAGTTTGATCATTGACGTTTTTTATTCGTAAGTCTAGTCAGAAACTGTAACATGGTTTGTAAAAGCAAAGTTAGTGTAGTCAAGTAGTTTTACTGTGACACACGTTTGTAAAAGTAAAGTTTGATCATTGAAGTTGTATTCGTGTCATGTTTTGTAAAAAGTTTTACTGCTACACAGGTTGATGTACAGTTAGAAAGTTTGATCATGACGTTTATTCGTAAGTCTAGTCAGAAACTTCATCATGTTGTACAAAGGTTTTACTGCAGCACAGGTTGATGTATAGTTAGAAAATTTGATCATTGAAGTTGTATTCGTAAGTCTAATCAGAAAGTGTATCATGGTTTGCAAAGTTAGTGTAGTCAAGTAGTTTTACTGTGACACACGTTTGTAAAAGTAAAGTTTGATCATTGACGTTGTATTCGTAAGTCTAGTCAGAAACTTTATCATGGTTTGCAAAAGTTTTTATTGCAACACAGGTTGATGTATAGTTAGAAAAGTTTGATCATGATGTTTTATGGAACACACATGTCATGAAATGCAAGTGTTAGTGTAGTCAAATAATTTTACTACGACACACGTTTGTGAAAATAATGTTTGATCATTGACGTTGTATGACTGACTGAACTCATCACAGCATTAGAAAGTTTTAGAAGGTTTTACTGCACAGTGTAGATTGTCTTGTAACTTACTTTCAGTGTTAGAAAGTTTTATGGGAGACAGTTGCCAACTGTTTCCCTATTAGAAAATTCAAACTTCATGACTGTTAGATTCGCTTCATCAGGTTTACTAAAAGCAGTTTTTTAATGCAATGAGAGTTTAGAATGTTATATGAAAACAGTGTTCGCCACAGCACTAGAAAGTTTTTATCCTTATTTGAGATCCGGACTGCAGTGTGTAAAATTTTTTATGTGACAGTCTTTTCACAAACGGTGAAGTGTAAATTCAGAGTGAATACATCTGTTAGGTAGTCATTAACTTTGGATGTGAAGAAAAGCGAATCTGTGTACAGAATGAATTGAATATTAGACAACGCATGCAAGTTTTTGACGACTTGAGTGGTTGAAACCAAGTCTAAGTTTAACATGTTGGATATAAAAGTGAGATGGATAGGAATAAGTGTTGAATGTTTTATAAAACCAAATGTTGTCACACACGTTGAGTGTGATTCCATGACATTGAATCGCCTGGGTTGTAAAGTCCATCATCCAAGGCTAGGCTCCTCTATGGTTGGATTTAGGGTTTTATATCACATGTGTTAACCGTTCGTGTAGAATACGTGAAGCACATGTTCGCTTAAATGCAAATGTTGAAATAAGTTTGTAAGAAGTCTTTGACAGGTTGTTGTGAAACTTAGCGAACGTTGAAAATAATGAAAGTTTTATGAAATGTTTCTTCAGTCACACTCGTTAGCGTACCAGCTTTACTAAATGTGTTGTTTGCCTTTATCAAATTGAATGTGTGTGTTTTGTAAATAAAGACAGCGTGTTTGCACTCTGCATCGACAGCATACAAGTATAGACATAACAACTTGTTGTTAGTCGAATGCATATGAGATAGGAAACATTATGTGTGAGATAAAAATCAACCTGCTAGATGAAGTGAAACACAAAAGTGTCACAACTAGTTTACGGGAAATAAAGGAGAACTGTGACAACGTTTACACTCATCATAGACAGATGAACATACAAATCTGACATTCAAATGAAAGTCGTAAACATGAACTGCGGTGTAAGAAACTTTATGTCAACAACTTTATGTTGGTAAAACTTTCATAGATTGCAGGCGTGTTGAAAGCTGATATAAAGACCTGCAGAAACGCATAAGTCTTAGTTCAATGACTCGTCCCTTGAACTCACACAATGAATACGTCTGTGTAGAAAACTCATTTGTAGGAAACAGCATTTTCTGTGTGAATGCAGACGATGTAAACATGACATTTAACATGGCTTGCAATAGTCAACATGCTGCCATTCAAAATGTTTATCATGAAACCTATCAGTGAAAAGCCCCTCCTGTGCCCACAAAGAATCATAAGTGCTCTCTGACGCCTGTTTGTCTCGCTAGCCCCTCAGCAGATAGAGTAGAACACAAAGATGAATGACAGCGCAGCAGGTGGGCAATCGTCTGTCGCGCTAGCCCCTCAGCAGATAGAGTAGAACACAAAGATGTACGCGCTCTCTCTCTGGCGCCCGTCTGCCACATGAAACAGAGATCTATCGCATCTGTCCCACGAGCAAGGATGCAGGAACGTATCGCCATCTCCGACCTCCTACCTAGCTGATTCCCACACAGCTCATTGCTATCGCGTCGAAGAGATTATCGTGGGTGGCTGAAAGGATTCTCACGTTGACAATTCGTTACTGTACACTCCGCGCGCGCGCAAGTCACCATTTGCTGTTAAAGCATGGACACTGTCGATTTGTTCAATTCTTCAATGTCTTGCTAGCCAGCTACAAAAATGTGTGAGAAATATAAGGGAGACGTTCACACTCATTCATCAATTACAAGTCGTTTGAAGCAATGTCTTTCGATATCGCTTTATTTGACATGAGTCGAACCCTTGAGCTCCGCTGTGGATGCAGGGTGAAGATGGGGAAAGTCTTTCTCCTGGCTGCTTTGCAGGCAGAGAAAGGCGAAGCAATTCGCTGCCCCGTCCATCTTATTCCACATGAGCTTGTGGAGAACCCTTTATTTAGGGATATGGCGCTAGAATATCTGGCGTTGATGAGAATTCAGCGTCCGGAATACTTCGAGTAATCGAAGTATTCCATCGGTCCTTCCGAGGGCCCGGTCACCAATTCGTTGGAGGCCACCCTATTAACAAAGAAAAGTTACAGACTGTGCCACACACAAACACTAGATTCAAGGATCTCTATCTTTCTTAGAAAATGAAGAAGCTCTTATTAAATTCATCTGATGAGAACTCAACTTCATGACAAGGTGTCCAACACACATCTTCAAAGGTCTAACTGCCATGAAATCATCATGTTTAAAGTTTTAAGGCCCCTATGATAAGTAGCAAGGATCTTTTACCTGATGTAAAATATAAACGTGTGTAGAGAGAGGTTTTGACCTGAAGTCATGAATTTATTTCTTCACTACCCCTCAAATGGAAAGAGTAAGGGTGGTGGAAGAATCATCAGAGCAACATGTTGTATAGTAATGCAGGCAATGACAGCCACGGTTGGACTTACATATTTAGCGTTTTATATAACATACATCAATGATAACTGTTGTTGTAGAGTGTATACATGCATTTACTAACTTAGCCATTGGTGAATGACACAGCTAAATTGCTAAAGTCCATCATCTAAGGGGTAGGGTTACCTACCGCTGGATTTAGGGACTTAGGGATTTGGATAATACAAATGAACGATCTCTTTTAGTGTAGAATACGTGATGCATATGTTCGCTTTATAAAATGACTTTGAAGGCAAGACTTAATTCTCATGGTGAAAAGACAGATTTCATATCGTTGATGAGAGATAGTTACATGCTCATTACGTTATACACTTTACATTTGATGTGGTGAGCTGAAAGGTGATTGATACATGTTCAATAGAAGAGTTGTATGTATCTTAGTGATTGGAATAATAAGTGTGTAAAGAGTTAAAATATATAATAGTCAACGCAGGAAAGTTTCTTGTTATCCAAGCTAGGAATATATGAGCATCATTCATCAGTCAGTGTTGTATTTTAAAAGTCGTATGCTGACAGAGACATAAGTTTACTAAATTATACAGCAAAACTCCTAAATCACTAAAACCATAGGATAGGTATCCCTGTGTTAAGATTTAGGGATTTAGAGTTTTAGAAGCACAAGTTACTTTGATAAATCACTAAGTCCATAGTATAGTCAACCCTATGACAAGACTTAGCGTCTTATATGATCAATGTTAGCAATATCTGCTCGTGTAGGATGTGACTCAATGAGTTTAGTCAGATAATGTATCATCAACTTTATTCACTTAGTTATATGATAGAGAAAGTGTGAGATAGAAGTGAAAGCGATCTCATAAAGTTTAGAACACATAGTAGTAGCATTGTAGGAATAAGTAAAGTGAAAAGTTATGTCACATGAAATCAGTGATGCAAGATTAGCTCGCATTGAAATGAATTGGTAGTGTAACAAACAAGCTATGTGAGATTCAGCATATGTTTGAAGACAAGCGCTGTTAAAAGGTTTTGAGATGATGTGAATTTTATCACGTCATGTTCATGGATGTAACAGAATGAATGTTTCTACTGGTTGAGTGTATAAGATAGAACACATATCATAGTTGTTGCATGTAAACTGGAGGTTCATATTCAACGAAAGCAAAGATTGAGATTGCAAAGTTTAATGAATAGGTAGTGTAGCAAACTGGCTAGACATAGTTAGAAGAAACCGCAGTAACATATTGTGATAGTATCATATTGCATTAGGACTGTTAATTTATGAAAGTAATTCACGTAAAGTCAAACTGAAGTAGTTTGTATACTTGATGAAGACAAGATACTATGAGTGTGAACGTAGGAATAGCATGCAATGGAGTATGCGTTGAAATGATTGTATGCCAACTGTATATGAAAAGTTATTTCCAACAGCAAATGAGTAACACGAACGTATTAAGGTGCTACAAGTCTTTCATATTGATGAGGTTGACTGAAAGAAATGACTGTTGTCGTAAATGGGGAATTCAGCCTATGTTGAAAGTCAGGTACTGTGAAAGTTTTTATGATGATATTTGTCAAGATTGAATGCAAAGTATCACATCATGTTTATAGATGAAAAGCGGAAGAGAATAAATGTCTTTACAGGTTTTGAGTGTATAGGATAGAACACATGAAACAGTTACACTATGTAAATAAAGTTAAAGGGTCACAGTTGATGAAAGGTAGCTTTGATAGATTTCACATGGGTTGTTATGTAGAATGAATTGATATTCATAAATGGAAGTATGATGTAGTGATAAAGTGTTTCTAAGCCTTTCTTATGACTGTCTATGTAAGGCTGACTTTCATAAGTTGAGAAATGACTGTCTTCATAAGTGCAGAATAAAAGTATTTAGCTAGCGTGCATTATCTTTCAGGGATGATTGAACTCAAGTATTGTTATGCAGTATGTCTTGTGATGATATTTCGTATTGAACACTGTATCAAGTCATAAGTATGGGTATGAAGTATAATAGAATAAATGTTTCATTCACAGGTTGAGAATATAGGAGGCACAAAGTATTGGTTGTATGTCATAGAGGGAAAAGCAAATAATTTATAGAGTGACAGAGTCGATGTGTATGTGAAAGTATGTCAACGTATACATCCTATCCGAGAAATAGTATTAGGTCTCTGTGTAGATGTCTCAATAACGTTTCATGGTTGTATTAGAATAAATCTGGTCAGTTGGGTAGTTCTCCCTTTAATTTTTTCTTTATATTCTCTCTCTCTATGTCTGCCTGTGTGTATTTCCTTCTTTGTATCTGGTTGGGTGAGTGTTGTGACTTTTTAAGTTGGTTTCCTTTAGAGTATAGAATATTCATTTCGTATAGAATATGATAATAGGAATATATTAAGGGTAGTATCTTTGTATATTGCAAGAGGTATAGCATCATGGTTAGCAAGGTAGCAGCCAAATGATGCCATTTGCTTTTTCTGTTTTTGTATAATGTTCATTAGTTTGATGAATGGTTACAAGTCATCGCTTTATTATCACGCACTCATACGCACACAGACACGCTCACACAAACATGCATGGAATTCACACACATAGAGCTCCTACCCTGCTAACCATGATGCTATACCTCTTGCAATATACAAAGATACTACCCTTAATATATTCCTATTATCATATTCTATACGAAATGAATATTCTATACTCTAAAGGAAACCAACTTAAAAAGTCACAACACTCACCCAACCAGATACAAAGAAGGAAATACACACAGGCAGACATAGAGAGAGAGAATATAAAGAAAAAATTAAAGGGAGAACTACCCAACTGACCAGATTTATTCTAATACAACCATGAAACGTTATTGAGACATCTACACAGAGACCTAATACTATTTCTCGGATAGGATATATACGTTGACATACTTTCACATACACATCGACTCTGTCACTCTATAAATTATTTGCTTTTCCCTCTATGACATACAACCAATACTTTGTGCCTCCTATATTCTCAACCTGTGAATGAAACATTTATTCTATTATACTTCATACCCATACTTATGACTTGATACAGTGTTCAATACGAAATATCATCACAAGACATACTGCATAACAATACTTGAGTTCAATCATCCCTGAAAGATAATGCACGCTAGCTAAATACTTTTATTCTGCACTTATGAAGACAGTCATTTCTCAACTTATGAAAGTCAGCCTTACATAGACAGTCATAAGAAAGGCTTAGAAACACTTTATCACTACATCATACTTCCATTTATGAATATCAATTCATTCTACATAACAACCCATGTGAAATCTATCAAAGCTACCTTTCATCAACTGTGACCCTTTAACTTTATTTACATAGTGTAACTGTTTCATGTGTTCTATCCTATACACTCAAAACCTGTAAAGACATTTATTCTCTTCCGCTTTTCATCTATAAACATGATGTGATACTTTGCATTCAATCTTGACAAATATCATCATAAAAACTTTCACAGTACCTGACTTTCAACATAGGCTGAATTCCCCATTTACGACAACAGTCATTTCTTTCAGTCAACCTCATCAATATGAAAGACTTGTAGCACCTTAATACGTTCGTGTTACTCATTTGCTGTTGGAAATAACTTTTCATATACAGTTGGCATACAATCATTTCAACGCATACTCCATTGCATGCTATTCCTACGTTCACACTCATAGTATCTTGTCTTCATCAAGTATACAAACTACTTCAGTTTGACTTTACGTGAATTACTTTCATAAATTAACAGTCCTAATGCAATATGATACTATCACAATATGTTACTGCGGTTTCTTCTAACTATGTCTAGCCAGTTTGCTACACTACCTATTCATTAAACTTTGCAATCTCAATCTTTGCTTTCGTTGAATATGAACCTCCAGTTTACATGCAACAACTATGATATGTGTTCTATCTTATACACTCAACCAGTAGAAACATTCATTCTGTTACATCCATGAACATGACGTGATAAAATTCACATCATCTCAAAACCTTTTAACAGCGCTTGTCTTCAAACATATGCTGAATCTCACATAGCTTGTTTGTTACACTACCAATTCATTTCAATGCGAGCTAATCTTGCATCACTGATTTCATGTGACATAACTTTTCACTTTACTTATTCCTACAATGCTACTACTATGTGTTCTAAACTTTATGAGATCGCTTTCACTTCTATCTCACACTTTCTCTATCATATAACTAAGTGAATAAAGTTGATGATACATTATCTGACTAAACTCATTGAGTCACATCCTACACGAGCAGATATTGCTAACATTGATCATATAAGACGCTAAGTCTTGTCATAGGGTTGACTATACTATGGACTTAGTGATTTATCAAAGTAACTTGTGCTTCTAAAACTCTAAATCCCTAAATCTTAACACAGGGATACCTATCCTATGGTTTTAGTGATTTAGGAGTTTTGCTGTATAATTTAGTAAACTTATGTCTCTGTCAGCATACGACTTTTAAAATACAACACTGACTGATGAATGATGCTCATATATTCCTAGCTTGGATAACAAGAAACTTTCCTGCGTTGACTATTATATATTTTAACTCTTTACACACTTATTATTCCAATCACTAAGATACATACAACTCTTCTATTGAACATGTATCAATCACCTTTCAGCTCACCACATCAAATGTAAAGTGTATAACGTAATGAGCATGTAACTATCTCTCATCAACGATATGAAATCTGTCTTTTCACCATGAGAATTAAGTCTTGCCTTCAAAGTCATTTTATAAAGCGAACATATGCATCACGTATTCTACACTAAAAGAGATCGTTCATTTGTATTATCCAAATCCCTAAGTCCCTAAATCCAGCGGTAGGTAACCCTACCCCTTAGATGATGGACTTTAGCAATTTAGCTGTGTCATTCACCAATGGCTAAGTTAGTAAATGCATGTATACACTCTACAACAACAGTTATCATTGATGTATGTTATATAAAACGCTAAATATGTAAGTCCAACCGTGGCTGTCATTGCCTGCATTACTATACAACATGTTGCTCTGATGATTCTTCCACCACCCTTACTCTTTCCATTTGAGGGGTAGTGAAGAAATAAATTCATGACTTCAGGTCAAAACCTCTCTCTACACACGTTTATATTTTACATCAGGTAAAAGATCCTTGCTACTTATCATAGGGGCCTTAAAACTTTAAACATGATGATTTCATGGCAGTTAGACCTTTGAAGATGTGTGTTGGACACCTTGTCATGAAGTTGAGTTCTCATCAGATGAATTTAATAAGAGCTTCTTCATTTTCTAAGAAAGATAGAGATCCTTGAATCTAGTGTTTGTGTGTGGCACAGTCTGTAACTTTTCTTTGTTAATAGGGTGGCCTCCAACGAATTGGTGACCGGGCCCTCGGAAGGACCGATGGAATACTTCGATTACTCGAAGTATTCCGGACGCTGAATTCTCATCAACGCCAGATATTCTAGCGCCATATCCCTAAATAAAGGGTTCTCCACAAGCTCATGTGGAATAAGATGGACGGGGCAGCGAATTGCTTCGCCTTTCTCTGCCTGCAAAGCAGCCAGGAGAAAGACTTTCCCCATCTTCACCCTGCATCCACAGCGGAGCTCAAGGGTTCGACTCATGTCAAATAAAGCGATATCGAAAGACATTGCTTCAAACGACTTGTAATTGATGAATGAGTGTGAACGTCTCCCTTATATTTCTCACACATTTTTGTAGCTGGCTAGCAAGACATTGAAGAATTGAACAAATCGACAGTGTCCATGCTTTAACAGCAAATGGTGACTTGCGCGCGCGCGGAGTGTACAGTAACGAATTGTCAACGTGAGAATCCTTTCAGCCACCCACGATAATCTCTTCGACGCGATAGCAATGAGCTGTGTGGGAATCAGCTAGGTAGGAGGTCGGAGATGGCGATACGTTCCTGCATCCTTGCTCGTGGGACAGATGCGATAGATCTCTGTTTCATGTGGCAGACGGGCGTCAGAGAGAGAGCGCGTACATCTTTGTGTTCTACTCTATCTGCTGAGGGGCTAGCGCGACAGACGATTGCCCACCTGCTGCGCTGTCATTCATCTTTGTGTTCTACTCTATCTGCTGAGGGGCTAGCGAGACAAACAGGCGTCAGAGAGCACTTATGATTCTTTGTGGGCACAGGAGGGGCTTTTCACTGATAGGTTTCATGATAAACATTTTGAATGGCAGCATGTTGACTATTGCAAGCCATGTTAAATGTCATGTTTACATCGTCTGCATTCACACAGAAAATGCTGTTTCCTACAAATGAGTTTTCTACACAGACGTATTCATTGTGTGAGTTCAAGGGACGAGTCATTGAACTAAGACTTATGCGTTTCTGCAGGTCTTTATATCAGCTTTCAACACGCCTGCAATCTATGAAAGTTTTACCAACATAAAGTTGTTGACATAAAGTTTCTTACACCGCAGTTCATGTTTACGACTTTCATTTGAATGTCAGATTTGTATGTTCATCTGTCTATGATGAGTGTAAACGTTGTCACAGTTCTCCTTTATTTCCCGTAAACTAGTTGTGACACTTTTGTGTTTCACTTCATCTAGCAGGTTGATTTTTATCTCACACATAATGTTTCCTATCTCATATGCATTCGACTAACAACAAGTTGTTATGTCTATACTTGTATGCTGTCGATGCAGAGTGCAAACACGCTGTCTTTATTTACAAAACACACACATTCAATTTGATAAAGGCAAACAACACATTTAGTAAAGCTGGTACGCTAACGAGTGTGACTGAAGAAACATTTCATAAAACTTTCATTATTTTCAACGTTCGCTAAGTTTCACAACAACCTGTCAAAGACTTCTTACAAACTTATTTCAACATTTGCATTTAAGCGAACATGTGCTTCACGTATTCTACACGAACGGTTAACACATGTGATATAAAACCCTAAATCCAACCATAGAGGAGCCTAGCCTTGGATGATGGACTTTACAACCCAGGCGATTCAATGTCATGGAATCACACTCAACGTGTGTGACAACATTTGGTTTTATAAAACATTCAACACTTATTCCTATCCATCTCACTTTTATATCCAACATGTTAAACTTAGACTTGGTTTCAACCACTCAAGTCGTCAAAAACTTGCATGCGTTGTCTAATATTCAATTCATTCTGTACACAGATTCGCTTTTCTTCACATCCAAAGTTAATGACTACCTAACAGATGTATTCACTCTGAATTTACACTTCACCGTTTGTGAAAAGACTGTCACATAAAAAATTTTACACACTGCAGTCCGGATCTCAAATAAGGATAAAAACTTTCTAGTGCTGTGGCGAACACTGTTTTCATATAACATTCTAAACTCTCATTGCATTAGAAAACTGCTTTTAGTAAACCTGATGAAGCGAATCTAACAGTCATGAAGTTTGAATTTTCTAATAGGGAAACAGTTGGCAACTGTCTCCCATAAAACTTTCTAACACTGAAAGTAAGTTACAAGACAATCTACACTGTGCAGTAAAACCTTCTAAAACTTTCTAATGCTGTGATGAGTTCAGTCAGTCATACAACGTCAATGATCAAACATTATTTTCACAAACGTGTGTCGTAGTAAAATTATTTGACTACACTAACACTTGCATTTCATGACATGTGTGTTCCATAAAACATCATGATCAAACTTTTCTAACTATACATCAACCTGTGTTGCAATAAAAACTTTTGCAAACCATGATAAAGTTTCTGACTAGACTTACGAATACAACGTCAATGATCAAACTTTACTTTTACAAACGTGTGTCACAGTAAAACTACTTGACTGCACTAACTTTGCAAACCATGATACACTTTCTGATTAGACTTACGAATACAACTTCAATGATCAAATTTTCTAACTATACATCAACCTGTGCTGCAGTAAAACCTTTGTACAACATGATGAAGTTTCTGACTAGACTTACGAATAAACGTCATGATCAAACTTTCTAACTGTACATCAACCTGTGTAGCAGTAAAACTTTTTACAAAACATGACACGAATACAACTTCAATGATCAAACTTTACTTTTACAAACGTGTGTCACAGTAAAACTACTTGACTACACTAACTTTGCTTTTACAAACCATGTTACAGTTTCTGACTAGACTTACGAATAAAAAACGTCAATGATCAAACTTTATTTTCACAAACATGTGTCGCAGTAATACCAGTTGACTACACTAACTTTGCAAACCATGATACACTTTCTGATTAGACTTACGAATACAACTTCAATGATCAAATTTTCTGACTATACATCAACCTGTGCTGCAGTAAAACCTTTGTACAACATGATGAGGTTTCTGACTAGACTTACGAATAAACGTCATGATCAAACTTTTTAACTGTACATCAACCTGTGTAGCAGTAAAACTTTTTACAAAACATGACACGAATACAACTTCAATGATCAAACTTTACTTTTACAAACGTGTGTCACAGTAAAACTACTTGACTACACTAACTTTGCTTTTACAAACCATGTTACAGTTTCTGACTAGACTTACGAATAAAAAACGTCAATGATCAAACTTTATTTTCACAAACATGTGTCGCAGTAATACCAGTTGACTACACTAACTTTGCAAACCATGATACACTTTCTGATTAGACTTACGAATACAACTTCAATGATCAAATTTTCTAACTATACATCAACCTGTGCTGCAGTAAAACCTTTGTACAACATGATGAAGTTTCTGACTAGACCTACGAATAAACGTCATGATCAAACTTGACTAACTATACATCATCAACCTGTGTTACAGTAAAAATATTTGACTATACTAGACTTTGCTTTTACAAACCATGATACACTTTCTGACTAGACTTACGAATAAACGTCATGATCAAACTTTCTAACTATACATCACACTGTGTTGCAATAAAACTTTTGCAAACCATGATACAGTTTCTGACTAGACTTATGAATAAAACGTTGATGATCAAACTTTCTAACTATACATCAACCTGTGTTGCAATAAAACTTTTGTACGACATGATAAAGTTTCTGACGACACTGACAAGAGCTTGTTCACTAGCAAAGAGAGAAGTCTGTGATGTGTTGCGTGTGGCGCATGAATGTCCTCCCTTCATTCCATTCATCAGTTCTGCTTGTCTCTATCACGGAGACGAAAAATTGCAAACATGACGCAGAGAGGTTTCACAAGGATTACCATTGCCCACGTCCCGTGCAGCTACGGACTTCACCGCTGTCTCGAAATCACCCACAGGAAGTATCACACCGAAAATCGTGCACCGTCCATGACTTGATCGCCAGACATGAAAACCGGTGGAGTTGGTAAGAGGCTGACAGACTTTGATCAGCTTGATAGCAAGCCGTGATTCACCAGCGTTTTGCAATGGAGATGTTTATAGGCCACCCATGACAAGATAGCTAAGACTCAACCGATTGGCGTTCAAAGTGCTACGTTGAGAACTGTGTCAAATGCCCAACATGAGACATGAGTTGCCCCAGCGGTTTCGGTCTAAACTATGACACACTCCCTTGCCACACTTATCACTACGGCATCGTCCGCCGTCCCGAAGGAACACCCTGTCAGTGGAATATTACAGCAGAACTGTCCGTGTCTTGCTCGCTTTCAGTGAAAAGCCGCTTAGTCCATATGTGGCTCAGACATGAAAACCGGTGGAGTTATTTACAAGAGGAAACGACCCAAGTCACAGAGACTCATAAACGACTGCTTTTTATTCAAAAACTTTAATTATTATCATTAAATATGAATTTTAATTTTCAGTATTTTAGTACTACTCATAAAACGTTTATAAGTAGTCTGTCACATACAGCACAGCAAGAGCTGTCGAATGTTTTTTGAATCAAGTCTAAAGGACTTGTAGAAGCAAAGTTACAGCCGTTTGAAGATTTCGGCCTACTATCATCAAATGGTCAGTCATGCTATACTGACTAACCTATAAGTCTGACACCTTAGCTGATATCAGCAATGGAAAGTCAGAAGTCCGATATCGGAACTCAAGAGAAACGACTTACCTGTAGTCAGTTTCTCAACTTAGTGAAATTCCTCTCCCGATCCCATTCTTATATACCCTGTGAATATGCAATCGATAAGAGGGGGGTGGGGGTGGGGGTCAAAACATCCTTTGTCTCACATTTGACGCTGATTCCAAATCTGGTCTCTGTTTGCTCGTCCGACGCTTGCTTCAGCCGCTAGAGCGATTTTCATAAACATTCTAACTCTGTCGTTTTTCGCCAATCTCCCAAAATCTTAAATGACGCATCACATCTAAACGAAGGCAGATACGAACAAGCCATGTTTTCCACTGAATTTGTCTCACTCTTAGCTTTCAAACGAGCTATTGCACGACTTTCTACCATCTCTACAACCAAAGTTGGAAGTGTGACAGGAGGGGGTGGGGGTCAGAACTTTTTCTCTCCGATTGAGTTGGGAAGATGTTCCTAGACCCAACTTTGACCAAAACGTCCGAATTTGCACTCCATTTTCCCATCCGGGCACTCCTTCTGCCCGAAAAACGACTTTCCTCATCCCAAAACCTCCAAAACCTGACTTTTTTCTACTCTGACAGTTTCCTGCCATTTTCCTCCCTAAACCCAAGAAAATGAGTCCAAACTGAGCTTTTCACTGCCTTTTTCTCATTCTCAGCTTTCAAATGAGCTATGGCACGACTTTCTACCATCTCTACAACCAAAGGTGGAAGTGTGACAGGAGGGGGTGGGGGTGGGGGTGGGGGACCGGTTGTCTCCTCACGGACCCATTCCTCCCAACACATCCTTGACGAACTCCCTCACCTTCCTTCCAGAGGGTGGGGGCAGAGTCAGCATTTCACATTTTGCACTTGCGTCTGGAATGTGCTTACTACTAATGATGAGTTCTATGAAAAATCATGTGAGTCTATAACAAAAATATTTGTTGACAATGGTTGCAGTACCCAGGTGATTCAACGTATAAAACGGAAAGTTGAAGAAAAATTAAAAAAGCCAAAAATTGAAACAAGTGATGATGACAGAGAAAAGAAAACTACTATTTGTTGGAGATTCCCAGGATAAATTTCTTTGAGAGAAAATTCATCAACTCAACAGAAATTTACCGGAGAATTTAGCAATTAATCCTGTTTTTCAAGTGAATAAAACAAGTATGTTCTTTCACAAAAAGGATCGCATTCCCCGAGATGTAAAATCAAACTGCGTTTACAAACACACATGTGGTGACTGCAATAAAGTCTACATAGGGGAAACTTCGCGACATCTTATCACTAGAGCAAAAGAACATATCAAAGGATACCCAGTCCCAACAGAAATCACAACACATTGTCATGATACTCATGAAAATAATTTTTCTGTAATTGCAGTGACAAAATGGCATCGGATCCTAGAAACTATTTGTTTGAAAGAAACAAAGAATTTGATAAATGAAAGAGAAGGATCGATACCACTCATTTTGCATCTGTAAATGTTTCACATTTCATGTATGAACCATCCTCATTTTTATTTTAACCTTAGTGCACATGTCCTTGAATGCTCGCTGACCTTCGAATGCAGCTGATATACAAAGAAACTGAATTGTTATCAAAAATTGCGTCAACTGTGACCTGTGACAGTGACAGTGAATCGATTTGTGAGATTTTACCTTAGAAATATAAAAGCATTCGATTTTATTGTAATAAAGTTTCCACTGAAGAAGGAGTCGATTGACGCTCTGAAACGCGTTCGGAAAATCTCGTTTTTTTACTGAAATATATATATATATAAGGCTCTTGTCGATAGCAGGGTGGGTAAAAAATACGTGTTTTATAATAATGCATTCAGAATTTCCAATTAAAGATAAATTGATATTTATCAAAATTCTATGAAATGTTTTCTGAGAAAAAAATTTATTGAATTTTGAATGAAATTTGAGATTTGTAGTGATGCTTGTAGCCTGAATAGATAATGTTACTTTACTAAATACTGTGCAATAACTGACATTGAATTTACATTATCGAAAGATTACAGAAACAGTTCATGTATAGATAATTTGACTGTATCGGCCTCTCGCCTACACCCCAGGAATAAGATGGAAAAATAATGGAAATGCTGATCATGAAGTACTAATTTAAATGATTCTTTGCATTTTATTAAGAAATAACAAAGTCTGTGATGCTGAAATAATTTAGAACAATTTCGTGATGCAATAAATTCATCGTTATTGTTATACATTAATATTTTCTTGTTCGTCTGTTCAGTTGTTTGCAAAGAAAATGCATTTTCACGCCTCTACCCCAAAAGTGTGGTTCTTTCCCATGACTCATACTGTTAAACAATACGCATATAGAGTGAATTTCAAATAATGATTTCGTACACTTTATGTTGCGAGTGTGTCGCGATATGTATTTATTTTACGTGCAGTTTGTCTTGCATTAGTGTGTGAGTCGCCAGCATTACTTTCATTGTATTTGTCATGATTTCCATTGATTTTGAAATATAAGATTACTTGACTTGGAATTCCTACATCTATCCCATTGAATATTTCATACGTCAATCCCATTGCACTGAATTGACGTTCGAGAGCTGCTGTGCTGCATGAGTGCAGAATAATACTTTAGCAATACCAGATCGCTCCGTCTCAAAGCCGATTTCTTACCGGCTTCCTCTACCAAGTTCAGGATGAGCGTTGTCCTTGAAAAGTCGAAGGAGATGCTTTCGCATAGGGTAAGTGGTCCATGGGCAGTAGACTCAGCATCAGCGATAAAATTCCTAACAAGTTTCGTTTGCTCGGCGGTCATCGTCAATGTTGTCAATACAGATTCGCAGCAAGCAGGCCTACACCTATCGGTGTTTGCACTACTGGCATTGTCGTTCGTTTTTCGATCACATGCTTGCAAGCGTCGTCTTTCATACAGAATATTTCACTCTTTTACAACTTCTCTCATACTTCCATCGTCCTTTTGACCTGTCTAAGAAAATTTAAAACAGTATTCAATGCATGCAATATATATTTTCCATGTAATCTTTAAAATGATTGCATGATATAGTTGACCACTCGATGGGTGATCCATTTTGATGTAGCCTAATGTAAAGATAAAAAAGATCTCCATTAATTTTAGTCGAAAATTATTTTCAGTAAAAGATAAACTTTACAAGACCGGGCTCCGCGTCCACCACTTCACGATCGATGGCAGCGAGCTGGCATATGTTTGTTTGATGTTTCGGCTGCATTCTTGTATGATTCTTAACCGGGGCCAATGGCCATGTGACTCCCTTGGGAGGAATTCAACATGCCAGGGGTGGAATGACGCTCGAAGGAGTATTTTGAATGAGCAAGATCAGTTGATTTCATCCTGGACAGAGAATTGCGACTGCAGCCATAATACATGTAAATCGCCACTCATTGAGATATGTCTATAATAGACGGCGGTATCAGATTTGGTAACTAAGATGAGAAATCGACTCAACATCAGCGAGCGCGTCGATGAGATTGAAACTCACGAACTAATTGATACCTCGAATTCAGGAATTGCGTGCTAGGCATCAGGTTCAATGCAGACATCGTCTTTGAGTATCACATGTAGCTTTTTGCTGTAATCTTTCCTGATAACACTTAATAGATACACATACTTACATAGTAGCCTACTCCCTGATTAGCTACCTAAAAAGTCTAAATTTTAAGCACTGCTTTAAACAATTTGCTTAAAAACACTACCCACCCTGGTCAATAGTATGTGAATGCAGGAATAATTTGAAAAATTTGGCTTTTAAAACTGTTCAAATAATTTTTTGCACTGCAAGAGCCTAATCTCTCCAAAAAACCGAATCTTTTCCCACAAAAATTTTCCCTGTATACTTTTTGAGTCAACACTCTCTACTATATTTCTACGTATTTCTGATAGGCAACCTAAATTTTTATCAAATTTGGCAAATGGAAACATCAAAAGTTTGACTATTAAAAAAGCCATGTTGGAGAATCGAAAATTTGGTCAAGTTTTGTAAACTTAAACATGTGAATAATTTCAAGCCACTAATGGATGATTGGTTTGTCGTGTAACGAAGAAAATTTCAAAAATTCTGGCAAAATGTCACAGAACATTCTCTCTCCGAACAGTGAATGCAGTTTTCATCAGATCGTTGAAGCATGCACTAAATTTCTGCGAAATTACAATTTAGTCGTGTTTGGTGAACTTTAGAGCTCATTGAACTGTATTACTTTAAGACCTGAGTTTCCAGTATTTATGTATTGCTAGAATTGATATTCGCATCATTGTATTGTCACTTGAGAATGGAATCAGCAGAATTCTGAAACCTCATGATTTTTGGTTCTCGATCTCGTAACATCATAAAAATGTTTCACACCTACGGAGAAGCACATTTACACAATTGGTATCTACAATCTCAGTTGAAAATCCTAGAAATGTATAGTGACATTATCCTTTTCTGACTAATTACTACACAAATATGGTTCAGTAAAAGATGAAAGTTGTAGTCAATTTATTACCGATTTCAGATCCCAATCACACTCAATAAAATATAATGTCTGCAGATTGCTCGAAATGCTAATTTGCATAAAATCAAACCATTTCGTTGAACAAAATAACACATTACAAAAACCGGTCAGTCTGTGACGATACCGGCCGTCAAAAATGTTTTATCATTGAACTATATTGCTTAAAATCATCTGACAGGGAATCAGGGCCACTTAACTTCCCCACTGTCGCTGCCTATAATCCTGGCATTTAATTGACAAAATAACAGATGGTGAGTGAAGGAAGACTCAAAACGAATCATAGGCTTGACGGATTTTCCTTCATCAAATTTTGCCACAAAACTATTAAAAATTAACGACATCAATGAAGCAAACAAGGTCTTCAATCAACGCACTGCTCCAAACACAGCCCCTAAATACATATAAATACACATCCTCTGTACGTGCATACAGTATAAGTATTTCTTCTACCGACTAAGTAGCAGATGCTTTCCGGATGCTGGTTGAAGTGATCATTTGCAAGAATTGTGCAAACAAATTTCATAGTGGAAGTTTCTTCCCGTATCAAAGTGTTGCCTTCACATTATTGTGGGAAGAAAATTAGAGTTTTGTATTTTGTCAGGTGTTCTTCGATATCTGCAATACGGTGCAAACATAGCCTATTATGAAAGACAGATAAATTTAAGGAAAATGCAAGTGAAAAAATATTCCCATGTGGTCGTCACATCCTGATAAGTTTAATTCACAGCATTTGAAATGTGGAAGTAAGCTGCTGAAGATATGCATTTTGATGAGCTTGCGTCTTAAATTCATCGTCATTCGCAAATGTGTAGAGCTTTATTTGAAATTGTAGAAATTGATAGATAATCGTACTCCGTGCAGAAGATATAATTCTCATAAAAATACTTCGTACAGTGAATACGTTATGTGTCGCAGCTACTGCCATTTGTGCAGTTTGATTAAGTGTTGTAGTCATATTCATCATCGCATTTTCTCGAATAGGAACCAGGGTTGCATCCTTGGGTGCAGTCTATTACAGTAGCTGTTCCACGAAAGGGTGGCGGTCTATTTTTCACTATCTCCCACTCCAATTTTCGTGCGCGTGCACGCAACGCATGGATTCATCTGTTTCAGATATTCTTTTATCCAGAATTTACTATATTTTATGCACTTATCTGTTTCAGATGTTCCAGAATCGATTTCCGATACGATCTTTCCAAATGAATTTCAGACATTTCCGAACAGATTTCAGAATTTCAAATGTTTATCAGGAATCTTAGATCTGAAATCCATCTGGAAATGTCTGAAATAAATATGGAAAATGTGCAGACCCTATATATGATGTTGTGTATACTATTGACTGAAAAATTAATAGTAATGACTCACTGGCACTGCATTTTCGGGAAAATTTCTCACAAGATGACACATTTTGGTATTTAAGATTTAAGCTAGGTTCTCTTCTGAGCGGTCCCTTATCTTGCAAAATATTGTTTCCGAAACTGATGAACGAGTTGCTACTTTGCAAAATTTTCCACATTTTATGTACATATGCAAAATTTTATTTTGTAAATGGATCTTATCATTTAATCAACGCTTTCAGTATTAAAGTTATCTCTCAGAACACAGATCCTTCTGTCTTTATCTTACTCCTGAACTATCAAGATACTTTGTAATCATTATGAATTTTTGCAATATGTCTGAAGATCAAAAAATCGAAATTTGGATTTACTTTTTATAGCACAAAAACCAAAGAAATAGAACATAAATCAGAATTCAAATTCACAAAAACACGACAAAAGCACATTCATGACAATTTTTATGCAATAGATTAGAATGAAAGGATGGAAACTGTCTCGGCCCACAAAATAGCTGCGCTTTAGAGCCGCGGATACTGCTAATGTCATCGTAAAACTTACATGAATTAGACCTATAAGAATAGTTGACTTCTACCAACAAATAATAATTTTTCTGGTTAAATTGCATTCTAGTGAATTGATTGGTACAACTGCGTTTAATCATACAACTTTTGTGCCTCAAGCATTGCAATAAAACATGCCTATACAATATACATGCGTACATCTAGACTAAAAATTAGACTACAAAATCAGTTCTCTATCAGGGATTTTGATGAAATTTCAGTATTTTGATTGAATTTTAAAAATCTATGATTTATATTTTGAATTTGAATTGATTTTTATTTTGAATATTTTGAATTATTAGTCTGAAGGTGAGTCCATGCGAGTAATCTATATTATCATTTGAAAGTTTACCAAGTATGTTGTGTATTTAGGTTGTGATTGTGAATGCAATTCGGCGCAATAATTTGTAAGTCAAAGAGGTAGGTTGAATCGTCTTGCGTGATTTTGATGTGTTTCATAGTCCGGTATGGATAGGGCTAATCGCTCTAACATTTCAATAAGACAGCATTATGATTTGACTTTCCACGTATCATAGGCTAAGAAAGTGTTTTCAATGATGCTGTAGCCATCTCAGACTTTGTAAATGCGTTCAGTATATTCCCCAGTGCTGGAGTTAAGCCATGTGCAGTTAGTATTCAGTGATACATGTCAGTTAAATTTTTTTTGTGAAGAGTCTCAGGTAGAGCTAACATGACTGACAGCTCATGTGTCATTTATTTATCAAGTATGTTTAACACCTCTACATGTGTATATTGCTAATCGGATGAATAGAGAGCTCGCATCGTCTACTGTTAGAACATTTGCCACATGTAAAACATTCAAATTTCTTGAATCAAACATTTTTTTTCATTGCTTTAAGGATCAGCCTATCTTGTTTTGAAATGTGATCATTCAGTGACGTGACATGACGGCGACTAACTTTACGATGGCTCACATGGAATTGTTGCAATATGTAATGCAAGTCCAGATCGATTGTCTGTTGGCGTTGCCCTGCGTGTTTGTTCCTAAATTGCATTAAAAAGTACGACTTAACTAAAACAAATGAGTTTAAGAGACAAAGAAAGGGCACAGTTCTTATGATTACGTCCAAGTAGCTTTACTTCAGAAGTTATTGTTCCATAGTACTTTATATTGCAAGTCTGCTTTACAAATCTGACTGCGATGAAGTATTTTGTTTAGAATAACATCTTCGCCCTTATAAAGTTAATGGACAGTATTACGACTATTGAAAATGGCTACTTTTCTGTCCATGCCATAAGTGGTGGGCATAATTCTTTAAAATCCGCTAATGAATAGTTCATTAACGGGAGCCACATTTTGCATTGACGAATTTTGCGTCAATTTGAATTACCATTATATATTTTAGTATTACAATATAATCGAAGGATTTACATTATTTTCTCATAACTTCGTTGATTCACGGCGATTGCTTGCTACTTCACAGACTTCTTTCTTTTTATTTGATTGAGTTATCTTGCGTGTGATTAGCCGCATGTATTTAGTATGAAGCTTGGATTTTCCCTATGAGATAAAAAAATGATAACATGTTTTTACTGAGTGGGCATCGCAGCTCCCATGTTCTGTTATTTAGGCTAAACCTAATGCACTTATTTACTTCTGTGCATGCATATTTTCACGCCCATATTTCTGTAAATTTCTGCGTTGGAGAGTAATGGGAAGAAGACCGTTCCAGGACAACGAAAAATTCAGAAAAATTGGTATTTTTAAAAACGCCTAAATTTAAGAATTTTGGTCATTTTTTCAGGTTATGAAGACTTAAATTCATAAATTTAGGCGTTTTTAAAAATACCCAATTTTTCAAATTTTTCAAAATCTCAAATTTGAGAATTACAATTTTTACCTTGAAAATCATGACCGTTCCAGGACACCGAAAAATCATAAAAGTTAAGAATCTTAAATTTTAGAATTACAATTTTCACCTTGAAAATCATGACCGTTCCAGGACACCGAAAATCATAAAAGTTAAGAATCTCAAATTTTAGAATTACAATTTTTATCTTGAAAATCATGACCGTTCCAGGACACAACATCAAAAAAAATTGGTATTTTTAAAAACGTCTAAATTCTTGAATTTTATCCATTTTTCAGGTTTTTAAAATATGAGATATCTAAAATTATGTGTCTAAAAATATTTCTTTAAAAATGAAAGAAACAAAAGTGGAAGAAACCTCAACTGGGACGAAAATGGAAGGAACCTCGAGAATATATCCTTCGTTATCACAATTAAAACAAGTGAAATGGACATTGAAAAAATGAATAAAGAAAAACACAAAGATAGAGTTAGATATATGAAACATAAGGAATCTCAATTATTATCAAGATTAGAGCATTATAAAAAATTAAGAAAGAGATGGTCTAAAGTTAAGAATGTAACACAAGGTATTGGAATACTTTTAACAATAAGTTTAGGAGTATTTACAATTGTTATATCTTCAGGTGTTTTAGTAATTCCAGTAGTTGCTACTGCTTTAACAGGTACGGGTGTTTTTACAACTTCACTTGCTACAATGTTAGATAAATCTTTAATAACTAAGAAACGAAAATCATTAAAAACTAAGCATTTACATATTAAAGAAGTCTATGACAAATTGCATTACTACTTTCAAAGAGTATGTGATGATAATGTTATTACGTTAGATGAGATTGAAAAATTTGATCAAATAGCTAATGAAGTAAATCAAATATCATTTCAATTTCAGTCAGAAAAAGTTCATGACAAGAATAAACAGGATGGCAAAATTTCTAGTGATGGTAAAATTTCTAATTAAGAAAATGATTAAGTTTTTTTAGAAGAGCTAAAAACTTTAAGCGAAAATTTAAGCAAAACTTTAATAAGCAAAACTTTATTAAACAAAACTTAAAACGAAAAGATGTCAAACAACAAAGCAATAAAAAACAATTTGTTCAGTAAAATGTCTTTGTTGTATTCCAATGTTACCACAAAATTCAAATATTATATTTTAAAAAAAATATAAAAATATAACATAAAAAATGGATAAAATTAAAGCTGATAATCAAAAAAATATATATAAAAATAATATAAAAATATAATATAGAAAATGGATAAAATTAGAGCTGATAATTTTAAAAGAATTAGTCAATTAGACGCGTTAATAAAAGAAAAAAATATTATGAAAGAAAATCATCTTCAATATAGAATGAAAAAAGTTAGTATTCAATCTAATATGTTTGATAAAAAAAATTAATTGAAGAAGCAAAAAGTGATTATGAAAAAATTGTCGAACCATTCAAAACTCTTGAAAAAGAAAATAATGAAAAACGGGTAGATATAGCGGATCCAGTATTTAAAACATTATTAGATGATTATGGTTTGTTAGAAGCAAATATAGGAAAAAAATTACCAAAATCTATGTTATTTGAACATTCAACTTTCTTTTTAGATAAAAAATTATTTGCAAGATTTTATCTTGGTGGTAAAGAAATACATCCACAACCTTTACGGGGGTTAATTTTTACACCAGATAAATCACCTATTAGTTTAGATAGAAATTTTGTTGATCTTTTAAGAGGAGCAGATTTAAAAAATTATGCTGTAGAAGATCTCATAAAATATAAAGCTATGTTAGATAGAGTTGGTGCAGCAAAATCTCTTAGACGTTATAAACAATTACAAAATTTATTATCAACGGGAGTTAAAGTAGGAAAAGATTTTAAAACAGAAACAACTGTATTTTTACCAGATGATCCACAAGAATTACTAAATAGATTGAATATTTTAATATCTGCAATAAAAGAAGGACATAATTCTAGTTTCAATGAAATTCATGCTGTATTGAAAAGACTGTTAGAAAAGAAGATTCTAAATGAAGAGGATTATAAAGTATAGCTGAAATATGTTGTTTTTAATTTTTATGAAAAAAAATATTTATTTAAAATTTTAACTAAAAAATGTGTTCAGCAGATTTAGACAAAATTAATAATCATTTAGAAAATCTAACAGAGATTTTGGGTTCATCAAAATTTAGTACGGCGTTAAAAATTATAACAACTACTTCATCACACACTTGTAATTTAGAACCCATTCTACATTTGGAACAAAATAAAAATTATCAAATTGCATGGACTAGTTTCTCCACATTTAACACTATTCAAAACGTTATCCAAGATGTGAATGATCAATTTAGATATTCTACTGATAAAGGTAAAACATGGAAAATACTAACTTTTCTTCCTGGTTCTTACGAAGTTGAATCAATATCAAATGAAATTAAGAGACATTTAGGTATACCATTTAAAGATAAGAAACAACTACATTTTGCAGTTGAACCGGCAGTTAATAAATTTTCTCTTACTTTAGACGAAAATCATCAAGTTGATTTTAATCATGATAGATCATTGTCAAAGCCATTAGGATTTAATAAACAAACCTATAGTTAAGGTTATCATTTAGGTGAGAAGATTCCAAAAATAACTGAAATAAATTCAATTGTTGCACATTGTGACATTATTGAAGGAGGATATATAAATGGTAAATTGTCAAATTTAATATTCAGTTTTCCAGCTTTTACTGTACCCATTGGCTATAGATTAAATGTAATTCCACAAGCATTAATATATTTCCCTATTACAAGAAAAACTATTAACAGTATTAACATTAGAATCACTGATGAGTAAGGACAAGAAATAAATTTTGGAGGTGAAGAGATTATGATAGATCTTTTGTTCAGAGAAGTTTAATTTTCTTTTTCTTCTTTAAAAATAAAAATAAAATAAAAATAAAAATTATTTCATTAAAAATGAGTGAAGTGCCCCCATTAAATAAAAAAAGCTTAAATTTAATCATCATCAAAATTTATCTAATAAAGTTTTGTCAGTTATTTGTGGAAGATCGGGTTGTGGAAAAACGTATCTATTATTTAAAATTTTAACGACTCCAAATTTTTTGGCTTATAACAATCCTATAATTTATACAACAACAGCAGAACAACCTGTTTATCAATTTTTTAAAATATGGATTTGAAAATAATCTTAAAAAACAGCAATTGCTTCGTTATTCAAAGAATATGAAAAATCTGAAGATGAAGAAGAAATAAGTTCGTGGTGTGAAGAAGCAGCAAAAATAATCAGTTAGTAGCATCTAATAAAAATAAACATATAAAGATACAATTAATAGATGATAGTGGTAATATGCAAGATCCTAGTAATCTAGATAAACGAATGAAACATTGTGTAATTTTTGATGATTGTGTTAATGATAGAAATCAGTCAGTTCAGAGAAATTATTTCACAAGAGGTAGACAAAATAACTGTAGTGTTTTTTATTTAACACAAAGTATGTATTCATTAGACGGAAGTGTTATTAGAAAGAATGCAATATATTTGTACTATTTGAAATAAATGCAAGAAAGCTAAGTGATTTGTTAAGAGATTTATGTATAAGAGATAAAGATGAATTTAAACATTCGTGTAATAATGCTTGGTCAAAAATTTACGGCTTCATTACAATTAATATTGATAAAAAAAATTCATGATAGAGTTATCGAACAATTGTCTACCGAGTGATAAAAAATATACAAATATAGTGTTATAATATTTTTTTATCAAATTTGTCTATCTTAAAAATTAGAAAATTAAAAAGGTAAAGTAGTTATTCCATCAGGTAAAATTTTTCTTTTATCATCAAATGGATCTAATGCTAATTTATGTTCCTCTTTTAAATACATTTTATGTTTCTTTGAATTAAGTCTATAATTGCATGCTGGTTTTATTTTATTATTAAATAATGTATTCTTATAATCTTGAAATGTTATTTAGTTAGCCACTGATGCCTTTGAAATTCCTTTTAATGTTTTATGTGTTTTAATATTATTAGTTGTGTTACAACAATAACATTTAGATTTTAAAAATATAGCTTCTGTTATGAAATCTTCATTTCCTTCTAATTCATCTTTTACTTTACATAAATCAGAAGGATGAATGATATCTTTTATTTTATTAATTTCTTCATCAAGTGAAGAATTATACGGTATTGTTAATTCTAAAAAACGGAATCCGTATCTGTAAAGTGTAATTTATAGTTTTTGCCATAAGCAGGTGCTAAATAATCATATATAAATCTATACATAAATAGTTTAGCTAATTCTAGTATAGTGAATCCAATAAAATTAAACTGATCATGTTTTACGCTGATTCGACGTAAATGTACAGCACATAGATTATCACTAAATCTAGTAGTTCTTTTATATGTAGGTTTCCTTGTTAAATTTTGAAACCTATCTCTATCATAAACTATTTCAATATTTTGTCTATTACGCACATTTTCTAAAGTCTTACCATAAAATGCACTATTCATTAATTTGAAGAACACGTTTCCAAAATCATCTTTATTTCTTTTAGCTATTTTACGTTTTTCAATATTGAACTCGATATAATTTTTTAACCACCTAGATTTTTTATACACTAGTTTTCGATGTATTTTAGTGAGAATCATTCCATGTTCTAAATACCAATCTAGCATTCTTCCTTCGACAACATACTTTCCTTTATTACTTTGTGTTAACATTAGTTTTTTTGTTGGTCTGTAGTTCTTACGAATTAAAGATTTTTGATAATCTGTGAAATCTTCTATATTGGGAATTTTGATTTCAGGACAGAAAGGATAATATTTTGTTGCGCTTTTTATATAATCAGGGTATACTAAATCAACTTCATATATATGACCATGATTATAATTTCCATCATATGTAGGTTCGTATTCAAGAATATTGCACCATGACATTTCACCTGTTGGTAATTCTTGTATCATGCAAGAAGAATATAAGCTATTAAAATCATAATATAACAAACAGTTTTCTCTCATGAATTCATTAACTGCTGCTTGACTCTCTTCATTTGATATAAGTCCTTCTATATTTTGATTAAACAATTTTTTAAACTGATCGCTTTCTTCTGGAGATAAAGGTTTATATATTCCATAATCATCAGGATTTACTTTTGTATTGTAACACTGTACATAACGATTACCTAAAACTGATGAAACACCACCTCTAATACCAGATTCAAAAAATAATTATTTATCATATGTATTTTCTTTATACTGTTTAAGTTTAACACCAGTATGTTTTAATCCTGCTAACCATGTTAAACCTGGTGTAGAATAACAATAACATGGATCTCTTCCATAATATTCTAAACACATATCACGAACGTTTTCAAATAGATCAGCTAGTATTAATATATCTATCTGAAGATATTTCATTGTATAATCGTACATTGTTCTACAATTTAACTCTCTCAAATTCTTTTCAGCTTCTGCATAGTCTTCTTCAGATATTTGTGATTGTTTTAATGTTGATTTAAATTTATTTATTGGAGGAAGTTTTTGTTCTTTCATTATTTCATTTATTATATTTATGTCTCCAGTTATATATTCATACGGAAATATGCCTTTTAAAGGTTTTAAATTATATTTATTTAATATTTTACATTGTTCAGGTTTCAAAGCTTTTCCCATAACATCTAATGAATAAGGAGTAAAAAATCTAAATGCATCTAAAATTCTAATACAACCTAATTGCATTGAAAAATATTCTTCTTCTTGTTTACATAGTACATTTATTTGCTGTTGTTGTAATTTTTCAGATGAAAATAAATCTTTCATTACTAAATGGAAATCATATTTAGAACCATTGTAGAAATATAAAGGAACAAGGTTATATTAAAATTTATTAGCATTAAGATTACAAGAATTATGTGCTGCACCTCTATATAATCCATTTAGATGATCATGATCTTTTACTTTGTAGGCAGAGCCGTCGCCTCGCTTAAAAGTTGTAAATTCTTTTCCACAGTAATAACAATTTTTTTCATAAGCAAAATTAATTTTTTCTTCATCGGTTAATGGAAGCATTGGTATATTTGTTTCAAGCAATTGTGAAAAACGTCCTTGTAATTCTTCTACTTTCTTTGTAAACATTTCTGAACTATCTTCACCATAGTATTGATAATATTCTGATTTAAATAATTCAGGATAATTTGAATGAATGTACATTCCCCAACATAATGGTTTTTGTTCAAATAAATATTTTTCTTTACTTTGTTCAGGTGCACTTTTTTCATAATTACCATTATCAGAATTTTGTGTTATGTTAACATTATATGCTTCGAAATCACAATAAATAGTAAAGGGTACTTTATTTTTAAAATAATGTCTATTATATATTAAATAATCATCTATAGGAAAAGTATTTTCAACTGCTTCATTTTGTTGACAATTCTCCAAATGTCTATTCATTTCTTCTTTAGTTCTAAGGCTCGTCTTACATTGGAGACAGGGAAAATTAGAATTATCTGAAGTTTTTGTAAATAAAGAAACATCTTTACACAATATAAAATGACCCTGATAATGTAATATATTCGCTTGTGCTGATTGTTTTGTTTGTTTTAATTTTTCAAATTTATCTTGATATATTTCATGTGTTAAATCGATATATCTTGTAAGATCATATACAGTTTGATAATTCTTTTGCTTAATTATTTCTAACTGTTGTTCATATTCTTTATTATATTGTTCTTTATATTGTTGTTGACATTTTCTAAAACATTCATTTATTTTTTGATTGGCTTCATTTAATTTCTATTGTCTTCATTTAATTCTTTTTTGTCTTTATTTAATTCTTGAATCGTTTCTATCTTATTTTGATATTTATGGTGATATTCTTGTAGTAACATTCTTAATTGTTGAAAATAATCTATTTTACATTTTGATAAAATTTTATTTAAATTCTGCAATTTTTGTTGATATTCTAAAGATAAAGATGAATAACTGGAATCATAATCATAATTAAAATTACGTCCTTTATAATTATTATGATTAATCATTATTGGTGATAATGTTTTAACAATTTCAAATTTTTCAGTACATATTACAGTATATTTCTTTGGTAAAAAATATCATGATGCATGTAATTTCCTCTATCATTATATAATATTTCTGATTGACATACGTTTTTATTATTCAAATAAAATTTTTTTGAATCTGAGTAAAATTGAGTAATATTACCATTAGAAACATAATTCACATTTAATTCAAAAACATTTACTTCTATTAAATTTTTATTCTTTTTATGAAACTTCATTAATTTATTACAATGATATGGAAATTCATCTAAGCCATCAGAGAGATCAAATTCATTTATGTACTCTTCTTCATTATAATGACTTAGTCTTTCTTTGTGATATTATGCAGGATGTAAATGTGCTATAATACTCCACAGAAAACAACGTTCATCTTCATTTTTTATGTTGATTATTTGTGGTGAACTGAAAGGTAAAGGAACATAATTACCACCAGTATTATGTTTATATTTATCAATTACTATTTTCTTAGATAGTATTTTAACAAATCTCCAACCAGATTCACGTAACTGGGCTTCAATTATACAATTTTCTAATTGATTTATCATCGATTCAAAAATGGGTTGTATATCATTTACATTATGAATTTCTTGTGAATTTGTAAAATGTCCTTGTATTATTTCTTCAGGAATTCCATTAGGTCCATTTTTTGTATAAAGTACTTCTACATTCATATAACATTTGAAAGAGTTCTTAAATATTTTGAAAAAGTTTGTTAATACATCATAAAAAGTTTTATCGGTTTCATTATATTCATCAGATTCATCAAATAAATATTTTATATCTGTTAGGGGCGAAGCCCTAGAACCTTCGGTTCGTTCAGCTTCATCAAATTCATCTATTTCGTTAAATTCATCAGTATCGCTAAATAAATATCTTCCATCTGGTACATGTTCATCTTCACTATTAAAAACTTTTTATATTCCGAATGTGAATAATCATCAAATATTTTTTTAACTTTTATATCAGTAGGTAATGTTTCTAGATAGTTTTTATAATTATTTAATTTTAATATATTTCCTTCATCAACTCGATCTACATTTTGTAAATGCAATTTACTTTGTAAATGAGATTGATAACTTCTTTTTGTTTGCAACTTTCTTTTACATAAGATACAATAAAACTTTTCCATTTTTATTTTTTAAAGAAAAAATTTGTGTTTTAATTTTTTGATAAATTTTTTAGATAAAATGTTTAGATAATTTTTTTAAAAAAGAAACAAATTTGAATTGAACATGTACCAGTTTTAAACCATTATCGTCATCCTACAAATCCTCTTACACCAAAACAAGAAGTTAAATTTTTATTATCACCATAAATATATGCATTTTGTAAAAGATTATAAAATAAAACACGGTCTATCAAAATATACTAAAAAAATGATTTTCCACTTTGTTTAAGAAGTTTCCGTGTATTTTTAGCATACAATAATTTATGGTGGTTAATTAATAAAGATAATTTAACAGTATATAATTTAAAAACATTACAAAATTAAATCTTCCTCCCTTTATTTAAAAATAAAATATATAAATCTATCTGTAAAATATATAAATCTATCTGTAAAATATGTAAATAAAATATATAAATCTATCTGCAAAATATATAAATAAAATATATAAATCTATCTGTAAAATATATGAATAAAATATATAAATCTATCTGTAAAATATATAACTCTATCTGTAAAAATTATAACACATCATTTGATGAATTACTAATTATATCACCAACACCATTTATTATTGGTTATATGCTATCCTCATATGTTTGTTTTACTTCATCATATGTTTGTTTTGATTCATCAATTGTAGATTTTGCTCCAGATAGAAATGGTTTTGTTTTTTTAAAGGCGTTTCTATTATCATTCATTGCAGTTTCTAAGAACGTTAATGTTTCATTATCTTGTAATCTATTGGGTATTGGTATACCAAATTTTGCATTTAAATAATGTATATGTAAATAAAATGTATCAGGAATAATTTTCAGTGGTACTTTTGATTCAGATTCTAAAAAGATAATTATTTGTTCTATAACTTGACTTGATAAATTTTTCGCATTTGAATATATTCTAATATCAAAATCTTGAGAGTTATTATAGATTTCATATTCAGTATCGACTAATATATTCAAATCTTTATCATACACTTGCATATGTTCAATTATGGTATCAATTCGTATTATTCCATATTTATGTTGTGTATAATGTGATAAAGGCATATTTATTATATAATTTTTATTAATATCATTAAAGAATGCTGCACTATTTTGTGTAGTTGTAAAAAATCTTTGAATGTTTTCTCTAATCTTATTATCTACATCACAAGCTTTATGAGCTAATACAACTATTTGTATATTTTGATGTCTTCCTTTTGTAAATATTTCTGACATATTTTTTTGTTTTGATAAACTTGCAACATGATCTAAAATTAATAAAGATTTATTTTCAGGTGTACCAGCAAAATTTTTCATATCTTGTAACTCATCTAATTGTCTATCATTATAAACGTTTGTAAAAGTTGGCCATTCAGAAGTATGCATACAAAAAATATGTACTTTTGTTTCATCCTTATAATGTTCGTTTATATATTTTTTAGTAAATGTAGTCTTTCCACCTCCAGTTTTACCGTGAACAATGAAATGTAAATTTTCTTGATTCATTCTACCTTGTGAAACATTTCTATCGTTAGCCTTATCTTTAGTCTTATCCTCTTCATCCTTCCATCCTTTAAAACTTTTTATTTCTTGTTTAGAAAATTTTTCCTCTTTTGATCTTCTGATAAAAAATAACCCCATCGATTACCAATAAACCTAACACAATGATACATAATAAATAAAAAAATGCATGCAAACAATAATTTTATACAATGAAATTGTAAAAAAACACAAGACGCGAAATATTTGAATGTTCCATTTTTTTACTAGAATAAGAATTGGTAAAAAATTTTTTTTCGTTGGTTCTTCTGAATATTTTTTATTATATATATTATCATCTATAGTATTATATCTAGTATTATATTTAGAATTATCTAAAACATTATTAAAATGTTTTACATATTCTACTTCATCAATTTGAATTGAATTTTGAGGTGTTTGTGTATCTTGAAACTCATTATTATCTAAATAATTATTTATCATATCATTTAATGCATTAAGTGATTTACGACTTCGATTACTTTTATTACTTTTATTACTTTTAATTATAACCGGGGAATACAATTCATCTAAATTTCCTCTATTATTCATTATATATTTTTTAAATAAAAATTTAAAAAATTATGATTTGTTAATTCCGGACTAGCATTCCTACACTGTAATGAGTGCAAAATACCTGTGTAGGACCTCCGGAATGTATAGGAAATAAACCGGAATTTTGTTCCTATACTCAAAAGAAGTATTTTCCGAACCTCTCCTCTCTTCCAGAATGCGTAAGATTATTTTGACTAAAAGAATAACTTATTATTTCTAAAAATAATTTTCTATTATAAATAAGATTATTTTAGTACAAATTAGACTATTTTAATCTAAATTTATAATAAAAAGTAACTTTAATCTAATATAAAGTATTATTATTTTAATCTAGTTTAAAAATAAAAAGTAATTTTAATCTAATATAAATTATTATTATTTTGATACAAATTATTATTATTTTGATATAAATTATCATTGTTTTGATGTAAATTTTTATTAAAATGTGGATTTAAATTAGGACAAAGTGATGTATGTCGTAGAAAATTTTTCTTCAATATAATTTTTTGACAACCTCTACACTTTACTTTTTCTTTTAAACAATCCTTGCACTGTTATTTACTATCATAAAACTCTGTCTTAGGTTTAAGGATTTGACAATTTGTACATTGTCTTGTAGAACTTATACAAGAACTATAATGATTAGTAATTCCTTGACTTGCAAAATATGTATTACAATTACGACATTGCTGATCTTTCATTTTATCTTTTTTATCTTTTTTAACCTCCTCTGGTTGCTCACATAATTTTAAATGGCGTGCAAAATTTTTAGAAGTTATATTTCTATTACAACCAGAACAAATTTTTTTCATATTACATTCCATGGTTTTCCTGGTTTCTGTAAATTTATTTTTTGATCTACGTTATTATTATCTACATAATTATTTTGAGCAATATTATTTTGAGTAATATTACTTTGAGCAATGTTATTTTGAGCAACATCGTTTTGAGCTAAATAATTATTTTTTCTAGCCGTATAAAGATTTTGTCCTTGTTCTGCTATAAACAAATGTTGCAATTGGTGTACTGATTGATTAGGTTGAATATTATTATTATTATTATTAGGTTGTGTATTTTTTTGAAATTGATTCATATGCATACCACATGGTGTGTTTTTCATATGAGAATATAATACCGTTGGGTTAAAAAAACGCGTCTTACAAACTTGAAAAATTTGAGACATTTCCATTTTTTTATTTTTATTAGAAAAAACTTTATTTTTTGTTTTTATTTTCCATGACAGATGTTCTATGTGAGAAAAAAATTAATTATTTATTAATTAATTAACTTATTGTTAAAAAATTACATTTTTTATTGTTAAAAAATGATGCTACCAAATGTTGGTGGAGGTGCATATATTCCAAATAATCGTGAATCAGAAATAGAAATAGAAAATTATATCATGAAAACTGGAGACGTTTTATCTGGTCCATTGCATCTTTCTATTCTTCCGCAACAAAATACAGAGTTAACAAATAAACAATATGTTGATACACAAATCAATGACTCAATAGAAAAATACATAAACGATGTTTTGGTTCCACTGATGAATGAAGTAAGGTTGCTTAAACTTAATGACAAATCATTAACCGAAAAATTATTAAAACTTGATAAAAAGGATAGAGAGCTAGAAGCAAATATAGCAAAACTTTTTAAAAAGATTTCAGAACAATCAAAAATTTTAATATTACTTTCTATAAATTTAAAATCTGCAGTCATTAAAATAAACATCAGATAAAAATGTTAAAAGAACAATTAGAAGATGAAATAGAAAAACTTCCTGAAAGAATTAAAAAAATTTAAAGCAGTTACAAACTACATTCCAAAAAAGTGTTGATGAATTAAGTTCTAAAATTACTCAACAAATTAAAAAAATAAATCATTTGATAATTGAAGTAAAAGCACCTAATCAAAAAGATGATAAAATGAAAACTCTTAAAATCAATTTAGAAAATGAATTAAAGAAGAACTTGCAAGAAAAATCTAAAGAAAATAAAGAACAGTTAGATGCTGTTAAAAAACAATTAGATGTTCTTAAAGTTCAATTGAATGCTTTAAAAACAGAATTAAAGAAAAGTGAGAAAAAATTAGAAGTGACTGAAAAAGATATGAAAGTACATCACACACTGCTTGACGCAATAGATAAAGTGCAACGGAAAATTAATAAAGTTATCACGAAGTTGTTGTCCATTCACACACGTAAATCTTAATAGAACCTTGTTCAGAGGCTTTAGCCGATCGGACCAAAGGTCCTCAGGTTACTAATCAATCCTAAACGTATATCTTAACGTAAATATTTTTTCCAAAAGTCAAATTTATTCCTAAAAAATGCCTATAATTTATAAACACAATCTTAGACATTTTGCTTCAAATAATAAAATTGCTCATGAGCCATCTATGAAATCTGTTTACCATCATAACAATGTGGAAACAATTCAAAAAGTAGGAGCTGGCATCTTTTCTGGCATAGGAAGTATCGTTAACTTGATTAAAAATAATAAAGATTTGACTACAACTGCTGCAAAAGGAGCAGCTGCTATAGGTAGTACAGCTAGTGCAATATCAAATGCTGTTAAGTCTCAAAACGAATTAAAACAACTAGAAACTATTCGTAAACTTAAGAATGATTCTGAAGAACTAAAAAAATTAAAAATACTTTCAGAGGAAACAAGAAACAAAATTGCTAACATAGCTGCAGGGTCTGAGAGTAAACATGAGAAGAAATCAGGCGTAGCCATAGAACCTACGGTTCGTTCAATTGAAGAAATAAGAGGTAATGGTGTGAACAGCGGAGCTGGTTTAGCAAAATTCTAAAATTATATTTTAGTAAAAATCTTTTTAGGTGTGAGAAATTTTTCTTCTGTGTGTGAGAAATTTTTTCTGTGTGTGAGAAAAAACAAAAAAAGTCAAATTATTTTTTATAAAAATGTCTTCTTTTATCGAAAATAAATTTAGATTCGACGATCCTCCGTTCGTCAGTTATAATCAAAAAAAGAATGACTACATAAGAATTGCCATGAATCCCGGATCTTCCAGTAGAGTAAATACTAGAGGTGATTTAATCTTTGAAGTTGATAATCAGCAAAGTTATATATATCTACTTGGTTCCTTTTTTCACTGTGAATATTCTTTATATAGTGATGCCAATTTTACAACACCATTACCAGATGCCGATAATATTGCATTAGAGAATAATTTTTTTCCAAGATTATTTACACAAATGCGTTTAGATGTTGCAACTCAAAATATAGAAACAATAAGTGATTCTCCAGGTGTAATTAATACAATGCTTAGATTTGTAACAATTAGTGAAAATAATGAAAAGTATGAAATCGAAGGTTGGTTTCCTGATACTAATGATGGTATAATTGTTGATGATTTAACTCGCGCTGGAACAGATGCAGCAGGAATTGCGAAAGATGTAGAAAATATTGCAAATCATTTAAATAAAACAAACAGTAGTGCATATAAAGAAAGACGTGAATTTAACAAGAAAAGTAAACAGACAGTAAATTGGTCATTGTCTCCATTATTCGGATATTTAGATTATGACAAAATATCATGTCAATTAAAATTTAAATTAATAATTCATCGCACAGCAAATAATGAATTAATCTTTTGTGGTAAGACTGGAAAAAAAGCATATTTAAAAATTGATAGACTTGAATGGTGGATAAAACATATTACTCCTAGTTTAGAGGCTGAAACAGGTATTGCAAATAGATTGAACACTAACAAACCAATTCCAGTAAATTTTCTAAAACGTACTGCTAGTTCTGTCATTTTTGCTGAACAAAGATTTAACTGGCATTTTACTAGAACTTCGAATACTCCAAGATATTTATTACTAATTTTTCAAAGAAATAATTCTCCAAGTTTTGATAAGAACAACAATCTTTTTCATATTAATACAATTCGAAGTTTACAAGTTGCTTTAAATCAAACCCGATATCCAATTGATCCATTAAGATTCGATGATACCAATAATCAATTTATGGAAGGATATGATGCTTATAGAAATCTTTGTATAGAATTTGGAGTTGAACCACAATTAACTCCTGGAGATTGGAGACATTTATATCTTGTTTTCTGTTTCGATTTAAGTGCACAATCTGAAGATATTGTTAAAAATGGTTGTGATGTAACAATTAATATTGAAAAGAATGATTCCACAACTTCATTGATGGCTCATGGTTTATTGTTAGAAGATGCGAAATATTCTATTGAAGTTCTTAATGGAAAGATGGCTAGAATCGGCTAAAGCCTCTGAACAAAGTTCTATAGGTTAGTAACCTGAGGACCTTTGGTCCGATAGGTCAATTAAAATTTTTGGTAACTTCAAATTTTTTTTATAACTAAAAATTCTGAACTTAAAATTTTTTTCATAGCTAGAATAGATTAAAATTTTTTATTAAAAATGTCGCAAGCGAAAAGTAGCAATAAGAATAATAAATCGGTTGAATTAAAATTACGTAACATTGTTGACAAAAATACACCTAAAACTGCTACGGTTGACAAAAAGGAAGTATTACATAAGTAAACTAATGATAGAGAATATTAAATTACAAGAAGAAAAGAATGGAGGAATTCTACCATTAATTCCTCTAATAATAGGAGGTATAGCAGCAGCAGGAAGTGTTGCAGGCGGGACAGCTGGTATTGTCCGGGCAGTAAATAAAAATAAATCAGAGAAAACAGCATTAGAAGAACAAAAACGTCATAACAGAGAGTTAGAGAAAGTTGCTAGGGTGAAGGAATAGTAGATAATTTTATTAGTAAATTAAATTTAGTTGATAAAGGAAAACGAGTTCTTAAAAATATTCTCCACAATGTTGATGACTTGATAGAAATATAAGAAACTAAAGATAGTTCTGGAATATATCTAAGTCCTAGTATGATTCGGTAAAACATTTATTTTATTATATCTTTAAAAATGAGTTCTACAAATGCCACAAATTCCGAAAATTTAATTAAATTAAAAATTTCTAATTTAGATTTATTGAATTATCTCTTAAAAGTACATAAAACCTCAATTTGTCAGCATAGCGGAGGTGATTCAACTTTGTTGTATTCCGGAGGTGACATACAAAAAACATTACAAAACTTTCCTTGATTTATTTGGAGTAAATATTCAAAAGAAAAACATCTTCCTGGTCATTCATATGACTCGATTAGATATAAGAATAGATGAGAATAATAATCCAAAACCAGGTGAAGAACCAATAAACAGAGTAGATGCAGCAGCTTATAGACACGATCTAGCTTATCGAAATCATGATCTAAGTTCTCGACATGAAGCAGATAAGAATATGATTCAAGAATTAGATAGTATTCAAAATCCTACACTTAGAGAAAAAATTGAAAGAATGTTTGTTAAGAAAGCTTTACAAGCTAAAATATTGTTCGGTCAGGGTTTAGACAAAACTCATAACTCTGAAACCTACGCCTCCGAAATGTTGAATGACCTAGATCGGCATGGTGGAACTTATGCCTCCGAAATTCACAAGGAATACAGAAAGCCGAAATATCTATTGAAAGTAAAGTATTTAATAAAGATGATATTTGGAGTGCTGATCTTATTCATATGCCAAATGAAAGGGACTACAAATACGCATTGACCGTTATAGATTTATATACACGATACGCTTGGGCAAAGCCTTTAAAAACAAAAGTGGTCTGTCAGTTAAATATGCGTTTGAAGAAATCTTTAAAGAAAGTAATAGAAAGCCAAAGAAATTGTTTGTTGACAAAGGGTCTGAGTTTTACAATAGAAATGTTAAGCCACTATTCGATTTAGTTTATTCCACAGAAAATGCTGGAAAGGCTGTAGTAATAGAGCGATTTAATAGATCATTAAAAGGTAAGATCTTCAAGAAATTTACAGAACAAGGAAATCAGAAATGGTTAAAAATATTACCAGGAATTGTAGATCAGTACAATAATAAAGTTCATTCAGGTATTGAAGAAACTCCAAGGAATGCTTCTGACGATCCTGATTTGATACGAAAGAAAATATTCGAAAATAATTATTCGAATGAGAGTAATCCGAATTTACAGAAACGTAAGCCGAAATTTAAAATTGGAGATAGAGTAAGGATATTTAAGTATAAGAATAAATTTGAAAAAGGCTTTGTTGGCTATTGGACTAAAGAGATATTTGAAGTTTGTAAAATAAACCAAACTTATCCGATTACTTGCGAAATCAAAGATTTAGATGATCAGGAAATCACTGGCAGATTTTATCAAAACGAATTACAAATAAGTGAACTTAAGCCATTGGAACTAACGTTTCGGGAATTAAATTCCCTCATTCAATTCTAACATAATATCTAGAAATGGTACTTCATTTTGCAATTTGCATGAAACGTAAATAGATAATTGTCCGCAATAAGTAGTTCCAGGTTTTTGAATTTGAAATGTATTATAAATTCCATTTCCCAGTATTTCTTTTACTTGATTTGTGGGGGGAAGTCCGTATGAATCGAAATAATAGTTTTCTCCATTAGTATTCTTTCTCCCCGCTGACCAATGTACTCCTTTTTGATCTGATGTGTGAAGATTTGTTACGAAATTTACAGATGGCTTATTTTTTCGGAATTGTAATTCGTCTCTCATCAATATGTGAAACTTCTCTATTCCTAATTGATTTGTGATTTTCTTTAGATAAAAATTTGTAGTTGTTTGCTTCCCATATAATTTTAGAAACTTATGTTTTTCATTTTATAATAAAAAAAATTTCTTATAGGGACCCCTAGATTAAAAAACTGTCTCATAATAATGATTTTCCTTACTACTTATTCGACTTTGAAATGATTTAATTTAATCTAAATTAAAAAGTTACATTGCTTAACAGATTTCCTTTTTTCATGTACTTCCCAAAATGAATTAGAATAAATCTGAGTTTTAGATAGTTCTTGAATCACTGCTTGCTTACTTCCTTTTCAGATGTAGTTGTCCACAAAATAATTTGTCTTGAATGGCTTGCAATTGTGATGTCTCTTCATCTTGAGTTGATAATGTTCCTGGTTGTAGATTTAAAACAATTTGACTGGTTTTCATTGTCTTATTATAATAATCCGTTTTAAGTCGTTCATCAAGAGAACGTTTCATTCTCGGCGTTTGACGCTTCACAATAAGAATTGCTTTTATTGACCCCCATATGTGTTCTAAATTCACAAGAAGAATTGCTTTTTATTGCTACCCTTATGTGTTTAACCTATTCATGCGGAAAGAGAAAACGCTAAATGAATTTTGTGAATGTATTTCTAAAACTGACTTTGAGAACAGACTTTGAAAATTGGTTCTGAAAATAATTTACGTAGGGGTAAATTGAACTGTCAAAATTTCAGCGACGCGTAAATTGAACTGTCAAAATATTACCGATGCGTAAATTTAAATGACAAGAGATTCCACGATAATTTTAGGGGAGAGCTGTTAGATGTTTTCCGTTGCTAGAACAATAAATCTCTCTCTCTTCAATGATCAGTCAGTGTACGTGTTCATTGAATAATTCTGAGTTTATGAGTTACAATGACCTTCTAGTTCACACAATTAGTACTTTAAACAATGGTGAGAGTACAATGACGAAGAAAGTCTAAGTAATAATTGCGTCTTCTTAATTTATCATAATGTTCTAATCTTAATAATAATTGAGATTCCTTATCTTTCATATACCTAACTCTGTCTTTGTGTTTTTCTTTATTCATTTTTTCAATGTCCATTTCACTTGTTTTTAATTGTGATAACGAAGGATATATTCTCGAGGTTCCTTCTATTTTCGTTCCCATTGAGGTTTCTTCCACTTTTGTTTCTTCCATTTTTAAAGAAATATTTTTAGACACATAATTTTAGATATCTCATATTTTAAAAACCTGAAAAATGGATAAAATTCAAGAATTTAGACGTTTTTAAAAATACCAATTTTTTTGATGTTGTGTCCTGGAACGGTCATGATTTTCAAGATAAAAATTGTAATTCTAAAATTTGAGGTTCTTAACTTTTATGATTTTTCGGTGTCCTGGAACGGTCATGATTTTCAAGGTAAAAATTGTAATTCTCAAATTTGAGATTTTGAAAAATTTGAAAAATTGAGTATTTTTAAAAACGCCTAAATTTATGAATTTAGGTCTTCATAACCTGAAAAAATGACCAAAATTCTTAAATTTAGGCGTTTTTAAAAATACCAATTTTTCTGAATTTTTCGTTGTCCTGGAACGGTCTTCTTCCCATTACTTAGGAGTGATGTGAATTTCTCAAGCTTTCAAAAGTTGCTTTTTAGATTCCATGCATGAAAAACATCATTTTGTACTTTCACTTTGCACTTTGAGGATCATTTTTATAGCAGTGATTAAATTTAGTGCGATTTGGTGTCTTTATTCGCAAAATTTTTATCCTTCACTCCAGTAGTAATGCAGTCTGAAAGTTGTGAAGGGAAAGTTTGTGAAGGGAAACATACAGACTGACTCTTTGTGAAAATGTGTGCTTGTCAAGAACTTGTGTTCAATATGTTTGCCACAGAAATACGCAAGCTTTAGAAACTACAGCAGCGATAGATTTTTTTATTGCAATTTCACTCGCAGATTGAGAAATCTACCTTATCATGGACCATAATCAGTGGTAAGCTAGCGAAGTTAGGCAAATCTTACGTGATTTATGGCATGCGTGTTCTGCATTTGTCGGCGACTTCAATGCTATCAATGTCACATTAGATGTCTTCCAGCTACATAAAGATAGGCCTATAGTTATATTTTTAACAAAGATGCCTTTTCTATACAGAGCTAATAACAAATTTTCAGTTCTTTCTAACCTTACTCCATCTGGTACATCCACATAAGAGCATATGACTTGAAGCGTCTGCTTCATATGAATGATAAAAAGTTTCGGTAAATTTTGTCTTCGATAATGCATGCAAATGCAGTTCATCAATCATGCGCTATCATTTGCTGCAATACATTCGCTTAGCTGAATTGTAAACTCTAGTTCACCTGGGAGAAAGCTGGAATACAACTGCAAAACTGAGTTAAGATAGCTAACTAACTACATACATCATTTTTTTCTCAATTTGAATGCTCAGAAAACATGCCAATGCTATTCCCAAAAGGAGCTCACTGAACTCAATAAGTCTCAGACATCTGCAAGCACACAGATATGCTATATAATATATGTCTTTACGATACATGAAGTTTCATATCTTGATTTTAATGATGCATTACTTGTCAGGCGTCATAGGGTCGACTTCATGAGACAGCCAATGTCACTGTTTTTTCTATTTATTCGAATAATGAAAAATTGAAAAAAAGAAGAACTGAAATTATCACATATAAAGCGCATGCATATCTTTCCTGAATTCATGTCCATGAGCATTAATTAAGCTATCTTCTGAAAACGACTTTTCACACACGACTTTGTGCAAATTGAAAACTGACATCTATATACCTTTATTTATCTTAAATCATTATTCCGTCCATTTTAGAGAAGGTAGAACTCTGCTAGTCAATGTGATGAGATGATTTCATTAACACAACGTGTCGATGCATTCAAGGCAGTTATTGCTTAGCTTTGCAATAAAGGTGAATAGATTATGACGATTCAAGAATTGCTCAATAAATCGATTAGTATGGCGACGGCATGTTTTCTTACATGTGCACTTTTACAGAAACGTATAATGAAATGTGCACACATTTTCCATACGCTTCCGGCTACGTTGGTAATTAAGAAACGAAAGAGACATTGAGTTCAACGTTCGTTAATGGAACCAAGCTTTTTCCTGGCTTAATAACCCAAGGGTAAACTTTCGGAAGCATTTTCTAGGTTTGAACTGAGTCAGACAGAATATTCCATTGGAATTTGTAATGTTGCAAAGGAATCCTACTAATGCTGATTGATGGCTATTCACTCTGATGTGCTATGAAGATTGCTGTTGGCAACATCACTGAGTATAGGGGTAAAAAGGACTACTGAACGGCATTTTTATCCTACGGTGCATGAGCAGCGCGCCTATGCTTAGAACGCAAATGAGACATAAAGAAAATGGCAATGTGAACCAAATTGAAAAAACAAATAAATGTGGGCAAGGTACTGCACTATTCACCGCAAATGAGCATGTCCTTTTTTACAATGTAATCAGACTTGGGACTCTCTGTAGGACATGCCATTCAGAAGATTGAATTCAATTATGGACTGTCTCATATGTTTAAGCCACAAAATATCTCTGAGGTCTGATTAATGCAGGATTCTCATAGACAGCTTCAAACATTTCATCAATTTATTCTGCTGTAGCTCATCTAAAAAATCATTTAGTCTTTGATAAGAATCCTCCGCTAACTAAGTTATCACTAAAATTACAAGTCTATATCGGAGGCCCATTTCTTGTCTCCGTGTTCGCGGTGTTTATGTTTTACGTTTCCTTTCAGCGTCCATGACTAAAGCTTTCAAGTATTACTGCACCAGGGAAAAGTATTCCGGCAGCGGAGCGAAATTTTTGGAGGGATAGAGGCCGAAAATGAGACTTTCACAGGATAGTATGTATTTTATAGCCACTACGAATCTGTGAGTCCACAGAATTATGCCCGGTTCGTTTTCTTGTCAGACAGAATTCAATGAAAGACACATGTTCATTCGATGAGACGCATATTGAAATTTTGAGTTAAAAGGAGACTTTCTGTATTTTCTCTTGTTTAGTGAAAAAACCGGACCCATAATTTTTTACAGGGAATGTCCTCATGTCATGGCATTATGTGCTCATGTGTATCTGCCAGTAAAACTCAACACATTTGGGATGTTGCAAGTGTCCAAATGTCGGCAAGCACATTTTGGACAATTTTATCCACATTTAACCACATTCTCGCATGCATCACCAATTGGAAACTTGATAATAGCACATACACATGATAGGAAATGACCTGAAGACCTATCATGCCACTTCAGACGCTCTCAATGGCTCAGATAAATACTCTGTGCCCTTGAAAAAGTCTGAGGAGGAAACTGTTGAGATATATGCATGTGCTTTTAAATAATAAAATCCATCTTAGCGAAGGGAACGATTCTCACATTTTTTACAAGTACTTAGCAATGCGCCTCCTGGGTAGTAAACACTTTGGTTCATTATCTAATAAAGAATTATGCTTGCTTGCGCACCGGCATTTCAGTGGGCGTCCAATGAGCTTATTAGTCTTGCTCGTGGTGAACATTATGAATCACATATGTTCTATCAATGCATCTTACTAAATGCGGAGTTCGATGAATATGAACAGCAGAATTTTTATCTTAAGTGTGCATAAGAAAGCTGTCGAAAATATGCTACAGGCTGACTCATAAAAAGCCGATCACCCTAAAACATTAGCTGAAATTCAAACAGCTGCAACTTAATGAATACTGCATGTATGTTTCTAAAATTTGGATCATTTATCAAATTTACTTGATTCTTTAATCATATCAAGTTTAAGGATCTTATCAATTTTGTGTCTAATATGCATTGGATAAGTCATGCTCCAAAAATAAAACAATTTCTCTCATCTCTTTACAGAATGTAGTCAAAGTTGATGGCACTGAAACAAAATAGAATCTTGAAAATCTGTCACTTGGAAGTGAAGTACAGCGCTGCGCTTCTTTATTAAGAGCCAAGAATGCGATCTTTGTTACTAACTGATAGAACAGCTAACTGATTACATGCTTCTGTTTCGCGGCTGGAGTGAAAAGACTCTTGATCAGTGGTGCACAACATACATCTTGTGGGCCATATCCGACCCGTGAAAGATTTTTTGTGGCCCAGAGTGTATTTGCAGATGAAGTACCTAATTAACTGTATTTCGGTAAAAATGTAAAATCCCAGTCTCCAGGATCCCATGTTTTATCATGGCTGTGACAGTGGCTGAAGTCTCAAACAACGACTCTACCTGGTTATGATCGCTTGCATCCATGTCTCTGTGTGCATTGTTTCCCACTTATTAGACATAAAAGAGCTACCATACCAATGCCATGACACAGTGATTCGTTAATTCGTAATTCGTTGGTTCAGTCGTGGCACTGTGTTGAAGCAGATTCGTTAATTTGCTGGATGAAGTACGTTCATTACGAGCATTTAGAAAAATGATATTGGATTCCGAGAATCAGGGGTTGATAAGAAATGGCTCTCTGACTTGGATTTTCTTGCAGATATCACAGATATCACTTCTGCTTCATCTTCGAGTCTCTCCGCGTCCCACTCTAGCTTCTCAAATCCTCAGTCCTCGTCTTCGTTAACTCCTCAACCAATGGTTGTCTGGCAGCAGCAACAACAGCAGCCAGGATTCAGCGGAACATCCTCAGGAAAGGAAAAATCAATCAAAACCAGATCTTTTCTGTCGTATCAAGACAGTTCAATTGACATTGCAATTGTTTGAATCACAGTTAGCGGTTTCAGATTTGACGCAGCTTCCGACATGCAAAGCCTATATGTTACTACTGAAATGACTCGTGATAATGTACAGTGTACTGTATGTGCCCGTTTTGCTCAAGACATAAAGCGATTGCGTCAGGGAATGGGCAGGCGCTTCCAAATCAGATATGACATTTAATTTGAACTATTCACAGATCCTTTTTCGGTCGAAATCGAAACTGCTCCATCTGATCTGCATTGGAGTTCATTGGCATCATGTCAGCAGGCTCGGAAAGGTGAAGATCGAAATGAAATCATCATTAATTTCTATGGAGGACGAAACGAATCGAAATGCACAAAAATCAAAATCAAAGACTACGCTAGAAAATTTGTCTCCATGTATGGTTGCACATACTTGCAAATAAAACTTTTCTTTAATGAAATTGACGAAATCGCGGCTGCAATCAGATGAAAGTCTTAGAAGCACTCTGAAAATTTCTACATCAAACATTGCGGCAAATATTATGCAACCAGCGGAGAGAAGAAGTGCAACATTTCGCACTGATGAAATTTTTGTTTTTTCTGCTGATGAATCTGTTCATGTAATATAGTACTTCATCAGCTAGGTATGTGTTTTTCATTGAATGTACATGCACACATCTGAATACTGCTACACAACTATCTCTGATACTTGTGTCGCCTGCGAATATTGAAAAATTCCATTGTACAGCAAATTTGTTCTAAACTACAACAGTGTGGGCAATGGGGAATATAATTGTACAAGTATTCCCTACAACTGACTATGATATGCGTTGTGGATAGTCTTAAATGCAAGCTCGCATTCTACGCACTCTTCATTCGTCACTTTTTTGTCCTAAACTTAAATAATTTGCAAGTCATTTATGATTGAAATTGAAGCTAAGATAAGTGACAAATTGATTAGCAAGATCAGCATTGTAAAGCAAAAATACTGCCTGAAAATGGCATAAATCTAATGAAAAATAAAAGTGGCTTGCTATATTTTACATAAAAAAATTGGACCTCGATAAATACAAGTTGTGCACCCCTGCTCTTCATGTATGTTTTTGACAATGACAAGAATGTCCTAGGTGCAATTGCTATGAATGATAAAGTAATATTCATGAAAGTTTGAGCAGCTGCTTTCCGTGGGAGAAGGTGGATTCAGTCTCGAGATTCAATCGAGATTCTAGCCTGACTTTTGAAGTTAATGCAAAATCACTCTAGTTTGAACCAGGATTGAATCCGGCTTCAATCTCGATTGCACCTAGATTGCACGCTACCATAGCGGAGCCTGACCCTGCTTGGTACACCACACCACAGAGATAAATTGCTTTATCTGCGTGCTGTATATTAACCCACACGCATATAAATCTGTGCACCACACACACACACACACCATCTCCTTTGAAGCATGTGTAAGGCCTCAGTCACACTGAAAGCAAATCAAACACGAGCGTCCCAAGCAAAACGTATGTCCACAAGCCATCAATCGCTCTGGTTTGCTTTGCTCCCTGTGTGGCAGTCTACAACTGCCACAATTATGACTTTATATTTTCTGAAAAACGCTTTACTCGGAAAAGCTTGGAAAAGCTCGTAGTGTGGTTGAGGCCTTAAGGTGGATTCATACCTCAGATTTAATCGCGATTCTAGCGTAGCTTTTCAATCTAGGTGCAAAACCAATCTAGATTGAACCAGGATTGAAGCCGGCTTCAATCTTTCTTGCATCTAGTTTCAAAAGCTACACTACTATAGTGCGCAGGTTTTCAATCTAGCGAGAAAACCAACGCTCAAGCGAGAATAGAATCATGTCCTATTTTAGCGTGAAGCTACGCTACTAGTGATATTGGATGAATGATTAAGTGAATGGGCAGCGCACATTTGACATCATCACGATGCGGTATGCAAGCGTCGAGCAGACAATAAGGCTCTATGCATTGATTACTCGCGATTGGCCGTTCGCTAAGTAAATCATTGTTACTTGTCACTTGATAGAAAGTGGCCCCTCCGAGACAATACCCGTATGAGGTAGAATTGTTTGTAAACAAAATTAAAAAATATGAGCATCTGTACCCCCTACGATGCATCCTCGCAGTTTCACATGAACCGGGAGATGACCAAAGCAGCCTACATGAGAGTGGCCCAAACTTTGAATTTGTCCTAACCTCAGAAACGTATGCCTAAGTTTAATCAAAATTTGACCGAGTATGTCATTGGAATATCAATTATAAATGAAGTAATTCTATATTAAAAGGTGTGCATTAGTAAAGGTGTCACTAAACTCACAAGATGTCGAAACATCGCTGGAGACATTCGTGTGAAGCTGAAAAATTTGTCATGATCAGCTAGGATATATTCAGGCGGTAGGCAATGGTAGTAGTGTCCATACAGTTGGCGCTTGACATTCACCAGATGTGCGGACTATTTTCTCTGTGAGTTTCGACGCAATCTGAACAACAAGGCTAGTTCAATGAAGTCTCTCTCTGACATCAGCGACATCCTCGCGCTAGTTCGAGGCATAAATGACTGAAGTATGAATGCCAATTGAAATAGCGTCAAAAATAATCTAGATGAAATTTCAATCTGGTTTGAAATTACATCTAGATTGATTTTCAATCTAGGTTGAAATTGCATCTGCATAGATTGAATTTCAATCTAGATTAGAAACTGACGCTCAGGTATGAATCCAGCTTAAGTCAAGCAAGTTGCCTCTTCGTTTACACGTCAGGTTCACTAGCAGTCTATAACGGCATAATTCATTTTTTCATTCACTTCGATATATCCAACATATGTACTTGATAGCAATATTTCTGAACCACACTTACTCTTCAGGCATTCCAATATCGTGCAACCAAGATGCACTTTCAGATATCTATGGTTTAGTGGACTGCTTACATTACCAACAGGGTAAAATGATTTAGCTGATCGATTTCATGGAGTCCACTGAATCGAGACAATGGCGCACACGCAATTGGATGCGTGTGTCTGTGTGTGCAGCAGTGTGTATCTAGTGTCCGGTCCACAGAATTAGACAGGTCGTCTCTTCTTCCGTTTGATTAGTAGTTGGGGTGCTAAGTCGACAATAAGGACTGAACCGTGCAAATAGAGGGTAGAGGTCCATATTTTTGCTCAAATACAGATTAAGGTATGAGTATTTTATCTTGAAATGTATCTCTTTGGACACTTTTATATTTGACGCATAGTCATCAGCCAAAAAATGCTTGTTTTACATGGAGAATCCCTTGATAAGATATCAATTGTTTTAGTCCGCCGCAATTCACTGCTGCTACATTTGCAAGCGTCACTATGGTAACAATAATCAGCGAAGTTTAATTTTAGTGAGCTGCAAAATATTTATCTGAAATGACACGTGCTCCAATATAATAAATAAGTTGAATGTTGAAATTGTACTTCAGACTTAACGAAATTGATGATATAGATATAGTTTGGTGAACTTAATGTGTTTTAAAAATGACATCAGCTGGTGTAATGCAAGCATACACCCACAGCATCGTTATAATCGATTTTGAACAATTTGCGGTTATTTATGACATCGTGGAGATCGTCTCGGCATTTTTTAGTAAATAAAGCATTTCGTTAAATAATGTGTCGACAACAATTGAAAGTAGGTCGTTCATTCAACTATTTCTACAAAGAGAAATGCATGTAGTGGCGGCTAAAATACATCGAAGGTCAGAATGAAAACTAATAAAGTACACGAAATCCACAAAACTCATAAAAGAGGGTATTTTTGCGTTAAATAATTCATGTACGACTCGCAAGTGGAGCGAGCGTACAAAATATGTCACATTTGGAGAGAGGTCGATTTTTCCGGCTGACTTTTAGGACAAAATTAATAGGTAATGGCTATTACACTAGCTGAGCTGGAACAATTTTTATCTGGCGACTGTTACACCGAATTAGCCAGCAAGACTGATTACCTAATAGATAAGTTGGATATGGAAAGTATCTACATTAAATAAAGCACTAAATTAAACTTTGTTGCATTAAGAGTTTCCGAATCACCGTAGGGAAATAAGTATGCTTCGCTTAAGAAATCACTAAGTATCTCAGAAAACATCGAAGACGAAGATAAACCAAGCAAGACAAGCAACGAGTCAAGACACATTCTGATGCAATTTTTTGTCTTATTGAATGATCTGCAGCCATGCTTGTATCCAATAAACATGAGGCGTGTTGATAGATATGGAAGACTTTTGTACAGGCTTTAATACCGGGTGTAATAGCCACTGCATAATAAAAAAGTTCACTGAATAAATCAGTCAATACCCAAAGCATTCAAATTATAGATAATTTCGTTTAAAATGTTGGTGCATCCCTTCTTAGTGCCATTCTCTAGATCGCATCAAACAGGAACACCCAACGGACAAATCTGTCCTGAGGAACATTTTACGCAATAAATTTTCACCAATTTTACAAAAAAAGATTATCACCATCATTACTTTACAGCACACCGACAGTCAAATTTTCCAATACTCAATTGTGTGGAGAAATATAAAACGTCAACTTCCCTTAGTAGACTGAATGTTTCAATAAAGTAAGGTAAGTCAAACATAAGGTCTAAGTTTCGACAGTCTCTGTCAGCTTCAGGGTGCAGTAGTTTTTTACTGCGACTTGAAGTTGACAGAGACTGCGAGAAACGTTGGCTTTGTATATGCATGCATTTTTTGCCTACCGTACTTTATGAAAACGTTCGTCCTACTAAAAGGAGTTCACTTCTAATAATTTTTCCCCACAGATGACCATGAACCTCCTGTTTCAAGCAAAACGTTGTCAATACTCCTTCAATCACCACCAACCTAGCTCACTTCACTCATTCTAAGCAAGCTTTCACCAATATGACAAGAATATCTTTAACAACATAACTGGTCTGTGTACACTGACAGACAGAAATACCTCAATCACAATCAAACTTGTCCCACATCTTCTCAGTGTCATTCACTAGATCACTTTAAAAAACAGTAGTCAACGGGCGACTCTGGGCCAAGAAATAATTCTCAAAGTATAAGTACTCCTCGGATAGATGCACCTCCGGGTACAGTTTCAGTTGTGGATCTGCATCTGAAAATGGCAGTGCAACGATGCCGAAAACCTTGTCAATGCTGCCTCAATTCGAATCAAACTGGCATCAGCCAGGCATGGGAAGCACCTCGCGCAATCAACGCACGCCTTCACCAATTCTGCAAAAACTGTATTTTTCCCACAATTCTTTACACTGTCAGTCAAAACGTTGATAGTATTGTCTCAACCACAACCAACTCATTATCATTCTGCAGAGCACATCAAAAGACAACAGCGCAACTCAGGCCTGACATGCACTGCATGCTATCATCACACGTCTTCACCAATTTTACAAAACTATAATTTTCAAGAACAACTTTACATCTACAGCGAATACTTTGCGAATTTGCCTCAATTGAAACAAAACTTACCCCATACATTCACAATTCTATCTCCAGAGTATCAAAACACAAGCGTTAACCGGCAAATCTGGCCGGAGAAAATTTCACGCAATCATCACACATTTTCACCATTTTTACAAAAAATAGTTTTCGATCATATCTTCACGCTGTCAGCCAAAACTTTGTTAGTAGGCCTACTGCCTCAATCAATACCGGAGTTGCCCAAAACCTCAGTATCATTCTCCGTAGCGTTTCAAAACACAAGAGCAAAGGATAACTCTAGCTTGAGAACCACTTCTCCGAGATAAAGTACTTCGTCAAGTACATTGTAGATCTATGCTCACAGCATCATTTTAATTGTGGATCTGCATCTGAAAATGGCAGTCACAGCGGTGGCCAAAACTTTGACGATCCTGCCTCAATCACAACTAAGCTTACCCACACAACTCCCTGACTAATAGGCACTTGAATTCTGAGATTTCGAATTGAAATGAGCAATGAAAAAGATGATCAAGCGGTTTGGATCAGGTGAGTATCCACAGATTCGTGTGAATATACATGTGCATTGATATGTAGTGACAACTCTCAGAGAAGTCTTCCTTTGTAGAGATATCCGCAGTTTAAATATTTGAGTGAATACAGATGAAATTGTGTGGGATGACCGTCATGAGCAGAACTATCGATTCGGATTTTCTAGATACGATGGATTGATGTATGTTTCTTGCATTTCCCATAACTTTTTCTATGTTTCATCACACTAATCAATGCCCGAAGCCTAGATTCACAAGCACAAGTAAGCCTGCCGCGGTCTAGATTCATGCGACCGAACACGCACAAGTACACCCGCTGGAGGTCAGAATTCACACGACTGAGCGCACCCGATGTCTATATTCATACGCCGGAGCACACGGAAGGTATACATTTGCGCGCCTGAACAGGCCCGATGTCTGAAATCAGGTGTCCAAGGCAAGAATATAGACAACCGGAGTAGAGTGCGTGAGTGCATGAATTCAGACTACGGGTGCTTTCGAGCGTCCAACGGGCGTGCTCCTAAGAATGATCATGAGAAGGTGTGGACCTACTTTGGTTGCAAGTGAAGCAGGATCATTTATGTTTTGCCGACGTTGTGAAGTTGTGTTGCAAAGAAAATGTCGTACAATTCGCATATTGCTGGAAACATTCAAGATTTGATGAGTTGTTTCACAGGTCATTGCTGTCTGTTGCGTGTTTCGTTGTTGCACCCTATGGAGTATTATCATGAGAAAGTGTGGACAGACCTTGGTTGCAACTGAGCCAGAATCATCAAGGTTTTTCTTGACGATGTGAAGTCATGTTGCGAAGAAACTGACGTGAAATTCGAGGGGTGATGGAAAATTCCGATGATTACATGAGTTGCTTCTCAGGTCAGAGTCGCCGGTTGGATGTTGCTTCGCAAAGTCGTATAGAGAAAATGATGATAAGAAGGCATGAACAGACTTTGGTTGCAACTGAACCAGAATCATCAAGGTTTTTCTTGACGATGTGAAGTCATGTTGCGAAGAAACTGATGTGAAATTCGAGAGGTGATGGAAAATTCCGATGATTGCATGAGTTGCTTCTCAGGTCAGAGTCGCCGGTTGGATGTTGCTTCGCAAAGTCGTATAGAGAAAATGATGATAAGAAGGCATGAACAGACTTTGGTTGCAATTGAGCCAGAATCATCAAGGTTTTTCTTGACGATGTGAAGTCATGTTGCGAAGAAACTGACGTGAAATTCGAGGGGTGATGGAAAATTCCGATGATTGCATAAATTGCTTCTCAGTTCAGAGTCGCCGGTTGGATGTTGCTTTGCAAAGTCGTTTAGAGAATGGTGATAAGAAGGTGTGGACAGATTGGTTGCAACTGAGCCAGAATCGTCAAGGTTTTTCTTGACAATGTGAAGTCATGTTGCGAAAAAACTGACGTGAAATTCGAGAGGTGATGGAAAATTCCAATGATTGTATGAGTTGTTTCTCAAGTCATTGCTGTCCGTTGCTTGTTGGGTTGTAGCACCCTATGGAGTGTTATCATGAGAAGGTGTGGACAGATTTTGGTTGCAATTCAGTTAGGGTAACAAATGTATTGCTGACGTCATGAAGCTTTGTTGCGAAGATAATATGGAAAAGTTTAAAGATTGGTTCGATCATTGCATGACACAAACATTGACACAAAACATTCCATGATTGCATGAATTGTTTTTAATGTCAGAGTCATCGATTGATTACCTTTTTTTGTAATGCCATTTCGAGAATCGTCATGTGAAAGTGTGGGCAGACTTTGCTTCCAATTGAGCCAGAATCACTAATGTTTTTCTTGACGTTTTAAAGGTGTTGTGTATGTTTTTTGTCAACGATGAGGCATGCTGAAAATTCAATTGATAGTACATTATTTAAAGAAACGGATTGAAATACTTTTTTGCTAACTCTACTGTGCAATCTCGTGTATAACACGGTATGAAACTCATTTTTGGAGAGCATGGTTTTTAAAGATGGCTTTAAAACATGGCTTTGGGAAAATGTACTATGAAAGATTGCACAACTATGTAGAAAACCTAGTTTTCAGGGAGCACTATTCTGAAAGAAGTTCTCTTGGGATCTTCCAAACATTTTTGCTCTTTTCCTAATGTCATTTTTTATAGGTTCCGGTGCCATGTTGGTGCTCCTTTTTGGTAGAATTGCATGACAAGAACAAAACATATTTTGATTATTTTCAACAATTTGAATTTTCGGAAATTCAATGGGACCCACTACGTAGAGGAGGAAGTATATAAAAAAATTATACTTCCTCCTCTACGTAGTGGGTCCCATTTAACAAAAACAGGTGGTCGCATCTGACCTCACTACAGAATGCACATCATGCAGTAGAAAAAGTCCGCAAAGATGCGAAGGAGTTGTGGCTGGCAGTGTGTCTGAAAATGGCAGATTTTCAATCAGTAGGCCATGTTTTCAAACTTGCGAAGGATCTGTAGGACAGAATATGACATGGAATTTAACGAAACGTGATGTAAATCTGAGTGAGATGCCATGGAACATTGCTGCAGCTCTACAAAATTTTAGGCAATGAAGAATGGGAGTTGTGACTACCTTTGTTTTTGAAAATTTGAAATTCGATTAAAGCGGTCATCTTGTGTAGGCCCTATAGGACAAAGCACTGCATGGATTTTGATGAAAATTGTGAGTGAGATGCCATAGAACGTTGGTGTAGCTCTACGGAATTGTCTGCAATGAGGAACAGTAGTTGTGACTAGCTGTGTTTTTGAAAATTTGAAAATAGGCTGCGTAATCTGTTCTTTTTAGCCTATCAATTCTCTGTAGGAGAGGGCACTGTTTGGATTTTGATGAAACTTAATGTGAAGGTGATAGAGGTACCGTGGAGCATTGCTGTAGCTCTACAGAATTTTCGGCAATGAAGAATGGGAGTTGTGACTTTTTGACTGAGAGTTTGAAATTCAACATTCATGTCGGTCATCTTGTGTAGGCCCTATAGGACAAAGCACTGCATGGATTTTGATGAAAATTGTGAGTGAGATGCCATAGAACGTTGGCATGGCTCTACGGAATTGTCTGCAACGAGGAACAGTAGTTGTGACTAGCTGTGTTTTTGAAAATTTGAGAATAGGCTGCGTAAGCTGTTATTTTTGGCTTATCAATTCTCTGTAGGAGAGGGCACTGTTTGGATTTTGATGAAACTTAATGTGAAGGTGATAGAGGTACCGTGAAACATTGCTGTAGCTCTACAAAATTTTAGGCAATGAAGAATGGGAGTTGTGACTACCTTTGTTTTTGAAAATTTGAAATTCGATTAAAGCGGTCATCTTGTGTAGGCCCTATAGGACAAAGCACTGCATGGATTTTGATGAAAATTGTGAGTGAGATGCCATAGAACGTTGGTGTAGCTCTACGGAATTGTCTGCAACGAGGAACAGTAGTTGTGACTAGCTGTGTTTTTGAAAATTTGAAAATAGGCTGCGTAATCTGTTCTTTTTAGCCTATCAATTCTCTGTAGGAGAGGGCACTGTTTGGATTTTGATGAAACTTAATGTGAAGGTGATAGAGGTACCGTGGAGCATTGCTGTAGCTCTACAGAATTTTCGGCAATGAAGAATGGGAGTTGTGACTTTTTGACTGAGAGTTTGAAATTCAACATTCATGTCGGTCATCTTGTGTAGGCCCTGAAGGACAGTGCGGAGCATAGAATTTGATAAAATTTGGATTGATGCTGAGTACCGTGCTGTCGAGCATCTTTGTAATTCTACTTAATTTTCTGCACTGAGGAAAGGATGTTGTGGGTAGCTGTGTTTTTAAAAATTGGAGATTCAATACCCTGTTGGACAGGGTTTTCTATGACTTTCTATTAAACTTGATGGGATGATCGGGGCTTCTTGTAGCTTTGGTTAGGCTGTATTTCGTTTTCTGAAAGAAAGTGCATGAGATTCGTTTTGCTTTAGTCTCTCGGATGGCTGCATTTGTTTAGGTGGTAAAAAAATTATGAGTCGAAAATTTTTCCGGCTGTCAATTGTGCGACTACAAATTTAGAGAGTACAGTATTTGAGAATCTATTTTGCTAGCTGTTGTCGATGTATGTAAAAGTCAATATCTCAAGGTCTTCTAATATTGAAATGATTTCATGACATGACTTTGAATGACGAAATTCTTCCATACCTCATTACACGAAAGAAATTGAAACCCTCAAATCAACCCACTATAATTTTGTTGTTACCGGACGTTTATTCGTCACAGCATTGCCACTTTTCAAAGGAAAATTTTTTCAAAAAACAGCTTGCAAATGTGCCCTTCTCACAAATAGTTTACTACTGACAATAGAACTGAGAATCAAAAGCCATTTTTCTATTTTAAAGTTATGTATATTTTCAGTAATTTCTCCGATATTTTAAGTTTCCATAACTTTCTCGACGATCATTCACATATTTATCAACCTCATGAGGTTGATAAAAATTTTCACATTTCTATCAGTGAATTTCCATATTTTCAAATTTCGAGCACTGCTGATACTTCTTTGTGAAACGCAATTCCTCTGCAGACTGCTTAATAATACTGATTAGGCAGTCGAAATTAACAGCGTTTCACAAAACCAAATATTAAGCAGTGTGGGACTAATATTAATCTCTGCTTAACATGTGGTTTTGTGAAGGGCTGCTAATTTCGACTGTTTAAATCACTGATTTAAATCGCTGCTTTAAATTTATTTTATGAAACGCAAAACATTTTCCACACTGATATAGAGCACTAATTTATTTAATGAAACGGGCCCCAGATAATGCTGATTGCCTCAAATAAAAAATAGATGAGATTATCAACAGCACTTGAAAATTGAGATTTTATTATATTAGTCGTTTGTCGCCTAGAAATCTGTTTAGTTCTTTTCAGAAACCACTAAATTTCTCAAAAAATTAGAAAGTGAGGCAAGACTATGTAAGGCGATGAAAGACAAAGAGGCGAGCCTAGTCACTTTTTGATACAAATACCTCTTCTTGTTACATTGAGTGATTCTGTTATCTGATATAGCTGAGAAATACGATGCGTAATAATATAGATAGAAGAAAATTGTAATGGATCAGCCGGTGTAATAGCCAGGAGACCAAACTTGTACCGGTTCAGCCGATGTCATAGCCATTGCCATAGATTTTTGCCATTACTATTTTCAGCTGGTAAATTTTGAAATATTTGTGTACTGCGTCACTATGACGAAACATCCACTCTTGCTTCCGCATCTAAACACTAGAATTATTTTTAGTCATTAAAATCTGTGCGAAATCCCATTGGTGTAATGTATTTCAGGGAGAAGTAAATGCAGAAATTCAGAAAGAGATACATATCAGGAATTGTTCCCAGGATGAAAATTAAGATATAGGCAAAAATCTGGCCCTCTACCCTCAATTTGCACGGTTTTAGAGTTATCACCCCCCACTATAGAAGGGAAGCATTGGAACATGTAGTGTTATTGAAATGGCACAATCTCCTGACTAAATACCATAGCAATCGAACAGTGAGAAGCCAGTTCAACATTAAACACGCCACATTGTACGAAGTTTCAGTGACTGTTATCAACCGGATCACACAGCAAAGAAACATTGTGAACGTTTTTTCATGCGCCTGCTAACTTTTTTTAAAAATGATCGGAGGGCCCAACATTATCGAGAAAATTTTTGCGCAATGATCTGAATTCTTCGAATCTGAAGGAGTTGTGGCGATCGGAGCATTTTGAAGGAATTCAGAGCAATCCGCAAGCGACGCACGACTATTTTTCCTATCTCTGCAAGGTATTGAAAATTTCTTTTTGCCCACTTATTAAGTTCCTGCATGTGCCATTGCTTTGAATCAGTTTGCACTTCTAGGAAAGTGATACGGTTAAACAATCTAATTCTGTGGTCCGGTCACTTAGTGAACAGGTGTGTATGTACCATAGAAGATTGTGACACGTGTTTCATGAATCGTGCTTTATTTTAATATTTCAATGTACACATCATACTTAGCTATTCATTCCCCATATTCAAATTGGCTATTCGTAGTAATTACTAATTTTCATTTAAATGATTAACCATTTATCTAATTTTCTAATTAATTTGAGAAATAAGTTAATTTGTTTAAATGACTGACATTAGCTGCTGCATTTAAATTGTATTTGTCATCAAATAATCAATATCACTAGTTAAGTATTAATCATCATTAGTTTTTGAGATAAAAACACGAACAAATCGGATGATAATTGCACTCCTTTTCATTCAGGCATGATTATTATGATTTAATTAAAATGATGATGAATAGGACATCGCAAACCTAAGTTGCAAATATAAACTAATACTGCAGAAAAATTATATGATAAAATCACAAAACACATCTAAATCACTGGAGGTAGAATATTTCGACTTTTTCGCTATTCTTAAAAGTTGATGAAAGAACTTGGCACTTTTGAAATTACATGTACTTGGGTGCTTCTCTTGAGCGTAAATTTTATAAAATGCGATGGATGCTATTAATGAATGATGTTCAACATGCATCAATTTCTAGCGAACTTTACATGCACATAACCAACACTGTAAATCTATATGGGTTAAAAAGCTGATAATTTCCACAGAGTAAGATTGGAACTCGTTGGTCACATCGATTGCATGTAGTTTTGTAGATCTTTAAAAAAAGTAAACAAATATCAAAATGTGATGACCGTGACAAGACAAAATTCGTGAATAAAACTTCTAAATTTCCACAATTTCAATTTCAGTATCATTTTCAAACGAAAAATCAAACATTTCGAAACGATCTCATATGTCTAGCATTTTTAGAAGAAACAATAAGAGTTCATGCGACACTTACGAAAAAGAATTGCAAATAAAAGCGAATATAAATAATCGAGGAATATATAGGTTTCCAAACTTACTATGCAAATATAGTTTTTCAATAAGGAATCCTAGCATATAAAAGGATTCAGACGAGCTCAAATATTTGACTTTGCATTGATTGATTGTTTGCGATCAAGAGATTTCGTGAGATATTCCTAAGAGCAAATTTCAACTGTTTATGCGTATAGCCACGTTGCAATACTCATGTCGGTTGTGGATAAGAGATGGATTCTATTGATGAAGCTATAAACCGTGCATTAATTCATTGACAATTTGAGCGATAAAATATTTTTCATCATGGATGATTCTGTGTCGTTATTTGTAGGTAGCAACTGCCAATCTGAAGTTGTTCATTCACTTGCAATTAAATCGCTTGAAAGCCAATATCATCGGTGGAAGAGTTTAAAATTATTTCAAAAAAGTTTTCATGTGCCTCAGAAAATTTCTCTCTGAAAAAGTGATTTTCTCATCATCTTTTCTTTTTACGGAATTGATTATTAAAATTCCGTTTTGAGTTTCTTCACTTTGCATCGCATTTAAATATTTAAGGACTTTGCGCTTAGTGGAGAATCTTCACCGTCGTGAATCTTCATATCCGCTATTCATGCTTCTTATTGGCTTCCATCCGCAAAAGGATTCAATTTTAAGTTTGCTGCATGGCACATGCATTTAAATGTGCTCTTGCATGAGTGCTCTTACTTTCTTGCAAGAACTAATATCCCTCCCTTATTCTAGATTTCCAAACCTTCTTCAACCCATTGCGAAACAGCGCATAGCTCAGAATTCATTTGGAGCTTTGGAATTCCCACCCAGAGATATGTAGATGTAATTGAGAACCATTTTTATATTTTAAAGAGAATTTTGAAAAAGCATATGTTACTGTGTGCTACTTGTTTTATTGACTTAGTGTTGCGTAGCTTTCTTTTTGAATACTGAAGAGCTGAATTCATTTCGCCTTGATTGTAATCTCATCACAGAATTTGTGGTTAAAATAAATGAAATGATTGCTAAAAACAGTGCCTGATGAAAAGTTTAAGAGATTTTTATTTTGCATTAGATTTTGGGTGATATGCTAGGATGTTTAAATATAAATGAAACAGTCATAGAGTGCACGACTATTGGAAATATAAAATTCATGATTGGACTGCTTGCTGTGCTTTTGTGAATCTGATAAAGCTTCTAAATGCCATAAAACCTCTAACAGACCGCCACTGGTGGTCTATTTTTCAGTCCATCTGTTTTGTGGCATTCTATTTCATATCGTCAATTATTCGAGGTGCATGAAGTGTCGTGTGAATTTACAGAGATCAATCGATTATAATTTTAAATGACATCCAAGCCCTAAGCGCAATCAAATTTCTGCAGGTCACATACTCATACCACTACTCTGCTACCAAAGTAGAAGAAGGTGACGAATTGACGATCTATTTTTCGATCCACTTGTCAGGATGGTGGTCTGTTAAAGGTGGTGCGCTATAAAAATGTTTTGCGGTAATCCTAATTGAGATCCCGATGATAAATATGCATGATAATATTTGTTGATAGCCCAAGAAGTTTCATATTTACAGAATTCACAGCGAACTGAAAATTAAGTAGGTACTGACAAAAAGTACAGTGCGAATATGTACTATAAATCACATCAACCCTTTACTAAAAGAAACTAAGTGTCTTAAATTTTCATGCCTACGTGTATGTGCCTTATACTTAACGTAACCAGATCTCAAGCAGGATTAAATGAAACTTTAACACAGTGCGCTAACGAATGAAAATGTGTGATAGAACATAAACATTCGCACCATTTCCAATTCATTAATGCAACTTTTCAATTCAACAATCGCAATTTAAAGTTAATTATAAAAGCACGCGTTTAACCCTTTGGCTGCGGTGCTTATTTAATTAATAGTACACAAAGTGATATAGATTGTGCGTGTTGTATCTCAATTCATCGGTACAATGCATCTCAACTCAATTGACGCAAGAGGCGCAATCTTGCTTTCAATTACACAGCAAAAAATCAATTTTATGAAGTAAAAAATTCTTTTAGTACATGTTGTCGATTGTGAGCACTCGATTAGAAGTCATACATTGGGTTCATGATTGAATTTTTTGTGCCTTAATACACTTTTTCTCTTAAGTGATTCTCTTCTGCTTCATATCTTTGTTACTGACCCCGATTCTCTGTCAAAAAGTCGGAATTTGTTCAGCATTGGACATTGATTACATTGGACATAACTTGTAATCAACAGTTTTCGATTTATGCACTAATCTCTTATATCTTGTCTTTTGCAGCAGTGCAGTAAGATGACGATCCATTGTAATGGGAAGTGAGATATATAACTGCTTCTGAGAACTTTTGTCTGATGATGGCCGGAACTGAAAAAATTGAGTACTCCATGGACTTGAGCGTTCTGATTAATCCGGCGAAAGTTCTGTATTGCCTTTTGTCCGCATTAGTGAGGTACACCTTTTACTCATTAATATTGTCTTTATGATGACATTGCATACTATTTTCGACCACAACCTTCAATATACTCAGGTCATTGTCGACATCGTCTGGCACTTCGTGGCCGCATAGCCCTTGCCGACCGGAACAATGGACAATAACAGTACAACATTGTCCGACATTTAATCCACTTGTTGTCAAAACCCACGTGGTTTAGCACACAAAAAATGGTAGATCGGGATTCACAGTTTAAAAAGATGAATTAAAGTTCATACTTAATAACTTCTTACAGAAGCATTTTATGAAAAGTTATGGAGCTAGAAACACCCCTGAAAGATTTGCAACCAAATGATACCTGCTTTTTCAATGTTTACTTTGGCATTTAGAAGTTAGAAATCGAGTGCAACCTCTATGTACTAATTACTCGATGGTCATTCTGCAACGTTTTCCATTGATTCTTAAAATATTTCACTGATTAGTAAAGTCTCGCACATGTGATAATCGATCATACTGCCGTAAACTGTTTCATGACTTTCATGAGACAGTCACATAATGATGTACACCATATGCCTACTGCGAATCTGCGCGTCTGCCCAGTTCTGTCAGATTCCTCCTCTTGCAAGACATGATCAAAGAAAAGCACATGCAAATCCAACAGGGAGCAAAAAAAGTTTCGGTTTGAACAAGATTTTCTATGTTTTCTTTGATTAAGGGAGAGGCACAAAGCCGAGAGCCATATATTTTGATGTGGAGTATCTTCAAATCATTTCCTATCATATTCATGTTCATCTGTCTATGCAGGTAAACACATTCAGATTTTGCAATCCTGCTAATGTCGGAAAACACTTTATTTTTGACTAATTAACCACGTTGAACCACTTTCCCACATACATCAGTGATCGGAAGCAAGATAATAGCACATGCACATAATAGAAAATGACCTGAAGATATTCCATGCCATATTTTATGGCTCAGGACTTTTAGTTTTCACCAAGCAAGAGAAAACGTAAGAATATCAGTTCAAACCAATATTTTATTCTGTGTCCGATTGGATTAGGATGCGTTTTTCTTTGATTGTTTTTTTTCTGCATGCTTGAATTCTCTTTTAAAAAAGTGAATGTTGAACCCATTAAGCTTATTCGAAATTCTTTTAAATATTGAGTGAAATTTATTTTGTATTCTTGATAATGTATTGGCTCGACATTAATTAATGTATGTAGAAAGACAAATCGGGGAAGCCAAGTATTTTGTCATTGTGTTGATTTATTGCATAAGATACATTTTTCAATTTCACAACCATGGCTTTCTTCAGGTTTAAATAATTAGCCACAAAGGTAGCCATGTAGTCAGGCAGTTGTTATATACACGTACCTTCATGCTTGTGAAAAGAGTTGAATGCACAAATTTCCTGGGTTAGTGAACGATGGAAATAATCCTAAAAGCATCTCGCATATGCCGACAGTAAGGATGTGTCTGTGCTAGTGCGTCTGGCCCGATAAAAAGCAATTGAAATATCACACAGCAGATACTTCAATAATCATGTTATGCTATATTTTGAAATAACTGGCGCATGACTATAAGCATTCAAGAGAAGAAAATAAGTTAAGTCAATATGAATCATTTGATGGATGAAGCTCTTTCCATGATCTTTTTGATCGGATATTATTGTCGATCTCCGCATCGCAGTCGATGTAGTCTGGGTCTTAGGTTCCTGCTATGTGCTATTTCCGGTGGTAGATGTCGGTGAAACCCGTGCCCCCGGTTATGCATTATTTTGTTGTACAATCTTTTTTCATAATCCCGACCGGGATCTTATTCACGGCTACCGGAATTAATCTATTAATGGCTTGGTAGGTACTTTAGTAGTTAAAATTAACTTTTAAACTATGTTATGTCAGAAAATTGAATGTACAATCAAATAAATGCAGCTCTATCTCTTAAATTTTGTTTAATGAAAGCCTCTGTTGTCTTTGATCTTCCTCCTTTGGAGTATGGAGGTGTCATCTTTTCACCTTACCTTAGACTTGATATTTCACGTATTGAGAGATTCGTTACCACATCATTTCTAAACATATTGCTATTAAGTATAACAACTACTCTCAAGATTATTATTGTCAAAGTTAAAATCACTAGAATATAGGCGCATTTTGTTAGACTTGTATTTCTTGCTTAAACTGTATTGAAATCATTTCGACTTTTCGCTCAACTCTTTTTTCACCCCGTAACTTCCATCTCACATTACTCACGGTCAATCACGTAACAGCTGTCAGATTGTACCGGTATTAAAAGTTCATTCGAACTATCTTAGTGGACTGTTTTTCTTCCGTGCCATCAAAAGATGGACTTTATTGAACGATTCAATTGTGAAAGTTCCAACCTTCATGAAATTCAAGAACAGACTGTAATCTGTTGATCTCAGTGAATTTTGCACATCCTGTGACTGTTAATACTTGCATGCAATTTCGTATAAATCCATGTGACATGCATTTTATATTTAATGGCAAATATATATTTACATACATGGAAATGTTCCATTGAACTGCATAGTGAAGACTCTCATCATAATGCAGATCAAGAAGAGACTTAATTCCATTGATCTGAGTGAATCTGTCTATATTGTGAGTATGATCATCAAAATAAATATTTTGTATAGATATTACAAAGATAGATAGATGTTACATTTATTTTATATTAGATGGCAAGCATTTACGCTCTTCTGCTCCATTGTGAGGACTCCCACCCATTGGACTTTTTTCATGTTGTGATCACTCTGAAAATTTGCAAATATATAAAGGCGTATGCATATTTTGCGTTACACCTGTTATCAACGCTTGCTTGTATGTGTCCTTGCGGTCATTGCTTCGCGTTTTCTGCTGCACTTCAGAATAAACATTTATGACTTACGAATTTCTAGACTTTTATTTCATATAATGTAGGCACAGGACAGCAGTGTCGGGGTACATATGATTGGATATATACTTGTACACCACATGCAAGCTCATTCTTATCTTACAATGGATGTTTAAATTAATCACAGAAACTGTACATTAAGCTTACATAGTTTTTTTCAAAAAGGTCTCCAACTTCGATTCTTGCTAGCATGAAAATCAATCATCAGTCGAGAACAAATAACGGTGTCATCGATTCTACCAGTTGCTAGAGTGTGGTGCTAACCTAGATGTGATTCTGATTGTTAGAACTCCTCATGGAGCCTTATGCAAGCCAACTTTTCACTGCATGGGCCAATGAGTTGAAGAGTGTGGGTCTTCTGCGTTAACATGTTTCGAAATGGATCACAGATAAATACGTAACTCTACCTGCACAATGTAAGGTCTGACTTTGTTTTTTTAATATGTTTGATAGCATGTCGTATAGATAATGCATGGACATAAATAGTAAACACATGTCATCAATATCAAATGTTTGCACTCTACAGAATGATGATGCCAACTCTATAAAGTACCGGTAATTACGTTTTACTGTGGAGCTCTGTACTTCAGGGAAGATGGCAAATCCTAATCCTTCAAAAACAAAAAATAGGCAAAGTAGTGGATGTAGGAGCCTAGATGTGAATTTTAAGTCGTATCTATAATGTAGGCATGTTATGCGAAGAAACATCAAATTACACTTCATTGTCCATGTCTATTCATCAGATTATGTGAAGCAGTAAATTCTTGAAGATCACTATTAAAAAAACAATATCTTCCTCTAATACACTATGAAGCGATTTGTTTCGTAATCCTGGGATCCAGGGACTGTAATTTTTCAAAATCCCGAAATCCTGAGATTTGTAAAAGTACCCGGGACTCCAATCACTAGATATTTGTAGCAATCTTATCATCAAAAATATATGATTTTCAATTTGTCAACCGTACGTAAATTGTGCATCAAGTTCACAAATGGGTCATTTTCTCACCGATTATGAATGTCATTTTCAATGTGCGGACGCGTGCTCTCTCAAAGTTGCTCCCAGATGTTGCAATTGGCTGATAATTTGACATTTTGCTACAAGAAGCATAGGATTCATCATTAGGCGCACTTGACCGCTTTCTCATTGCCCGATTTTCTACAATTCAAGACGAAAATTGATTGAGTCAAATGATTTTAAAAGAGAACATAATATAATCAAATTTTATATATTAATTAACTATATTAATAGTACCTACATCATTTCACAATTATCACAATAATTAACAATATGCTTTCACTGAAAACGATGTTTGTGTTTTATTAGTATTCACATCGGCAAAATGTTGCGTTCAACTCAAATTTCAACCGAACTGTAGATTTTCAAAAAAGAATAAATATCTCTTAGAAAATTGCTCTAGAAATAATTCCTAGAAAATCAGAGTTGATTATCCTCAGTTCATCTCTTAGTTCAAAATGTGTATTAGTGTGAATTACGTGTCAGACAAAAATGTTTAGAGACTGACATCGCTTGTTTTATTTTTTCCCACATAAACGATATGGTATGCGATTGGAAAAAAGTACACACATGCCTGTAAATCCTTTGCAAACATACAAAGCAACTGAACAAATAAACTCTAGTAAATGGTATTAAAAAGAAAAACATGTCTTCGACAAATCGTCTTTATTAAGAGTAAACTATGAAAAAAATCGCCACCATTTTATAGTTGCCTTGTTTTACAGATTACAGGTACATGCAAGTCTTCTTTCTCAATTGAATATACAACACACGATCTAACTGAGCATGCATGCAAAAGAAACTAGAACGGCACTCTTCTTGAGTTTGTCAACTTGTTTATAGTACATGTATAACTATGTTGTGAATAAATAACCAATTCACTTGAGTTAAGTCTATAATATTGACAACAGCTTGAATTTGAGTACAAAGAAGGGCTGCCTCACAACATACCGTACTCAGCATTTTTATATTACATCTCACAGGCATCTGTTAATTCTGCTGTGAAAAAATTGTGCATTATTGGTTATCTGTTGATCAGCACTGTATGGTATTGAAAATCGGCTTGTCGGTCTTAAAGTTGAATTTTCGAAATGATGGATGTTTACGGTTGTCTCTTCGAAACGACGTTCAAATATTTTCTAATTTTGAAACTTGAGGGACGCCCTGTGAGTGCTGAATTTTGAGGTCTATTTCTTTACAGTTTTTCATTCATGATTAAGTTAATCAAGTAGCATTTATGAAAATGGAAGATGTGTGTCATGGTAATAGCAATGACTAGAAATTTCGACACCAAAATTTTGTAACTTGAGGGACTCCTTGATCTTACAGAACGCGATGAATAAAAATAAATTGATTTTTATTCAGTAGCTATTTATTGAAGACTGCAACACATTTTCCGCGGTCGCTCTGATACCTGTCAATCGCAAAAATGCGTCAAATTGAAATTCATATGAATGTTACTTATTAAGGGATGTCCATCAAGTTCGCTGCATAATTTTTTTCAAAAGTGTCTTAAACTACTTTTTTGTTGAAAGTTTTTGACAAAAAAAATCATGCTAGATAACTGACGGAAGACATTAATATGCTGCTTGATGCTATTTGTTTGACATTTTCACTCATCCATAAATGATTCGATGACGTAGGTGCTCACACACAGACGGCAGATCTTTCGGCAGAAGTTTTGGTTTCATTTAGCAGTGTGTGATGGAATATATAAAAAGAATGTCAACTATTAAGTCAATGTCAGGCACCAACACCCTGGATTACCCGACGGCACTCGCCTGACCTAGGATTCGAATCGAAGTTCGCAGTGGAGACGAACTCGCACCTTCTTCACTAGGCCACGCTGACGGTTGAAAAGGAATGCGAGTGAAGGCAGAAGTCATCTCTAAGTGATGTCGACAGCTCATTTTTCTATTATCATTGACAGAAAACTACCAGCCGAGGAAATAGACAGGTCGTCTCTTCTTCTGTTTGACTAGAAAGGAAGCATTGGAACATGTAATGCCTATGAAATGGCACAATCTGCTGACATAATACCATAGAAGTCGAACAATAAGCAGCCAGTTCAACATTAAACACGCCACATTGTACGAAGTTTCAGTGACTGTTATCAACCGCATCACACAGCAAAGAAACACAGACGATATCAAGCTCTACAGAGAAGTTTGCGAACGTTTTTTCGTGCGCCTGCTATCTTTTTTAATAATAATAATAATGACATATTTGTCGAATTAAAAATTAGCACAATAGAACATGCATGAACACAGAAAGAGAGAGACAAATATTGGACCCAAAGTGGGTAAACAAATAGAACGAAGTAACAATCAACAGACAAGAAATTATAGTCGAGACTGGTTCGCATGGTTACTGGTATAAAGTTCACCATTTGTTCGCACGTTGAAAGTAAGAGCTCATATAACCCTTGAATTCATTCAAAGTGCTTGCATTTCTCTCAGCTGGATATAGAGAGTTACAGTGTTTCACTCTCCCCGACATGAAGAAACTGCTGTGGAATTTATGCTTACTAATGGGCATCAGTAGCTTCCGCGACTCACATTCATGTGCTTCATAATGACCGGAAGGACTAACATCATCGAGAAAAATTTTGCGCAGTGATCTGAATTACTCAAATCTGAAGGAATCGTGTCAATCGGAGCATTTTGAAGGAATTCACAGCAATCCGCAAGCAACGCACGACTATTTTTCCTATCTCCGTAAGGCATTGAAAATTTCTTTTTGCCCACTTAGAAAGTTCCTGCATGTGCCAGCGTTTTGAATCAGTTTGCACTTCTAGCAAAGTGAAGCGATCAAACAATCTAATTCTGTGCTACCAGCATTCATGTTGTAGCGAGACAGCGTAAGTGCGGTCGAGGAATCAATGGTGTTGGTGTCTTTTATTGATTTAATAGTTGTCATTCTCTTTGGATATTCAATGTACTGCAACATACCTTTGTTGTCAGTGTGTGATGGGAGTACTATACATTTCCGGAAATGATTGACCGAAAAGTTTTAATGCTTCTTTCCATATCCCTTAGTTTATTTGTATCATTTTGATCTTTTCAGGCTTATATAGATCCATTGTCAGTCATTAAATTTCAGCCGTTTTAAGTCTTAAGTCTTTGATAAGTTGTCTTTAATTTCCACGTAGTTTTCGCAAATTAGAAGCAGGAACATCGAGATGTCATTGAGTCATGTGGAGGTCTGAAAAAGCCTCTAGAAACGATGGAACGAGGAAATGGTTAGTTTGGGTCAATATTTTGGGGCACCACGGCTCAAACACAATAATCTAGTTACTAAGCTCCTTTAGTGAGGAAAAGCATAGTATACATGAGCTTACGTGTCCGTTGTTCATCACAATTAATTGCAGATTTGGGTTGTAACCGGTCAGGCTTTGCTCGACCCAACCCAACCGGCAACCGGTGTGGAAAATCTCAACCCAACCGGCCGGTCGACCGGCAATTTTCTATTGACATGTCTTTACTCACATGCGTGTATATAGGTAATGTACAAAGATCCCCTCTGTTTTTGTATACAAAACTACTACTGCATGGGCCTACATGCATAATATAAATGCAACTATAGTAGTATTTATAGGCCTATGCAGTAATGCCTCTTTCGCAAATTTTGCGTCCCCTTTCTCCCTGCTGGGGGCTTGGACGGTGCTGACATTAGTCTGACTTTGCTTGAAGCGATGTGGTGCATTTTAGTCCAGATACCCTTCCTGTCGACTTCCAATGACACTTCCGGGGCATGGGCAGTTATATTAGTAAGGCATTACAATTATCTTTTCAATTTATTATATAAATCCTTGAATGAAGCAATTAAAAAGTGTGCCTATAGCATTTGCAGATTCAGTGACTGATCATCATGTAGGAGATTTGGCATTGCAAAAACGTGCTCATGTCAGACTAAGTTATAATTACAAAATTAATTCTTAAGAATTCTATGAATAAACAAGAAAACTGATTCACAACTGACTCTATGATTCTGTACTATTCATGTCAGCTACCAAAGACCATCAGTTTGAGCTTCTTTTAGCACAACCAAAGTTTCAACACTACTTGCCGATAATAGAGATCGATCGGAGGAAGCTATCTTTCCAGCGATTGAAAATGTCGCTCACTTTCTCCGCTTGATGCTTGGGCCACAAAAGTCCGACGGTTTATCTGTGACAATAGTGGAAATGCATCACGCTCTCGCTGCCAAAAAATCAAAGGATTCCTTGAATCTGAAGTTATTCGTTCACTTTTGGTGTAACGCTGAAGCTCGTATTTCACTTTGTCAGATATATTCTTGTGAGCACACTCAACATTTGATGTACTGCTTCTCATGGAGGCGAATGGGTCAATTTCGGTATTATTGATTTCAGTGGCAATCCTTGGCTGCTTCTCTTCCTTCTGTTCCTCTTGTTTTTCTCTTTGTAAATCAGTGATCGTGAAGACGTCTGCTGCAAGCACTTGAAGACTAGCCATCGAGTCCTTCAGCAGGGTGTCGCGATCTTTGAGTTCAGGAATAAAAGTCAATTACCTGAAGCCTGGGTAAAAAACAGTCGCAAGAACATGCGTTGCCTTTATATTCGTCCAGTATTTTGAATCAAGGGATTTCCTGATGTTCTTCTTCAGAGTCGATATAACAATTGAATCGGTGATAACAGTTGAACAAATTTGATCTCTGACTAGATAGTATGAAGGCAGTACATTCTGCAAGGTCGGTGCATTGCTAGATTCCAGAAAATCAAACACAGAGTTATAGAATAGAATTAGTTTATTGAAGAAGATAAACTTCTACAAATGGCAACACTGGTTGATGAACAACACTTATGTGAAGCCAGGAGAAAAACATGTACAATTATCCAAAAACTTTACAATAATGTGATAGGTTGAGCTGTCGTAGTCTGAATTTGAAACAAGATAATGTGGGACTGGAAATTACATCAACAGGCAAAGAATTCCAAATTTGAACAACACGATTACTAAAGAAGTATTTACGACAATCCGAATGTACACGACCAAGAGACCTTAATTTATAACAATGACCACGTGTACAGATGGTAGCTGTGTTATGAAAACTAAAAAAATTTTCAAAAGGTAAGTCAACAAGTTCATGAACAATTTTGTAAGTCAATGTCAAATCAAGTAGAATTCTACGGTATTCTAAGGACTGTATTTTTAGTTTTATCAAACGGTTATTATAACAATCAAATTCAATTGACGCTCGCAGACAAACCTGCTTAGTGAAATATTTTTGTACTCTTTCAACAATCCTTATATCTCCAATCAAATGAGGACTCCATACTTGGGAGCAGTACTCCAATATTGGGCGAACAAAGCAACAAAAAGCGCGAACAAGCAATTTGGGGTTGTCTGTAGTAAAACTTTTTAACACGAGGAATGCTCGACTGTAAGCTGTAGATGAGACTTTGGCACAATGGTCAGAAAACTTCAAGTTCGATGTAAAAGTTACTCCTAAATCACAAACAATAGAATCACTCGGTAAAGCGTAATCTTCGATTCAATAAGATAAATCGGATCTACGAGAGTTTAAAGGAATATATTTACATTTTTCACAGGAAACAGGCAATTGCCAAATTTTTGACCATAGACAAATATCATTTAGCGAATGTTCAAGAGAAGTATCATTTGGCGCTCTGACAGAAAAGATTTTAATGTCGTCAGCAAACAAACGAATCTGAGCTGGGGAATGCATGCATTGTACAATGTCATTCATAAAAATTTTGAATAACCAGGGTCCTAAAACTGAACCTTGAGGTACACCGCTAATCATTGTCACTTCCTCAGATTTACTCTTGCCAACCATAACTTGTTGAGTGCGATTTATGATGTATGACTTAATCCAATTGAACATTTCATAATTTATTCCAATTGCTCTTAATTTCAAAAGTAGTTTGGGATGACATATGGAGTCAAACGCTCGCATAAAGTCGATGTGAATAACGTCCACTGGGTAACCATTGTTTACAGCTGCCGAATAAAGATCGAGAGAATCAAGAAGTTGAGTGCATGTAGAGCGACCTCTTGCAAAACCATGTTGAGACAAGCTCAGGATGTTCGTCTTCTCACAATGTGTTGATATAGCTTCTACTATAAACGCTTCCATTACTTTGCATATTACAGACGTAAGTGCTATCGGACGATAGTTGCGGACCAATGTTGGCGAACCCTTTTTGAAGGATGGCACAATTATTGAGTGTTTCCAATTAGATGGCAATATTCCGGAGGACAGCGACCATTCAAAAAGAATTTGTAGCGGAGCAGATATTACATCAGCAATACAATGTAAAAATATAGGAGGAAAGACATCTGGTGAATGCACATACTTCAACGGAAGTTTCTTCAATTTAGAAATTATAGTATCCGAAGGAAAGGTAACATAGCTCAATTCTTCAAGAGTTGAGATAGGAAGATTTACACGAGGTAGTGAACCATTGTCAATAACGCATACAGATGCAAAGTAACTATTGAAGATGTTGGCTTTTTCTATATTTGAACAGATAACCTCTCCATTACTATCGACCAAAGGAAGAGATCTGTAACCTTGTTTAAGTTTCTTTCTCACAAATGCATAAAACTTCTTTGTATTTCCACTGTCTATCAAGTCATTTTCTAATGTCTCGTTGAACTCTTTTACTTTAGCTTTGTAATTTTCACATGCCTCTTGATATTTTCGTCTTGATTTTTGCGTCGTCATTAGCACGCTTTTTGTAGAGTCTTTGCTTTTTCAAACGGAGTTTATGTATATGTTTAGGATATCGAAAAACAGACATTTTCCTCTTTTTGGGTACAAGATTCGTATCAGAAATGACATTGTTAAGAACATCACAAAACACATCCCAAAAGGATTGAACATCTGATGATCGCAGATATAAATCAGTCCAATCAACACCACTTAGTAGATATCGTATCGAATTATAATCAGCTTTGTAAAAATTCGGATAAAATTCTGAATCATCAGCACCATCAAAAGGAACATCAATGCAAAACGAAACACAATTATGATCGCATGACATGGAAAATGGGGGATCTACAACCACTCTGAAAATGTTATTAGGATGAGAGCACAATAATAGATCCAAAATGTGGTGGGATCTAGTTGGTATATTAACAAGTTGAGAGAGATTAAGTCGAGTACATTGACAAAGAAAACGTTGTTGAATTGCATTCACACTTTGTGGAATATCCCAGTCGATCAATGGAAAATTAAAGTCTCCAAGAAAGATTACAGGAAAACTAGTAGTACAACCATATTCAAGGAGAGAACAGAGATTTCTCACTACATTTTCTTGGATAGCAGAATCAGGAGGAAAGTAAATACAGAATATTCGATACACATAACTTTTTGACCATTTGACATCGATAGCTATACATTCAAAATTAGAAAACTGATTTGGCATGACAATACGATTAACAAGTAGCGAGTTCCTATAAAATATCGCGCAACCACCACCTCTGTGGGACAACCGATCTTTTCGAAGCACATCATAATCAGAGTCATGAATCAAAAGTGAATCTGGTATTTTTTCGTCAAGCTAAGTTTCTGTAACAAATATCAAATCGAACTTACGAGAGTCCAGTAAGACATCCAAGTCATTCAATTTGTTACATAAAGAACGCGCATTAAATGAAATACATTTGATAGATTTTTGAATAGCTGAGTCATTGAATATCTGAGATTTGTGTGATACAGACCCATGATTTTCAGGCAAATTATACGACGTATGAAGGGATAACAGGAAAGGAGAGAGTAGTTGTTTACAATCGTAATGTAAATTCAAAAAACGGATGTACGAATTCAATACATCATGAGACGATAGTTCATCGATTCGTAAAAGTCAAAAGAGCTGGTTAGCAAAATGAATTTGATCTATTACACAATTGTTGCGCATTAGTTTACCGGACTTTATATAAATCTTATCATTAGAGGGATTCATCGATTTCGCCTCTTTCATGTGGTCTCTCAAACGCTTTTCTTCCTTTCTCATAATGAATGAGCTGTCCTTGTTGATGTAAATGTATTTCAATCGATCAACACTGGAATTACGAATAATTTTTTGATTCCTGAGAATCTCGTTGCGATGCTTTTGGTTGGTAAATGTGGCCTTGATTATACGAGGTTTGCCATACGTTTTTGAACCAAGTCTTTCTACAGTGATATCACTTTCATCAATATCAGGATCCACCAATTGACAGATATGAGCTATCTTCTTCCGATCATCATCCAAAACCTCATCCTGATCAACTATCAAAGGACTTTCAGGCACTCCACTAAATATCAAATTATTCTTTCGTCTGGATTGTTCAAGCCGTTCAATGAACATTTGCTGTACTCCTATTACATCTTTTATAGATTTATTTATACTGAGAGAAATATCAGCGATTGCTGTACACAAATCACATGAAATATTGCTCAGTCGATGGATTTGGCCAACCGAAGACAAAGATTCCTGAAGACAGGCAAATGAGCGCGCAATTGCATTGTGAACTGAGCAGTACGATCGCCATGGCCTCGTACCACTGTAGCGCTTGATTTTAATTGTGAACGACTCTTGAGAGATTCCTGAACGATGGATGTATGAAATAAGGTCGTGTACAGCTGAGTTAAAACAACGAAAAGATTCGCACTCTGCTTCTGTCGAAGAAAATCCATCATGAAGCACAGTGTTTAGGCGATGAGCAAAGCATGCTATTCTCGGTTCATCGTGTAATGCTGCTACAATGTTCGCACCAAAGTGTGGTTCGCACCACAATCTGTAGTGATGAAAGTTTTTCCTTTTTGTAATCCAAATTCATCAAAAATGTCATGCAACTCTTTGGCAATATTTTCCGCGGTCTTCCGTTCATCCGGGAAAATTTTGCATCTCAACATAGTGTGCTTCAGGTTCCAACTATCACTTATCCAGAAGGCGGTTAGATCGAGATAGTGTCGTCGGTTCACATCATCTGTCCACAGATCTGTAGTACATGCTATTTCACCGCGTGCGATTGGTTCATGCAAAACAGCTTTTATCTTTGAGGCGAAAGACTGAAATGAGTCGATGCACACCTTCTTGATTGTATTTCTCCCGTACCATATGTTTTCAATAGGTATTTTTCCGAATTCTGCACCGATTGCAATGCACTTTAGAACAAATATTCATTCAATTTTGAATATGTTCAATCATTTTTCAAAAATCTGAAAACTTGTTCGATGATCCTCGACCGGTTTTTCAACCGGTGCCGGTTGGCAAAACTTCAACCCAACCGGTGACCGGTACCGGTCAACCGGCAACCGGTTACAACCCTGGTTTAAACATCCACAAAATCGGTCAGCCCAGAATCATTATTCACTGAATCTTAGACAGTCATGTTTGGTGAATGGATAATTGATGTTTGATGATATGCCTATCTCATACCCTTGAATTGCTCTGTTCCGCACTGTTCTTTCTTAATGTTGTTGTATCATTCCTCTAGCATGCATGTATTGCTTGTGTCATACATGAAGTGATTCTCGGACAGAAACAACTTCTGCACTTATATTTACATATACACATGTACGTATAGGCTTGCTTATAGCTTCTGACTACAGTAAACTATCATGTTGCCCATTACCACCATAGTTCCGCCTGAGAGCTTGAAGTAATAACTACATAATTATGCCAGTTAGCTAATGGATAATTTGATGAATAAACTGAGAAACTGCACATGAAATAATAAAAAACCAATAGATCAAAATGATGAAGATTACTAAAAAATAGCAATGACAAAAATGCGTATGAAGGAATAAATGAATAATATTTATTTATAAAATGAAACCATCTCGACTGCAACCTGCCTTATCAGATGTTGCTCTACAATCTGCAGCTTGCTTAATGCTGCTTTCAGGCCTACTTTGCATAATAGGTCTATACTAATAATTGAACTGAAAACCCAAATTACAGAAATGAATTATCTGATCACCGGGTCATGAATGTGCGATCTACGCTCCGTTGCTGGTCTCCATCAATTCAGTGTAGCACTTATTAGGATGCACATTTTTCCAAATGTTTCTCAAAGCTGATTTGACGAAAATATTCGCGTAAACTTACACACTTAATTGAGTTACACAGTGTGATTACATTATAAGATTGTCAATTGGCCTCTTTGTAACTCTACGCATTGAAACATCAACACCACTTTCAAATTAGTTTTTTACTAGATTTCTTGAAGCAGCGGGAGGATTGCATCAGGAATACTTTTTAAGCAATTTTTCTGTCGTAGAAATTTCAATGAATTTTTGGATCTTGCCATCACTGTCTTGGAATTTTATACAAGCAACCAACCATCGGTCGACTTGCAGCAGAGTGCTTTGCTATTGATTCCATGGTGGACTTAATGATGTTATCTTTATCGATTTATAAGCCAATCAAAGTCATAATGTATGCAGAACAGCTCTCCTTTCCACATGCTATTGAAATAGCATATTTCAAACGACTGTTGTTTTCATGTCTATTTCAACTATGGACATCGAGCTGAAATATAACTTGAACATATCTTGAATTTATGCATCCTATTACATTGCGAGAATTGCGTAAGTGACATGCAGACATCATAATGCTCACAAAAAATATAGCGTAAGATAGTCAAAATCATCATTAAATCATTATTTAACTTGAGATGCATCATATTTAACTTGGGACGATCATTTGAATTAACGAATGATATTTTCAACGATAAGTATTCACGCATTAAGTTCATGAGTTTGAGTTTATCGGATATATTATGAGAAAAATAATATAACGGGACTGAACTTTAAATTTTCATGTAGCCTGAGGGACGCCGTTTTGAAATATTATTTGGTTTAAACCTGTTCCATGTAATTAGTTGTGTTGATCACCATTACTCGTTTATTACTTAAACAGATGGCATTTAAATTAAAAAAAGATGATTTCAATGACTTTCATATTGAAGACAGTAATTGAAGATATATTGAAAATGTGTCATTCTATTTGCATAGCATATTTTTGCATTGGATAAAATACGTATCGGTGTTTACAAACAATTTTTTTGTGCTAGTTCTGTTGAGCTATTTATTGTCAATTAACACTTGGCCTATTCCCAAGTGTTCCTTAAGTGCATTGCTCCTTGAATTGAAATCCTCGGATCCTTTTGATGAGCTGGTCAATTTAAAGTTCATAGCCGGTTGCAGCAACTACACGTAGTGTGCTGTACATGTGCATGCAACTGTTTGACACATTGTCGAGAACAAAGCATTTCACAAGAGAATTTTTATTTTAGATGCTAATTTTTAACATGTTTGCTTCATTTTCTTCATTATGTCAAACGAAATGGACGTGATCTTTTAATTTCTTGTGATCTTATAAATCTTTTAGAGAATAGTGACATCATTTTAATCGCATAACGCTGATGCAACAGCGGTGGTATCACACTACAGAATCCATAGAGAAAGAATCAATCAGTGCATTTCACTCGTCGACGGAAAGACGGCGTCTCACATGACAGCTGCAGATGAGAAAGCACTTTGTGCAGGCCTACACAAGGTACAAAGTAGCCTCATTGCCGTTACCTAAAGTCTCGTAGAGATGATGAAAACAAAGAATAAGAATATAATTATTTCTAAAATTCTAAAAGTGCTACCAAAAAAATTGACAAGGTTTCAATTGACATTTTCAATGAACTTCAGGCGACCCAACAAGATCAGGCGTACATATGCTTTGGACACCCTGGTTTGAGATAGCAATTCCTAAATAAGGATGCGTTATCGCAATGCATCTCCGAGTACATATGTGCTTTTGAGTCGGCGCTATGTAACGCTGAATTTTCTATATGCACAAATTAATTTTACATTTTGCTCTCATTTTTAGGCATGCCTTTTGAAGTTGATCAATTTGCCGGCTAAGGCGTGTGATTTATCTGCGGTTATTAACTGGTCTTGATATTTCGCCCACAGCTTTACCATCGCTTGAAATCTAACGAAATTAATTGTGCGCTATTTCCTCTCAAAACTCAATTATCTGTCACGTTCCAGATAACTTTATCCAGATCTGTCATCAGAGCTGAGGTGCTAAATTAAGCAGATTAAACACCTAATTTGCGGCGTCTTATGTTTGAAGCTGGTAGATAGGATGGATGATCTGACGGATGCAGGATAGACATTTTCATAACATTTTTCATAGTTAATGAATAGATATTATTACATTCACCAAAATTTGGATTTTGCCCAAGTTTTGACAGAGACTTTTTGGATATTCTTTTCCAATGGTTCCAACTTCGTTCAATCATGTTTGCCCCGCAAACATAATTATATGTACTAACTAAATGTATACATAACGTAAACATAACTAAATGTATCCGCAAAGTTCATGCAAGGATATGGATGTACTGAACATACAAATGACTACAGTAAAATTATGATAAGAGCATTCTATTTATTCAGAAAATCAAATTTCAAGGAAATTGAGTCGTGAGAACAGCTAACACTCAAATGTTTCTTTCGGATGAATAGCTTGAGATAAGTTCAACAATCCCTTTGTGTTTCAAAAAATTACATTGATGATCCTTCTAATTCTGCCAATTACCACTCTCATTCTTTTGTGCTGAGTGCTTAGTAAGAATAAAGAGTGTACTTAATTAGTCCTAGGCTTGGCCCGTCCAAGGATTGAGCCCAGGTCTCCCGGACGTGGAGAGAACACCTTACCGCGGCACCACAGCACGCGTGATGGATTGATTGCATCACCATACTACGACTATCTTAGCTGTGTCGCTGTCGCGAGTCCTGTGAGACTACCAACATGCCAACAACAATGTCTGACAACATTCACTCAGTATAATGTAGACTATGACAAACAATTTACATTAATGATCAACCTTTCCAGCTGACATTGCAGATTGAGGGACTAGCGGTAAACGTCAATGTAGAAAAGGATAAGGAAGATCCGACATTAAAATATTAAAAGACTTCAGTTAATGAAAGCGTCATTACAACAAGTTTTATTATTGCATTTAAAGAAATATGCTTTTATGATTACATTAATGATGTTCACAGAACTTCTTTTCGGTGCAACACGGTTTCAGTTATTTCAACTACTCAGTCACGCACCAATCTAAGTCATTGCTGTTAGATCTTAAGACGATTGCTGAAGTCCTAAAAAGAAATTCTGTGAATAATTGCAAGGATAAAAGTATGTTTGTTTAACTTCAGCCATAAAGCTCGTTGTCATGGCTCTCTCCTCAACTTTAAAAGAAAGTCAGCCAAGAGAGATGCTGCCAGAATTGTCGCACTTTTAGCTGCTGTGAAATACATGTATATCTAGTTTAAAAGTGCAATCACAATCGTAGTTCTTACTTGCGTGACTTTACGGACACCGGGTAGTTGACACTGCCCACCCTTGACTATGGTTCTTGATAACTCAGTTGCAACAGACACAGAGAAATGCCAGTGTCCAGTTTTAAAATATGCTGAGTATTGATGAAGTATCAAATTATCACAATAACAGACAATGCGATCCGAGATGGCATTCTTATTATCTCAATTAACAATACGTTTGGCTTGTTCTGCTTCGAGGCAAGTAAACACGAAGCTCCTAAAGCAGAGTATTGAAGAAATATGCCAACATTGATATTTGAGTAATACAGGTAATATGAGTGACATCTTGGATCATATTGTCTGTTTTCATGATTATTTTACCCCTTGTTGAAGTTGAAGAAGACTTTGTTATTGAACTTATTGAACACTTCCTACGATGATTGCTGAAGCGAATTGCATTAGAGTTTAAACACTAATTTACGAACTTTCATCCCACGAGAGATCATTTTGAATTCCACCTTTTCATGATTTTGATATAAATTTTGCAATTTATAGGGATCATATTCTGCGAAAAGTCACTTAATCGTAAGAATAGAAGTCATGCGAAACATGCCGCACTCTGAATGAATCCATAGGCTCAGCATCAATTTTTGGTTTTTATGTCATTCAACTCCTTTTTTATTATTTTCCTCGTCATACAATGCAAGTTTCAGTATCGATATTTTTGCAATATCAGTTTGTGATTTTCTTCCTTCATGATTTCCTGCTTCTGTCTTGTATCCAATATCACCTGTGTTTGGTTTACAATTTCTGGTTGCCATATCCCTGCTATCGAGTCATTGAGTATTTCTCCCACTGGCTTACTTAAATTATATACTTTACTCATTTGTCATTCTCTACGCTTGTCACTTATTTTGAGGATAGCTGTCGGAGACTTTTGAAAAGTCTTGACAAATTGTGTTTTCTTAAGATATTGACTTATGACTTCGTGCGACTCAACCTAATTTTGACTTTACTTATCCGTCATTGCAAAATATACACTTGTTGTCACAAATTCTCTTCCGATCAACATATATTTTATTTTCGAAGACTATTTCTTGCTAAGTAAATGTGGCGAATGCTGTTATATAGGGACCATGCGTTGTTGTACAATTAGCCAAAACTACGTAGCATATTATGTCTTCATTCTTTTTCTAAAAAGTATACTTTTAGAAAATTGTGATTCGGCGCACAACAGAATTTGTTCACGCAAAAATGCAAAACAAAAGGTGCTCTTCAGAAAAATAAAATGTATTTTTCATGCGCAAAATGAAATTTTACTGGGCCTTACAAAAAAACAAACGTATGGGACTACTATACACGATCAATTTATAACATTTCTTGAGATATGTTGATATTAAATGTTACGTAATCACTGATTTTTGACAGATAATTAATATTTTCATGTGATCTTAGAACTTCGTACAGATCCCCAAACAGATAAGAAGCGATTCCTCTGTATTCCCCATGGAGGAGACCTTCCCAACTTAAGAAACAATTGCTGAAAGGATTGCATTTATTCCACGGTTTTCGTATTGCTTCATGCCTCTAAGTTATTGCCAACTTGAACCTTCTTGTCATGACTTGATCAATCGATTAATAAAGAGTATTTTGGATCATCGAATCGTAGAGCAATATAAAACCAATTAGATATCGCTACTCATATCCGTCGAAATCACGGCGAGAAACAAATTCACCAAAATTCTTTTGCGTTCAAGGATCTGAGCGTCATTCAGTTCTAGCTCATTAATTTGAGGATTTCTTCAAATTCAATTTGTTTCACCAGGACTCAACTTCCATTAAATTTGGTAGCATTCCAATTGAGAGCTAAATTTAATAGGTACAAAAAATGAGAATATGAAGAATCAAGTAAACTAATAATGATTTAGTAATAAATGTCAATACTCTTGATTTTTCCTCTGTCATGCATGAATGCTTGTATAAGCGTTTGATCTTGCGTGAATCATCTACTGTCTGAAAGTTGCCGAACGCTGCTGTTGAAGTGACAATCTTCGATTGAGACCATCATCTATGTACATGTACTTTTTACTTTAATTCCTGCTAAACTGCTTTGTGCAGTCATGACAACACTGTGTGGCAAATTATGCACTCTATACACTCTAAAATTCGCTCTCCTTTAATTTCTTTGACACGGGTAAATATCGGCGAGTTGGCAACCATGCATTCATGCCAGCGCAGCGGTAGTGTCAGGTGTATATTGAAAAACATCCAAATGTACTTTCTTTATAAACAATTGGACAGATAAATTGCTAAAGATTGCTTTATAACAATGGGGTTGCTCATTAACTTAATTTTGCCGACAGAAAGTTAAACCAATTTAATTATTCTGCCGACAGAACGATCAGCTGACTCTGGGAACTCGACGGTATAACACCGAAACCGGCAGAATATTTAGTCGGTTTCGGTGTTATACCACCGTTCAAAAAGTCAACTGATCGTTCTGCCGGCAGAATTTTAGTTTATGAACAACCCCAATGACTATGGATAAGTTGCATTTATAGGTTGCACACACCACGAGCGATTACACGAGCGCGAGGCGCGAGTTTAATCGAGAGTGGTGTAGCCATAGAGATAGATTGTTTATCTGAAGTTGACTAGAATGGAAATTGATTCAAGATCGCGACACATCCGAGGGAACTAAGTTAGGGCATGGATCACCAATGAAAAGCTTAGAATTGCACATGTGACCGATTCTAGCCCAATGATTCGGTTGTTGACAAGTGTATAGATGCAAGTGAAGATGCGTGCGATCTTTGTGCCAAATTTGTGCACTGCATGCATGAGGCTTTACTTCCATTCCAGAGGTTTCATTGTTATCAATTTCTATGGGTGTAACCGAATTGTCGCCACAGTTTTCTACCAAACTGACATCACTTCCTCGATGCACGAGTCGTATGAATCATAGATAACAGACCGCTTGACCAAAGATTTCCAAAAGCGCTTTCAAACTATTGGCAGGTAGATTTATTGACCAGTTGGTTTGTCGGCTTTTCATAGACTCATAGCGCACATTTGCTATCCAAGAATGCTGTATCCTGACAGAAATTCATGACTTGCTGTCTATCTCTCTAATGTGCTATCTATCCCTTTGTAGCATAGAAATAGATTGTCTATCTGAAGTTGACTTGGAAATTGACTCAAGGTCGCGGCACATCCAGGGGAACTAAGTTGGGCATGAAGAACCAACGAAAAGATTAGAATTGCACATGTGACCGATTCTAGCCCAATGATGCAGAAGTTGACAAGTGTATCTAGGTGAAAATGCGTGTGGAGTTTGTGCCACTAATGTGTTTTGCACTAAGCTCTACTTCCATTCTAGAGGTTTTATTGTTATCTTATGCTTTGTAGCTAACTTTAAGATAGCTGAAAAAGTTAACTTTAAATATTAATATAACATTAACATGGATTTTTTGAGGGCAACTGTGCGGAACACTTGAAGGAGCGCAACTGTTGTTGTAATGGAGGGAATAAGATGTCCAATTTCTATTACACAAAAGATCAATTGGAGTACGTCTTTAATTAATTGCTCACTCTTTAGACAACAGCAAGCCGAAGACAGTGAGACTACATATCAGTAGCTCAGACGGGTCTCCTGGGGCAGGCGACACGAAACGCTGTTAGGGCTGACAGGTTATTAGTGATCCCTAATACCCTGAAGTCGACGACTCAAAATTCTGTTAGGGAATCGGCTATTAGTGTAACAGGAAAGTCAGCGACACAGAACTCTGCTAGCGTGACCGGGTGTTAGCTTAATAGAATGTCAGCGTCTCGAACGGCTGTTAGGGAAAAGTGTAGCACGCCGCTAGCGAATTTCTTAACGGGTATGAGAGGCACCTTTAGTGATTCTGTTAGTCGATTATTTTGTCTTGAAACACATATAGAAGCTTAGAATAATATCATAAAGAAATGTCAATATGTGTTTCACCATTTACCAAAAAACAAGGGACTCCGCATACGCTACCTAAGCGATTTATTACGTGGATCTACTGTTAGGGAGTCAAGCGGTTAATTATAAATTAACCGGTTAACCGACGAGAAATTAACCGGTTAACCGGTTAACCGATGTAATACTAGTAATAGATGTTTTTCAATTCCATGTGACTATACAAGGCTTATATAGTCGCACTGAGTATAGTGTATGAGTATATGCATGTCTGCCTGTTATACCAGTTGGGTAAGCTCGCTTACTTTATGGACATAAACATTTTCTACTGATTGCTTGTAGGTCTACTTCCTTAATATTTTATTTTCAAGAATACTTCTATGTTTTAGTATACCCTCGTGAATATTTAAGTTTATTCCGTCTGTCTAACTTGAACCTAAAATCAATTTCACGGAATGTGCCTAATTCCATGTTAATTATTCAAAATAATAAATTATAAAATCTAAATCCACTAATGATAATAATAATGTATATTTTACCATAAAATCTGTACAAAACATTCAATGTGAGGTACCAGTATGGTAATTCACAACTTATATAGGATGTGGCCAGATAATATAAAAACAACGGCTACACAAAGCTATCTTTAGGTTACTAATATATTTATGTTATTATTGATACATCAATATTAATATGTTGAATTCCTTGTAGATGGTCATGTGTAGAAGACATATCGATTAGAATTACTTTTTCCTAATACAAGATCACTTGATATTCCTCTACTTTTAAATTACTTATAATGAGCCAAGACTTATCACAATTGATGTGGTTAGGTAACACATCACAAGTAACAATATACCCGGTAGGCTATATCATTATTCTCTATTGCTAATCAAAACATCAATCTTATCTGGAATTAAAAACTTCCTTGTTATCATAATGGAATGGATCTTGGATGATCAGATATCAACTATTGTAACAACAAAATATACGTATAAGAGTATTTTATCAAAACAAATTGTCTGGGAAAACGAAGAAATCAGGTAGAGTTATTGTGATGCAGAAAAACGATGGCTTCTGCTGTTTCGAGTCTCAAGTTCATCCGTTTTTCATTGTAAATATTTCCCATTAAGCTAAAAAGGCGCTCAGAGCTTGCTGAAGTTGCTGGTTTTTGTAGGTATAATTTAGCAAGCTTTGCTATTCTTCGGAAACGATTTTCATTTGTCTTCCACCAGCATAACGGGTCTAAATCAGGACTGGTAGATGGATCTAAATCGTAAAGAGCAAACTCCTGTTCCAATGAGCGGCTTGAGTTTTTTTTGGATCCAGATGAACTCAAAAGCATAGTTAGTTTGCTTAACTTCTTTGGCGAATCATTTCCCGGATCCACCATTTGTGGCTCGCAACTTCCACTCATGTTTTGGCGAACCTTCTCCAAAAGTATCTGCATCACGGACTGCTTTGCAGACGAGTCAAGAAAACCTAAATCCTTGAATCTAGGGTCTAAATACGATGCACACACATGGATGCTTAGTGTAGATAAGAATTCCAAATCAAGCATAGAGAACCTAAATTGAAGGTTTGCAATCAGTGCCGAACGTAGTTTCTCACCTTCTTGAGTTGCAACCTTCATATCTTTTAATTGTTTGACAACTGAAAAAAGAATTGGATAAACTGCGGAAACTGTCACGTACTTGTCGCCCTCCCAAACGTCCGTAACAAGTTTGAGTATCTCCAGCAACATCAATATATCACCAATGATGCTTTCCTCCATACTATCAAAGGTAAAATCTTGTTTATCAGATATTTTCACTATCCCAGGAACTTTCGTCGTGGTTATGAATGCAAGATATAAATCCATGAAAGATCGCAACATCGTGTAAATACTATTCCATCTCGTTTCCACGGACAGTTGGAGTTCACATTCCTTCTGTTCAGGTAAGAAGGAATCGCGCAATTTTCTAAACTCCTTCAGGAACATTTCGTTGCTATTCACTTTTCCAATTACACAGTGCACTTTTTTCACAATTTTTTCGGCGGCCGTGGCTTCAGCAATACCGTCTTTTACACCCAATGATAAAAGGTGTGCGAAGCAGCCAACGTTATATTCGATGCGTTCTGTACGTCGCAATGCAGCTTTCATGTTTGCAGCATTATCATGGGTAGCACAAAATGCTTGTATATCAGCTTTCTCTAACTCACCATCAAGTATTTCTGCCAAATGTATGGCAGTATGTCTTCCTGTAATGTTTGGAGATGATAAGTTGTACAGTAGAATATTCCATGAGTCGTCAATATAATGCACCATCACAGAAAGGAAACCAACCATTTGCGAGTTTGTCCAAGCATCACAAGTTATTGCTGGCTTTCGATCGAAACTCTTCAAACGCTCCATCAGATTCTGCTTATCTTTTTCAAACTTCTGAAGCAGATGAGATTGGATTGTCGTGCCAGTAGGAACCTGGTAGTTCGGTTCACAGTAAGATAGAAGCTTTTTCATTCCCTCGCCCTCTCCAAATGACATCGGCAATAAGTCCAATGTAACACAGTCAACAAGTAAAGATGTTAAGGTACAGGCTCGAGCGCTGGAGCAAGGACGTGCGTTCAAGGATGTAACATACGACGACATGTTGCCGGCTTGCGGCCTGAAGCGTCACGTTTAACAGATGCAGGCGTGGATGGAAGCTTAACGGATAGGAGATGCACTTTCTCGAGATGATATACTAACGTACCATTACCACCTTTGAATGAAAATTCCTTTTTGCAAAGAATGCATTCAACTTTTGCTGTAGTGTCACATTTCTTAAAATGTTTCCATATCCAACTGGAGCCAGGCATCTTTGGATCTCTCGGCGGATGGAAAGGAAAAATGGAATGATACTTAAAACCACAGCTACTGTTGTTCTGTTGATGCAGCGATTGAAGTAATGTTGGTCTTGTTTTGCCAATAGGCGATCAGTAAAATTTTCGTCGCTATGGGAACACTTATCTGTGACGAATGCGCTGCGCTAACTGGATACATAAATACTTGTATGAGCTGTATGTACTATGCAACGCATGTGAACTTGGTTAGATACCGCATTGACCATAGAAATGGATTGTTAGTGTCTCACGTGCCTAGAGTGCTCGCGTGTGGCACGTGTCCCACGGGTGCGACACTTACAACCCATTTCTATGGAACTGGCACAGACAGTCTATCGTAGCCAAGCGTAGAAGGGGAAATTCTATTCTGACTGAAACACTAGCACGTCATAATGAACTCGTCCAAAGTCGTAGAATCAAGCAAGATGGTGAAGGTTAACGAAATGCCTCACTCCATTTCCAGGAAATTATTATTTGGCAATAGCTTACATCAGCAATGAGATATTATCGAAATTGGAAAATGAAAACTAAAGCAATGTAGTTGCAATGTAGCAGAAAAGTTGGGAAAGCGTCGGTTAACCGATTAACTATTTTTTAACCGGTTAAATTTAATTAACCGGTCAACCGGTTAACCGCTTGACTCCCTACTAACTACAGTGATATGAAATAGCCTAAATGAAAGGACGCTTATTGAATTATTTACAAGCGTGCTAGTAGTGCCTAAGCAATGCACATTCACTTGTCTCTCAATGTGGAAGACGAAATGCAAGAAAGCCATTTTGATGCTCAAGGAAAGGTTTACGTTGACGTTATCGACTTGGAATAGATGCGCAGTGATTTAGCCTATCCCTGCAATGTATCAGGCATTGTCATATTCCCTCATGACGTCACTAAAAGCCAGTGTAACTTATCTAAATGAACACTGTCTAATCGAATAAAAGTGCGTAGACATTTGGAGACGCCACACACCATTTTTACAGCATGTGGAGAGTGCAATTTGACGCCGCAGCAAGCAAAGTGAGATTGTTTAAACCCCGAATCAATCCAATCGAAGAACAGCGGGATGAGGATTTTCAATGAATTCAAAATTCAATGAATTTTTCAATTAATTGTGTTACTTCTACGGACGCGTATTCCTTCTTCCGCTGCCTCTTCGCCATGTTTGCCTCCTTGCTTCGTGTCAACATAGACTTAATATTATACTGTGGCTTGTCTCAGCGACTGAATTGAATGGCTGATACACGATTTGATTGGTTGGTGCAGGCGTTGTTACGATAACGCCAGATCTAATAAAAGCGAACAACAATTTTATGGGAAATCCTACATAGATATCCGACTGCCACCTTTGCTGGCATTCACTAATAAACATTCTAGCTAACAGAGGTTTCGAGTCGCTGAAAGTGTAGCGTCTATTACCGAGTCATCTGGTTCTCACTAATAACGCTTTCATTAACGGCGTTTCATGTCGCCTGCCCCAGATCTTTGAAATATTCATCTTGCTATTATGTATTAGGACACGAAGTCAAAAGATTTCTATGTTTGAAACTCATTCACTCTGGCCCTGATTGCTGAATTGTCAAGCATTGATTCCAGGTGTTGTTTTAGAAAATACATAGAAATCGGCTAAATGTGGTGCATCACACTTGCAAAGAATTTGTACTTGTCATACCTTTCATACTTGTCAGCCTCATAACTGTGGGTGCAAAGTGAATTCGCACACGCTAGGCTGTGACTTTTTACAGCGCTACTGAGCGACAAAGGTTACACTACGAGCGATTACACGAGCGCGAAGCGCGAGGGGAGTCTAATCGAGATTGCTGTAACCAAATTGTCGTCACAGTTTTCTGCCAAATCGGCAATACTTCCTCGATGTATGAGTTGTATGAATCTTAGATATCGGACCGCGTGACCAATAATTTCTGAAATCGTTACTAAACTATCGACAGGTAGAATCTCATTGTCTAATTGGTTTGTCGGTTTGTCACAGACTCATACCGCTCAATTTCTACCCAAGATTGCTGTATTTGGATAGAAATCCACTGACTTAGGTAGGAAGCATTCTTTCTCTACTTACCCGAATGTTCTCTATCTCTCTGTTGTGTTTATAAAATGATCAACTAGAGCACTCTTTTGAATGTTTTCTCTTTAGCCATCGCGATTCAAGAACTTTTCTGCTTTGATTATCAGCAGTTCAGACGATTTTTCTAATCTTTGTAATGTTTATCTTACCGTTATGTATCAGGGAACAAAGTTAAAATACCTCTATGTTTGACGCTCATTCATTTTTGGATCTAATTGTTGAATTGTTGAGATAGAGTTTCTGCAATTGCATAGAAATCGGTTAAATGTGCTGCATCACACCTGCAAAGAAGTCGCACTTGTCAGTCTTGCAAGTGAGTTAGCAGACGTTGGGCTGTGACTTCTACCACCGCCACTGTGCGAAAAGTGGACGCTACTGTGAGACAAAATTTATTTAAACTACCAACAGAACAAAAGCAATTATTCTTCCAATCTCACATTTCACTTACTCTAAATCACCATCTCGAAAAGCATTTCTTCGTATTTCGATAAATATGAGCATGCCTGTCAATGTAATATTGAATATATTTACCTTACGATATAGTTAATAAGACCATATTTTCAACTGAATGCGAGAAGAGTAGTACACATGTTACAAAAGGAATGTTTTACACATGATTTTTTAAAAAAAAACGTCTTGAGCATATTTTTTTCAATTAAACATGTTTTCTCCACTCTGAAGTGTAGTAGGCCTAAAAAGGTGTATGCACAATACCATCTAAGCTGCACACATAAATGCAACACAGTGCAACAGTAATGCCTTAATATATGTTATTACACTTACACGCATACTGTAATTGCAATTCATCTCTCCTCGGATCTCACAATTTCTGCTGGTCCCTTCAAGTAGCCTGCTTTTTAAGCGGGGTTTTGTTGTACAAGTATATAGCTTATTTTGCTTTATCTGTTTGAAGCATATCCAAGTACAAGATCACTATTCTTCAACATTATTTATAATGAATGTTCATCACTTAGTTTCAATGCACGAGATGATTCAGTCGTTTGCTTCTCACTCAAAATAATGTTTGAAATCTCCGTAAATTCGTCATAACATTACTTATCGTGTACAACCATTGGAGACAAAATTCGTGTGTTGTGACTTTCATTTCAGACAAGGAGATTTTATCGCAATGTCTGTATGCTATATACTAACACATTTCCTGCGCTCGCATAACTTCAAAAGAAGACTTATTTTCGATTATTTTGAGACTATCACTGTTTGATGTTGATGTCCATTTTATCAGATGATTACTTCTTTTGAAAAACGCGTTGATTTGTGTCATAATTCAGGAAGAAATGTGTTTGAATAGAACTTCAACAATATAATACCTCCACTATGACATTTGACGTCTATCAAAAATGACATGTAATTATAAAACTTATCTTGCACTAAAACTTCTGAGTAAGCATTGTGCTATCAAACATAATTGTTCCATGCAGTACAGTGCATTAATGACTGTATGTCCTGGGTTGACAGTTCAAACTACTGAGTACGGTACGGCTCCATGAGGTAAACAGAAGCAGCTGTTGACCGAAAATGAATGGGACGATGGGCTACTTTCAGTATATGACCTGCTAATTAGGGTTTAAAAAACATGGTGTGTTTCAAGCCATGTTTTTTTAAAAGCTATTTTTAAAGAAATGCAATGAGATTTACTGTAGCAAGCTAATGCAGATTGCATTGGCTTTGATAGCATATTCTCAACAATTCCAGCTTCTTTTCGCATTTTTTTGGCACATGGGTTTTAAATCGTTCTATGATGAATTATAGGCTTTATTGAAGTATTTGATGTCAGCTTCCAGCTGACTTTCGCTCGTATCCCAGTCTGTCCAGTTGCTGTTGGGGAAGTCAGGGCGCTGGCATTCATTCAGTTGGTGTCATATCGCAATCCTCATAACACGATACAATGATGGAAAATTTTCTATAAGAAGTCATACTTACAGCCATCTTTGAAAATTAAAATTTCTTTGATTCATGAATTTGAAAACAGTATCTACATGCAACGTAACTTACAGGAATTCAATCTATACATGCACGAAACGCAATCCTCAATACTTTCTGTAGAAGCTGCAATATCTTTCTCTGGGCTGCTTTGACCAATGATACAGATTATTGAGTGCTTGTTTGCTTTGGCATAGGATAGAAAAAATAGAAAAATGCCCTCGCAGTTTTAAGCACAAAGTTCCTTGGCAGCCGTAGAAGCTTCGCTTTGCCCTAGAAGTGCTCTTCAGTACGGCGCGGAATTGCCTAAATCAGGTTCAATCTAAAATGGCTGAACAATCTGAGGGACTGCACAACAGGTTGCAACTGGGTTAATTTATCCTGATTTAACCGTTCGTGCGGCTACTAATTTTAAGCTAACTTCGGTAATTTCGTCATTGTAGCATACAGCAAGGCGAGCGTCCGCGGCTGTCAAGGAATCTTGTGCCTGAAATTGTTGAAGTTTGAGGACTGCTTTCTACCCCGTGACCAAATTTCGGATAGAATCACAATTTTTATCTCAACATTTGCAAAACTGACGTGGGTGAAACAACAGAGCGATATTTTCTGACATTTATTTGTTTGAAGGTGGAAATAAGAAAAGCAAGATCAGCTAAAAGGTCTCCGGTCTGTTTCGTTCTGTCAGATTCAAATTGATTTGCTCATGTTCATTGTTCCTGTTGTAATTCAATGCCTTATTACACCATGCTTGAAAACCAGGATTAAGATAAACAGGTTTTGCAAGACATTCTTTGGAAGTTATGTGCGAGCATAAGGAAATGGTTGTTGAACTGCTCTTTCTGCTCCTTTGACAAAGCAAATATCAGAAACCTGATAACAATCAGAAAATTGAACATGCGATAATTTTGTCATGCATCAATATGTATGATGACATACGCGCCTTGCATGAGCAGATCTTATATCGCATGTCATTATTTGAAAAATATGAAAAATCTAAAGAGATTTTTGAGTCAAAAAACAACTTGCATAAGACATGCTATGTTGATATCCAGTGTTGGGAAACTTTTTCTATTTTTGCAGTCATTACCTGCGGACAATTCAGTTCTTGAAACATTCATTGCCGGATTCTTATGGGAACCTGGTTCGCGTACTTGACGAATTCATCAAATATAAATCATCATTCAGTCTCCATTGTGTTCCCTTATGCGTCAATTCGGGTCAACTTAAAATTTCTGCACAGGCGTATATAGAAAGCTCTCATAGCGGAAATTCAGTCTATAATACTTTAAAGCAATTTGTGCGTGACATCTAGTCACTCTCGATATCTCAAAAGGAAGTATCGTGACAAATGACAGGATTGACGTTGAATATGTTTTCAAGACTTAACACAAAAATTCTTCCCTTTTGAAAAACATCATCATGATAGATCTCGTGAATTTCGAATATAAAATGAATCGTGAAGATGAATACAATTCCAGACAGCTTTGTACAAGAAGAAGAGAATTTTCCACGCATTTGAAAGACTAAGAGGGTACTCAGCGCAGAACAACTAGCGCTGCGAGAGAATAGTTAAGTAAGCTTGCACGTTTAGATTCTTCTGTATTACTAAAAATTTACAAATTTGATGCTCGATGTATAAATGTTTGGAAAAGGGATGTTGTCTAGTTTTGTTTTCAATCTGCCAACTGTCTACAAAAGTGCTTTGCTACATGACCAATGCGCTTCTGTGTCAATATCAAAGTATTAAAATTGCAAAGATATTTCAGATGTGGATCCTCCTCTGTCATGCGTGCAGCATGTTAAACTGTGTATTACTTCACATCTTAAATGCAAGCTGTGTTTCAAATAATTGACCTTTACATTAATTTGTAGATTATTGTCTATCATTTTTGTTATTTCTAACTATTGCAAGCATCTACAAAATGTGCATGTCTTACAAAATCAAGACATTCTACTAAACAACATTACAATCAGCCAATTTCAATGAATATTATTGCAATCCACACATGGATGCTGGATAATTATTTCGACTAATGACTGAAGATAGCCTCCTGTGGTGATTGAAAGACCTTCCTAAGAAGTAGAAAATACATTTCTACTTTTCAGTTACATTTCTCACTTTCGGGCTTTCCTCAAGTTGGATAAAAATGATTTGGCCCCAAAATTCATCTGTAATGCAACATCATGATCAACTTAATTTTTGATTTTCTCTCTCGTTTCGAAATACCCGCATCTATCCATGTTGAAAATTTGATCTCTCGTAAGCAAGATGAGTGCCATCAATAGAAATGTTGGTTAAAGTTAATCACGAAAATTGACATCAAACTGATGAAGAATTTATTTGAAGAAAGTCAACTGAAAGTACAGCTTATCAAAAGGTTCGAGCAGAAAACAACATTTGAGCTGTACTTAGAATTCGCATTTCCTTGATTGTATTGGTTTCTAGTGCAGCCAAAAATATTTTTCTCCTCGTATCACTGATGAATTCAAATACTTTGAGACTTTAGACTTCTAAGTATAATAAAACTTTCATGGCGCCATAATTCATTAATGATTGTCTGAGGAAAGCATCAGTTGTTTGCGACTTTCCTTTGAAGAATCCTCTTCACAACTTTAAGAATCGAAGTACAGAACATCACGTACAGTATTGAGCTTTTGATTATAGAGTTATTCAAAAACGATTTATTTCATAAAATCAATTAGTGACAATAACCAGAAATTGAAATTTAAAAAGTGCAGTTTAAAAATCTCTGTCCAGTCTTTTAGTGAAGTTAATTCAGGGCTGGGCATCTAAGAATGCTGATATTCGAGCGACAATTGATGCAATTATTCGTAATTATTCATTTTGCTACATCGGACACTAATCATTGTAAAGATGATTATTGTTGCAGCAATTAAATAGGGATTTATTTCTTGAACAATTGTTTCCTAATTCTTAATTTTTTAATTGTCAAATACGGCATTTGAGGTATTATCGGCGTTTCATTTATCATGTGTAATAACGTGTGAACCACCCAGCTGAACCATTTGCATTTTTAAAATCGAATTTCTCAATATCGACTGCAAATTTGTGGAATGAAGTTGCTTCAAATAGAATCACACCGTAATGAAAAATAGTTCCGCTGGGTAGTTCCGCTAGTCTCATACACGTACATGAGCATGATCCGATATTGCCGTTTTCAACTGCATTGTTGTGAAAAATGAAGCATACTCGTACAATTGGGATTAGCGCAACAAATTGGGTCAGGCATTGACAGAATAAACCTGATTTGCTTAGCCAATCAGCGAAACTAAGAAGTTGGTTCCGCTAACTTCACAACTGAATACAATGAAATTCATACCTCAAATTTCTCAAACGCGATTGCAAATTTGTGGAATCTGAGCCCATATTCATGATCAGGAGGCTGAAATCGACAAAGTAGAATCTCGCTGTCATAAATAATGGTTCCGTTGGATGGTTCCGCCAACTTCACACACGTTGTCTAATTGTCTATTAAGTAGAATTGTAGAAAGCTTTACACAGAGCATTGTTTCAACGGCAGTATAACTGCAGTTGGTCTGAAAACGTCATTCATACTGCTGAAAAGGCACTCTTAGTGCTCTCCTCGAATCTATGCTCCCATTGAAGTGGCTTGAGACCTTCATGTGATTGGTGATTAAGGGAAATACTCTTCACATGTCATGGTATTGTTTCGAGCCAATTCGGACCAAGAGATAATCGGCTATATTCTTTGTTTTCATATTAAATTGATGAATTCATCATTAACGAAATAGCCTAATACTTGGGTCTGTTGTCAATGATTTGTTTACTCTGTATTTCCACTTGGCATCATCAATATCTTCATCACATTGTTCTTGTCAGTTCTCGACTTCGTCCATCAGCTCCCGAATGTCGACAGTGCCCTTATTAAGATGTCTGGGATTGCTACTTCAGTCTTCTTCATGCAAGCCCAGGTCAATTTCTCGAGCTACTCTGGCGGCAATGACGCGCGCGTCGCCAGTGAACTGTTGATTTTGTGAAGACATCGATGTGTCGCAAGACGAAGTGGGAGCTAGTCAGTGCTTAGTGGAATAAAAACTCTGCTTCGCACGCTGCATGAGGCGATTCTGCAAGGATATAAGTGCTCAAGTTCTACTTCAGCCTTTGCCAGATCCGATCCTTTCGTGTATGATCCAACACATGTAGGTTAATACGAAATGATTATGTAGATTATGTGCTACCCACACTATTCCTACTTACGGTTTTAGCTTTTGTGAACAATATTCTAGACCCACAACTAAAATGGATTTTCAACATTATAGAATATTTTTCATCATTCAAATGTTGACTGCACACTACTACACTGTAGAGTGTTCTCAAATACAGCATCTGCATTCGAACTGAACCAACTGTCTCCACATGAATTCGTCCAGATTCCCGGAACCATTGATGAATAAGCACTATTTATCTTTTTCTGCGGTCCACCTTAAACATAAAGCCTGATTTATACTTCGGAAACAGATAGCGACACAAGACACGAACTTGCATCGCGATACAAATTCCCTTCTGATTCTGCATCGCGATACAGGTTCGCATCTTGCGTCCTGACTTGCATCTCAAACTTGGGATACAGATTTGCGTCGAGCAACAGTATCGTATCATGTTTCCGTAATCAAACTGTGTTTGATTTTGGGGATGCATGTTTTCAGACACAAGCAGATGATTGAATGAAAAAACACGCACGCACATCTGCAGTCTCTCGAACGCACAACAAAGACAAGGGAACGTCACAGCCCACACAGTATCAGCAAATCTTTCATTCCTACTAGTGAAAATGTCATTGTCTACATCTACTGAAGTAATGTCGCCGCCGCCATCTTCTGTTTCGACAACTGACTACGATGTGATAAAATTAATCGATTCAGTGAAGAGCTTTCGTTTTCTTTACGAATTTCTTTCTTCAATGCGCGACCATAGTGATCGGCAGCTGGTTGGATCAGCTTGGTTGACTTTGACTGAGAAGGTTGGATTACAGAGGACTGAAGCCAAAATGAACGTTCTCAAAAGCAGTTTTCTTCGACTTGCCAAAACCATTCCTCCCAGCGGCGTTGACGCAAGGTTTAAGCGGCATAAGTGCGAAGCTTGGGAATATTGGGCGGTCATGGAATGGCTTTCGGACTACATAGACATTGCAGGGTCGACAAGGTCGAGTAACTCGAGTTCTGCATCTGAGGAACGAGTTTCATCACTTGAATCTCGAGGAAACCTGGATGATGCCGTCGCTAATGATCCCGTCCTTGAAGAAGACAAAGAAAATGATGACTTCGCAGTGGATAACGACTCACAGACTCCGACTGACACTCCATCCAGCCGACAGTCTCGAATTGAGGAACTTCAACTGTCTCTAAAGAAGCGGAAGCAGAGTGGTGATCCAATTGGAACGGCGATCCTCACGCATCTTCAACAGCGACAAGAACGTCGAGTGACCGAGGAAGAGGCATTTGGTGAATATGTCTCTACGTCATTGAGTAACCTAAATGACGTGAATCAGAGAGATTGCCAAATTCAAAATCCAACAGATCCTTCTTCAGGCTAAGTTCGGATACCTTACAAATCCCTAAGTCATGCAAGATGCTATGGTTGCTGCAACACAGGCCCTCAGTAGTGTCGCAGTAGATTCGGTGCTACCAGACAGTTTCTGACATTGTGTAAGAATAGTTCGAAAGCAGTCTGTTTCGTTTTGTAGTACATGGAATTTTGTAATACGGTATGTGCGTTTTTCATTCTTTTAAGAATTTGGAATTGTCTTTCTTTTATTTCTTTTTGCAAATAAAGAAATTAGTTGCATCTGAGTTTACATATGCAAATGCTGTACAAGTGGTACATTCAGATAAAAGGTTACCGATTTGAAACATGTTTTATTTAATAATACATGCATTACCGCTGCATGCGCAATAATCGACCATTAGCAGTGGATTCATCCTGCCAAGACAGTCTTCCAACATTGCTAACAAAAAACTTCTTAAGGTCTTCACGGTTATCAGTAGATATCAGAGATAGACGGTAGCAAAAAATTGCTTGGTCGTCGTCAAACGTCATCGTGCGTCCAGGATAAGGACGCCACAGATCATTCCGAAGAGGAAATGCCTCATCACCCACCAACCCATACGGTAGAACAATTTCTGTGCCAGGTAGAGGTGCTGGAGAAGGGAAATTCAGCTCACCTGATAATAACCGTTTACCATAAGTACTGGTTTTCAAAACTCCTCAATCACTCGCACGCCCAGGTGCACCTATGTCAACTGCAGTGAAACAAAGATTAGCATCTGCTACTCCGAGCAATACAATGGGCGTGTATCCTTTATAATTGAAATAATTCGAACCGCTGTTCGATGGCTTTTTGATGGCCACGTGCTTGCCATCGATCGCACCCACGCAATTAGGAAATTGCCATTTATGCCAAAAGTCTTGAACAATCTGCATGTAGTCATGAGAAGTTAAGTCAGGGAGAACTCGATTTTTCAAAACAATCCACAAAGCATCACAAGTCTCAAGAGCAATTTTGTGCAACGTTGTCTGTCCAACGCGAAAATCACGAGCAATGGTGGCTTGTGGGGCACCGCTAGCAAGATAATGTATAGTCAGAAGAAGACGCTCTTCGCTAGCAAGATAATGTATAATCAGAAGAAGACGCTCTTCGGTGGAAATTGGACAAGTACAAGTCAATAGTTTCTGCAAATGAGGATCGCAATGTTTCACCAAAAAGTCAAACATAGGTTTATCCATACGAGTAAATAAAAAAATTTCTCTCCATCGATGCCATGTAGAAGATAATCTTTGTATAGTCGATGATAATGTCCGTAGTTAATTCGTAATGTATTCACAGGATGGACAGCCCAACGTCGCCTCGTTCTTTTTCGCTGTTGCAGATATCGAAGTGCAAGTAAATCCAACAAATCGTCATTTTCTCTCTGATATTTTGACATCATGAAGCGTCGTTGTCACTCGTCTGGCTGATCAGGCAGGCTATACGAATTTTAATGTGATTTCGGGGAGCAATTTTGTATCGCGACACAAACTTGTATCACGATATGTTTCCTATGTGATAAGATGCAAATTTGTATCCTGAAACGTGTATTTATCGAGATGCAAAAAATGCTGCCTGTATCGCGACACAGAAGTATAAATCAAGTAGCAAGGAGTTCTACACCTCTGGACCGCGCAAGATGGCCGCCGTCGACCTCCCCCCTCGTCAGCCTAGGCCGGCCGACGTGGTCCGACCCTGTCGACCTGGGACCCTGACCAAAGTTTGTTTCATCAAATTTCGCGACTTTCATGTTTCGACCTCCCCCCCCTCGGGAGAGGTGGCTTGCCGTGGTCGGACTAGGTCGTGTCCTACATCACTGGAAAGCTGAGAGTGAGAGAAAGAGAATGGCGGTGGTCCCATCTCAATCGGTTCAGCCGTTCAAAAGTTAGAGCCATTTCAAGATTTCACGTCGGACCTCACCTGAAAAAATCCTAAGTGTCAGAGTGACTTTGTATGGGAAAAATTAAAAAATTTTCCAAAGTGTCGAATTTCGACCTGGGACCCTGACCAAAGTTTGTTTCATCAAATTTCACATTCATTTTTGAAAATTTTTCCAAAGTGTGTTTCATCAATTTCACATTCATTTTTGAAAATTTTTCCAAAGTGTCGAATTTCGACCTGGGACCCTTACCAAAAGATTTTTCATCAAATTTCACCGACCCCCCCTCGGCAGCGATCTTCCAATTTTGGTTCTAGTGGATGGATTTTGTCTCATAGATACTCATTTGAAAGAGGAGAAAAAACTGCCAAATGACATTTTTGTTGCGAGTCAATCGGATCAGCCGTTCAAAAGTTAGAGCTATTACAAGATTTTAGGTCAGACCTCGGATTTGACGAAAAAATCCTAAGTGTCAGAGCCACTTAGTATGGACAAAATTTTGAAAATTTTTCCAAAGTGTCGAATTTCGACCTGGGACCTTTACCAAAACATTTTTCATCAAATTTCACCAACCCCCCGGGGGGTGTCAGTGTAAAGTGATGAAAAAAGTTTTGGTAAGGGTCCCAGATTGAAATTCGGAAGTTTAAGATTTTTCAAAATTTTCACCACACTGGAGCTCCCACACTTAGGATTTTTTTCACTTGTGGCATGTTACATGGCCATGTGCTGAGCCACCCACTTCCCGTTGTCACATGAGAATGGTTCAGGTGTCATATGATAGAGCATGATGAGACGAACCGTTTGCAACAAACCGCATGTCGCTACGATCAATACTTTCGAGGATAGAGTCATTTTACGTTTTCTTCTCTGACTATACGTGTATAATGCGCTGCAACCTAAGTTCTCATCACTTCATCGAAAGACGAGGTAAGCGACGGTCGTCGCTCTGAGCTCCCGATATCGGGATTTCACATGACTCTATCTTTTGAAGTATGCAAGCTATCTTCTTACTTCAAAGTTTGTGTGATAGAGCTTGATAGTGTCTTTACTACTGATAAAATTTTTTAAAAGTAGTATGAGTAGTATAATGCCGAATATTTTTAAAATTCTTAATTTTCAGTTTTTTCAAAGTTTTAACATGTAGTCTGAGGTTTTCAAGTATGCTGAGTTCAAATCTGCTATCAGATTTCATTGACTAAGTCTAAGGCAGCTTTGAGGGGCTAGATCCCAGCTACTGATCACTACCTTTGACTCGGCGTTGCTGTTACCACTTCGGGGCAGTGACAATGATGTCTTAAGCTGTAAATAGCGGGTATCGGGGAAGATCTTTCACTTCCCTAGTGATCGGTACAAGGCCTTCGGGCTGTAGACGGGATCGAGTGTCACTCACTATACTCAAATCTATAATTCGTCACTAAGTGTAATGCTTTAGGAATATGACTGTACTACATGATTCCAAACTTATACAAATTTCATTATCTTACAGTTAGCCATGGCAAACGACAAGAACCGCAAGTTCCATGTAAAAATGTGTGTATGTGGGCGAATCAATCGCAGTGCGGACGCCAAGGCACATGTCAAGAAGGCGGGCACCGACCACATGATTATCCTGAGTAGGGTTGCGTGTGTGAAGTGTAGGGTGTTGAAGGGAGTTGAGGATGAGGTGAAGTTTTACTGAGTGCATGCTGATTGTATTGGAGGTTTGGTGAATGACCATCGATTCACCAAGTTGATTGTTGAAGAGAGGGAGCGAATGTTGAAGATAGAGCGAGACGCCAAGGCGGAGAATATTGTGGAGAATGATGATGTGGAGAAAGCTGTTGCTTCGTTGGAGGCTGAGATTCAGCGAAAGAGAGTGCTTGAGAGTGATGATGAGGATGATGTGGATTTAGATAGGTAGCGTGTGAGGAAGTTGAGCTCTTCTTCCTCGGAGGTGTCCAACATAGTTGTTGAGGACCCCCGCAGAGCTCATCTTCCCCAAAAGTGAAGGGTGGTGGGATTTGCGTGCAGTCGGCGAGGTGGATGAAGGATATAGAAACGAAGCATGTGTCGCAGCAGATGGCACATGATTTGTTGGTAAATAAATATGAAAGTTTGAAGAAGGTGAAAGACGAAGTCGTGAATGAGTTGGATGAGTTGAAAAAGAAGGATCTGAAGTCGAAGGAGGTAGCGGATGAGAATATCCGAATGAGGCGTAGTGTGACAGATTTGAAGAAGAAGACGCGAGAGTTGGAAGAGAAGAATGATGACTGCGAGAAGAGGGCGAGTGCTGCAGAGAGAAGAATGAGAGATGCAGAAGCGAAGTTTGAGGAGATGATGAAGGAGATGACTGTGTTGAGAGCGAGGAATGTTGAGTTGGAGAGGAATGTGGCTCGGCGGGGTGATGAGAGACAGGCGTTTGAGAAGTTGGAGCGCATGAGGGATGAGTGGAATCGTTTGAATGAGGATAGGTTGTTTGAGTTTCACATCCCTATTCGGGATAATCATCTGGACGGCCAGGTCATTGTAAATAAAGACCTTGATGACTCGATCATCTGCTATAACGGGCACCCCCAAAAGAAATGCCTACACGCCACACTCCGAATGCGTGGGCACTTGACCGCCTTTTTCTGTTAGGAAGCGCGCAAAACTGCCTAAGGATGTCTTACTCCGTAAGTGAAAAGCAAATGAGATAGTATATCCTATTATAACACATATCATTTTCATTGCAGATTTTCCCCCCTACCTTCAGTCCCGAGAATGAACCAACGGCTCTCATAAGGGCCACCAAGGGGCAAGACATGATAGAACCTCCTCGCGGTTTGCCCTGGGCAGTCTTCAGACTGGCGAATACTATCATTACGTTGAATCTGCTATCAGTCAACTTGAAAGTTACGTCGTGTTAGTGGGGTATATAAACCACTACCTCTCATTTAATTCTCATTCAGTTTTAAGTCATGATGGAAGCAACATCTCCTACTGAAACCATTCCCGACTTCATCATCCTCGATGAGTGGGATGAAGAGGATGAGAAAGAGTGTGAGGAGAAGGGGAAGATCAAGAGGATCGTTTGGACGGATGAGGTGTGGACTCCAAATACCACCCGCATCCGAAAGGTCCCAAATGCACCACCACGACTTAGGCGGCACAGGGTATATGACAACCTAACGGTCATACCTATTGACTATTCAAGCCAATAGTCAACTTAAATGTCCCCGAGAACAAACCACCGGCCCTGATAAGGGCCACCATGGGGCAAGACATGATAGAACCTCCTCGCGGTTTTCCCTGGGCAGTCTTCAGACTGGCGAATACTATCATTAACTTGAATCTGCTATCAGTCAACTTGAACGTTGCGTCGTGTTAGAGGGGCATATAAACCACTACCTCTCATTTCATTTCATTTCAATCATGCAGACGCCGAACACTCAAGTCAGCTCTCCTGACAAGCCTCGATTAAAGCCGAGAAATTTATTTCGTGAGTTTTAGCGGGCTGAAGAGCAAAAAAAGATTTATAACAATCTGGCACGGATAGGTGCATCTGAATTTAGCGATGATGATGATACGACTGAGTGGGGCTATATACCACCCCCAACTACTCAGTCGGTATCAGTAGAGGTCGATGCTGCTACCATGGAGAGAATCAAAGACTCACTCAGCAGAATCGGCCTGAAGTAAGATGGCTGATGACGGCCCCGAGAACGAACCATCGGCCCTAATAAGGGCCACCATGGGGCAAGACATGATAGAACCTCCTCGCGGTTTGCCCTGGGCAGTCTTCAAACTGGCGAATACTATCATTAAGTTGAATCTGCTATCAGTCAACTTGAACGTTGCAAATGAAGTTCGGTGTAATACTTCCTTTCGACGGGCGTTCCTGTATAGGGCGGCGGTGAAACCCGTAGCTATGTATACCGCATGTGACATTCGGCAATGGTCAATCTTGTTAAACCTCTCTGCGTCATGTTTGCAAGTGGTTGCCTCTGTCTCAACGTAGTATGCATTCGCGCCAGGGTGACATTTAGCCAGCTGTCGAAGGTTGCCTTATAAACTTTCCATTGCATACGTTATGAGAACCATGAGTTCTACCTGTCCTTATCAATGAGACGAATTGATGAATGGAATGAAATGGGAGGACACTCACGCGCCACACGCAACATAACACACTTCTCTCTTCCGTAGTCTAACAAGCTCTTTACACATGGATCGCAGTCGATTGCTATCCCAGAATCATGTAAGCTATCTTAATTTTAAATGTGACTAACACTATTTCATCTACCATTATCACCCATATGAAATGTTATAAGATTTGCAAGTTAAACTAAGCGTGGTACTATTTCCAAATGAAAAAGTATACATGGTTAAATCATCCACTTAAGCCCCATTCAAGTAAGTCAGTATGAAAGCAAAGATAGCACGAAATAAAAATTTATTATGGCATGTATTTCAAAAGGTCTACATCGTCAATATCGTCCCACAGTCTGACTTCACACAGATCACAAAAACAGTTCACTTGCTTCAATCGTTCTTCTACCGCGAGCCTCACTCTATCGATGCATTCCCACTCCGCCATAGTTCGTGGCTGGGAGTTAGGGGTGTACCATTTCCATAATTGATGTAGGAATTTGGTGCTGGTGATCTCCATCGCATCATCAGTATCGTACTGCAGATACTTCCACCTCACGCCTGTTAAGTCGGGACACTCCTTCTCACATACACTCTCCTCTTCGTCGTCCGCTGGTAATGTCAACTTTCTAATGTTGTCGAGTCGGTACACCTCTACCTTCCCCTTCGTTGGAGCGTTTGGTGCAACGAGCGCCTTTGGCGATGAGCATGGAGAAGAGAACTCCAATGTAGTGTTCGGTGTTTTTGGAGGGCTTGTCATGTTGACTGTGGATAATAACTTTGAAATGTTTCCTAATTCTTAAGTATAAACAATCAACCAATCAGAATGAACAGCCAATGAATGATGAGCATAAAAGGATATAAACAAAGTGACATTTCACTCTGTCTTTGAGACGTGTAAGTGAACTGTTGTCTAGTGAATTCTATTATTTGAGGCGTACAAGTGAACTGCTCTCTAATGAATTCCAAATTTGAGACGTACTATTTGAGTGAAGTCTCTATCTTGTTGAAGTATCAACCTTAAACATAATTTCCTTGAAATGGTAAGTTGAAGATTTTCTCTCTCATCTCCCTCAAACGTGTGGCTAATAGCATCTTCCTCAATTTCAGGCATCTACTTCATCACCAAAGCCCTCCCTTCTCTAGGAAAGTTTAGAGCTGTTGAGTGAAGGTAGGTTGTAACAATACACTGAGACTTTAACAGAGATGATAGAATGATTTCTCTTTCATGTGATGTTAGTTCTAGCTCAGGACTCTCGCGACAAGGCAACGAGTGGGAATGTGCTGACTGCGGACATATTTTTACAAGGAAGCACATTCTCCTTCGACACATCAAACAACGTGTGTGTCAACGCAAAGCGGCATCAATCTCCGGAGGTGAAGTTGATTTTGACGATGACATCTCCTTTCCTTGTGATTTGTGCCCTCTTTCTTTCGATAGCCACTTTCAGCGATCTTCGCACAGACTTCAACACACGCATGCAAATGATTACTACACCAACGGTACCTCTACAATCTCCCTCATTAACGTTTCCCATAGTCATTTAGTACGCGACTACTGCATGGAGTCCAATACTCAAATAGTAGATTTTCCTGGGTGGCTCCTTCAAAATTTTAACATTATCGAAGCGCTCTTCAACAATTTAGACAATTTTAGAATGAAGGCGCTCATCTACCTCAAACTACAATATATTAAAATAGATTTTCAAACGGGTCAAGTGACGGAGAGAATACAGTTTCATGTTCCTTCCTCTTCCGCAACCGAAGTTGTAGACTGCGAGTCTTGGCTAAATTTCCATATTCAGTGTTTAAAATCAAATGTAGATAAGTTCAATCAGCGCGACAGCGCCCTCATTTTTAATGGCGTGGACTCAGCCATGTTCAAAATTTCCCTATTAGAAAGTCATGCAGCTCGAGGTACATTTAAACTACCAAAAACGTTGTACATTTGTATAATAAGAAAGCTGTCATCAATGTCGATTGTAAATAGCAGTGTCTCAAATATGCCGTCCTATCCATTCTCCACTATAATGATATCAACGCGCATCGAGATCGCACATATAGCTATAGACAGTGGGAGGATGAACTAGACTTTGAAGGTTGTGATAGTGACAACATGAAAATCAAAGATGTAGAAACGTTCGAGAAACATAATCAGATTAAAATTGTAGTTCACGTGTGGGAGAAGGGGTTGAAGGGTGCCCGCTATAATTCACGTTCAACTTGTTATGAACGTGTAGTCAACCTCTTATTAGTAAAACAAGATGATAGCGAGGAATGGCACTACTGTGGTATTCCCAAAATCTCTCGCTTGTATACACACTTGGCACACTCTAAAAGTGGTGAACATTTTGTATGCGACCGCTGCATCCGCTCCTTTTGGAGTAAAGATAAATTTGAAACTCATTATGAATGGTGCAAGTGAGGTAAATTACAAATGGAACGCATGCCCAAAGATAAAATATTTTCACATAGGGATAATGGTGACGAATTAAGTCCCCTGCGTGTCATTTACGCAGACATCGAATGCTACATTGATGATATCATCCACAAGCCAGCAGCCATATCCTGCTATGAAGTATGGCATGACCACTTTAGGAATAGGCAAAACAAAATGCATACTTGGCAAGGTGAAGATTGCATTTCAAAATTTCTAGAATTTCTCGATAAAGCTGCCAAATTTCAGCAATCATATGATTCCCAATTGCAGCGTAAGTCACTACATATGTCAGATGAAGACAAACAAAAATTTGAAAGTTGCGCATCCTGCCCTAAATGTCATAAAACGTTTGATGACGATAAAATGAAGAAAGTGCGTGATCATGATCACATCACTGGTAAATTTAGAAACGCACTCTGCTCCAAATGTAATTTTTCACTTAGGTTGAGACGTCGTGTACTACCCGTCATTTTTCATAACTTTAAGGGCTATGACAGTCATATGCTCATAAAAGGAGGGTTGAGCCAGATGAAATCGTGGCAGTTTAATGTAATAGCACAAACGAGAGAAAAATTCATGGCAATGACAGCAAAAGTACCAGTAGATAAAACTAAAGAAAATAAGACAGTCTTCTTCGAAATAAAATTTTTAGATTCATTCCAATTCATGTCAGCGTCACTAGCTTCTCTCGTTCGTAATCTCAAGTTTCTTCCCCATAGTCAAACTTTGAAGAAACACTATCCAAACTTAACGGATGAGATAATCACTCGCAAAGGAGTCTTTCCCTATGCGTATTTTAGCTCAATGTCTAAACTAAATGAAACAACCCTTCCTTCCATTGACAAATTCCAAAACGATTTGACGGGTCAAGATTGTCCAGTAGAGGACTATGAACATGCTCAAGAGGCATGGTTAAAATTTGATTGTAAAACGTTTGGCGATTATATGATCGCTTACTTAGAATTAGATGTCATTTTTCTGGCTGATGTCTTTCAGGAATTTCGACGAGTGGCATTAGAAGAAGACAAATTAGATCCTGTCCACTTTGTCAGTCTACCAGCCATGTCCTTTAAATCAGTCTTTAGAGTGACTGGTGAGACCATTCATCTCTTACAAGACCCCGAGATGTATAACATATTTGAGCGTGGAATACGCGGTGGTCTCACATTTGTAAATAAACATCATATAAAATCTGAAACAGTAGGTGATGATCATATCCATCTAAAGTACTATGACCAAAATAATTTATATGGCACTTCACTGTCTAAACCACTACCTCATTCCGAGTTTAGTTGGTTAAAACAAGATGAGCTTGAGTATTACTCCAACCCTTCAAACATACTAAAGATTCCAGATGAAGGTGATTGGGGATATTATTTTGAAGTGGATCTGATTTATCCAAATAGTATCAAAAATAAAACTGCTGATTTCCCACTCACACCTGAATCTGGTGAAGTGACTGAAGATATGTTTTCACCATTCATGTCACAATTTCATGATAACTTAAGAGAGTTTGGACAGCCAAGGTATAAACCATGTCGCAAACTTTTACTCACCCAATACGATAAGAAAAATTATCTCGTGCACTTCTGCATACTAAAATTCTATTTAGAAATGGGCATGCTTCTAAAGTCAGTTCACCGCATCATCAAATTTAGACAGAAAGCCTTCCTCAAACCTTACATAGATAGTAACAGTCAAAAACGTGCACTAGCCCAAAATAATTTTGAAAAGGATTTTTATAAATATAAGAATAACAGTCTTTTCGGAAAGACCATGGAGGATGTTAGAAAACGTATGAACTACAAATTAGTCATTGATGATCAAAAATATCACAAATTGACCTCATCACCTCTTTTCATTGATGGAGACATCATCGATGAGGATCTTGTAGGTGTTAAAATGATAAAGTCAGAAGTTGAGTTGTGCAAACCCATCTATATTGGGCAACCGTTTTAGATTATTCCAAGCTTGAAATGTATCAACTCTCCTATAAAATATTAAAACCATGTCCTCTCGTAAAAGAGGTTCGCTTGCTGGGTGGTGATACAGAAAGTTTCTTTTTAGGAATTACCACTCAAAAAGATTTAAATTTTAATGAAGTAGGTAAGTCATTAGAAAAATATTTCGACACATCTAACTACAATCCCGCTCAATCCACTCTTTTGCATACAGAATAAAGCCAAACTTGATTGTTATGAGGATGAAACAGCAGGAAAGGAAATAGACGAAATGATTCTCCTCCGTCCTCAAATGTATTCCATGCAATTAAAAGAATGTGCAGATAGTATTAAGCGTGCTAAAGGAATATCAAAATCAATTGTTCAAAAAATGAAACATCGGTCCTATAAGAAGGCCTATAAAAATAAAACTATAACGTTTGTCAATATGACAATCTTAAAATCTCAAGTTCATACTGTGAAAACGCACACGTTCAAGAAACGAGCGCTTTCAGCATGGGAAGATAAGAGGTGTTGGATAGGACATAACACATCTCTTCCACATGGACATCCTGACACAAACATACCTCCACCCAAAAGAATAAAACTAGCACTACCACACAGCGGAGATGTATCGACATAATCAACCTTAACTCAGTATTTTGATGTTGCTTTTTGTAGATATACATGGCTTGTTTTATGTGTTGCATGAGATTGTATTTTCTTGTAAATAGTTCCCTACAGTCCCCTGTGTAAAGACTTTCCCCGCTTGAAATGTAAAAAGCACATTTTTATCATGTATTTTTATTTCAATAAAATTTTACAATGACTTCACTTTGTTTTCTGAAACATTAAAGTTATGAGGGATTTAGTATCTTTGACATGGATGCACTCATGTAGACCATTTGTAATTTTGATAGAAATAGATGGTATAGTTTGTTTGATAGCAGGATGGTAGAAAATAGGTTGAAACATCTTCTCGACTATTCCATATAAAGCATCGTTATCATGAATGAAATCACGTAAAATGTGTTCATTTTGCTCGCCAACAGAAATAGGTAGAATCAAATCACTTTGAATGTAAAGGTGTTGTTCATGTTTATCAAGTGTCATTGGTGTTTCTATACCAATCGTATGCGCCGCAGTAAACATATTTTGTAGCATTGAAAAACCAAAGAGTTTTTTCAAATTTTTACTCAATTGACATTGAATGTCATCACCCAGTTTCAGAACAACGCGTTGATTTTCAATTGAAAACGAAATGTGGCGTGTCTTTACATCATATTTACTTTTCATCACATGCTTCAACTTCTGTTGTATATAAGGATTTACTACATGAATGAAGCTTTCAACTGTATGATATAGACGCGGCATTATATTGATAGCAACTTTAGATTCTTGATAAGACTGGTAAATTTTCTTGATGCGATCACCATAGATGTCCAACCACCATTCATCATTAACTGAATCAGCTTTAGTGTAATATTCATGAGAAGCATAAACCAAACCGCTTCCAATAATAGGTGTATGATGTCTTACAAAATGACGCAAGGTTGGAGAGAAATAAACTGTAAGTTTGTCATTATATTTCTGAATAACCAACTTATGTTTGTACGCCATAGTTTTCTCTCCATACTTCTTACCCACAGTCTCATTCCATCGTTTTACTAACTCAATAAGTGATAAAGGTTGAACACCACGCTTTTTCAAAATGATACGTTCTTCACATTCTACAACATCTTCATCAAATATTTTAAATTTATAATGAAATTTGTTGATTCGATTTGAATAAACTTTTTTAACATTTGCAGTAGCAATTGACGTCAGATGTAGTCCATGACCAAAACCGAGATGTGGATAGAATTCATTATCCAACCTCAGTGTAAGACCTTTAGTAAAAGAATGAAAGCAAAGGAACTGTCTCCCACTCCAATGATAGATAGTAAACTCATAAACTTTCTGATCCTTATTCTTCATGATGGAAGTATTACCACTATTGAATGCCTTAATAATTTTCTCATTCCCAAATGGACCATAATAATCTGATTTTATCTGAATCCATTCATAGTTCCACTTTCCATCTGACGTTAAATTGTATGGGAACTGGAATGCATTATTCATCGTTATTCCATCATAGGTGCGAGGAGTCCATATCATTTCTTCCAAATCATTCACATTCTGAATATTGCTATCATAGCAAATGCTGGAAACATCTACTTCCCATTCACCTTCTAGATGTAGTGAGCGATTTAATTCTACTCGAAAGTCTGATGGTTTATTATTAGGAAATTTATTCATAGAAGCATTACTGGGTAAGTAAATTAGAAACGAATCTCTATTTTCATTTTCCATACTTATCACATTGGAAAAAATATATTAGCATACTTTTGCATTAACTCTTCATTCGGAAATGGAGTGTGATACTTGTTACAGCATCTTTATGAAAAGGAATCAACGCACCAGCATCGTCATAAATTGCAATATCAATTTGTGGGGTGCAGTTTGATTTCAGCTTTGTATAATGCACTTTCTTGAAAGAATGCTCAGATAAAATACTGCAGCTTTTTTGGCTGGTATGGTATCATTGCTAGCAATGGAGCTTCAACATCTCCCACACGTACATCTTCACCAATATTGGAATATATCTGAAAATAGTTAATACGACGCGATAGCGACATGTCTGCGCTAGCTTTGGTTACAGTACCATTTTTAAAGATATTTTGATCAAAACTCAAAATATCCATTAGAGTTTTATCCATAATTAGTGCAATACTTTTTCCACTTATAGTGAGAGACAAAGCACCTCCTTTTTCAGAAAATGAAATATGTTGCTCATTAATCACTTCATTTAAATAATCTGCAACCAATTTAACTGAAGTAATAATGCGAAGCATCAACACTCTTGTTTCATGTAAGATACCACCTAAAGGCTCTATACGCTTTCTGTATAAAGATACGGTCCATTCTGTATCAAAATGATTTGACCTTTCACATGGCAAATGTTGCATATCAAGTTCTCCATGAACATCTGCAGAACGATGTCGTAAGAACTGATGAAAATCTTTTGAACAAACTAATACTAGATCATCATCATTTAATTTACTTATTGCAATATGATTAGATGATTTGATATAAGTCAATGTTGCCACTTGTTTACCATCAACTCGAAGGAGATAATTAAATTTCTTCAATAATGTTTCAGGAGTCATGTTTGTCTTTCTTGGCTTAATCACAATCTTCTTCACCAACGTCTTCTCATTTCTTGGAATAAGATCTACATAATAAGCTTCCTCTCGATATATTAACTGTTTATGACCACTTGGGTGGTAATTAACGTTAAAATTATCATAGCTTGTTAAGGCGCTAGCGAGGTAACCTAAATCATTTCTTAAACTTGGACTTAAAACAACAATCCAATCTTTCTCAACTACATGATGTACATAATTATGATCATCATTGTGCGGAGTAAATTGGACAATGTGTTTACACGCTTTATTCAGGAAATCATAAACGAATTTCTGGCGTGATAGAAGATCTTTCTTCGGCCATTGTGGAATGTATACTCGGCAGCCCTTTTCACATTGGTAAGCAGCTGTGCGTCTCATATTAATAGTCATCACCTCATGATCAAAAGAATAGACACAGTTACTGTGAACAAGTTGAGTGACACCCACTTCCCACTTTCCATTTAGCTGTTGTTTATGATCAATGGGTGTAGAAAATAGTGCGGCTCGATTATTACCAAATCTCTCTGTGGCCGCATTGCTGAGGAAAATATGATAAAACGACATTTTTATATTGGTGATCTGCAGCTTTGCATAACATCATGAAGACTTGGATTTTGGGCTCTCTACAATATATCAGAGTTGATCGTAATGGAAACGTGCATTTCAAAAATTCTCATGGTCATACTGCAAGAGGTATTACATTAACATGGCGACAATTTGTTAACCTCAATGACATCATGAGGGATTTGGAATATTTTGAAACGCTAAAATTCATCTCCTTGGGTGATCAAGTTTGGCTTCAACGTTGCAACAATGAAATTCAAATCTGCCATTCTCATTCCGCAAACTGTTTCTCATTTCGCAAATACAATTGGGAGAAGTATAGAAGATACATACATCGCTCCATCATGACATTTATTCGTCGTGAGTTCATCGCCCTACTATGCAAATCTTAATCAGACATGACTACCACGCACCATGAGTTGGAAATTAGATTCCCTACAACGTATTGAAACGGATCATGATCGAAACGTCTATTTCAGAGATTCAAATGTAAATGTGAGAAGAGAGTTTGCTTTATCTTATCGTCATTTTCAATCTCTACATCATATCATGAAGGATTTGAAATACTTCTATATGAAAAGACATTCATGTATTGGAAATCGCATCTGGTTGCGCGTCAACAATCGGCGAATTCAACTCTATCATTCCCAACTTCATACTAACTTCACATTTCATCAAGGTAGTTGGGAAAAGTATAAGAGGAAGGTACATCGCTCAATTTACTCATTTTTTATCATGAAGCGTCATCGCTACACCATCGCCAACATTCTCTGTCGCTTCAGACTCTACACCAAAAACGATCTCACAACACTACACCAACACCTTCCAAACAGCAAGTATTACCCGGGCCGACCTCAAATGTTAGTGGTGAAGATGAACAATTCACGGAATCTTCAACTCTTCCCAAATGGAACTGTACAGATTCTCGGCGCCCTTTCTCATTCATCGGCGCAGTCAATGCGTTTAGAGCTACAGAGACTACTACGTCGGATATGGAAGAGGGAGAGGTGTGTGATGTCGAATCTGACTGTGGACAATATGGTGATCTCTACTCAATTGAGTGACAGTGTATCATTATTGAAGATTCGTACCAGCAGTTATAATTTGTGTTATGAACCCGAACTTTTTCCTGCAGCTCTCATTAGTTGTTGGTTACCTGTGCATGTTGCAATCTTTCATAATAGTAAAGTGATCATTACTGGACTAAAATCTCATGTACACGCAAATGTGATCCTAGACTATCTCATCGAGTATGTACGTACCCAGCGGATTGTAAAATAAAAAACAATTTTTCCAACATGATGTTTTTATTTCAAATCATGATAGAATTTACAAATCATTTTTTCATTAGAGGATGGATTACATAAAAAGTTTTGAATAACAGATACAAATCGAGATACATGTAAACGTTTTAAGATGAAGTACAGTACAAAAGCACCACACGTTGATGAAAGTGGATGTTGTAGTATGCGTTCATTTCGCTGATATTGACGCGTATGTTTTCTCAACCACTGCTGCGTGGGTATATTCGGAGGTAGAGCGAGAGAGTCAAATAGTTCACCACGTCGGTCTTCTCCAATAAAGATCGCTTTCCAATGCTCACCGCCTAAATTCTGTGAATGAGTGTTTAGCACAATAAAGATGGGATAGTGATTTACTGCAGGTGGTAAGGTATCGAGCGAATAGACATTATCGAAAGCTTTCAACGTCGCTTCGTCTGCATTACCCTGTACTTTAGTTTTAATATCGTCAGCAGTCAACCAACTCATTAACGATTATACTGAAGAATCACGTCGCGATACTTTGTAATTTCAATATTTGAATCGAAGACTGCATAAATTAATACATTGATCGTCTCAGGTAGTGTTCTTTTGAACGTCAAATCCAAACGAATATTATGAGGCACGTTCGCTTGACGATAGGGTGCACTAATATCGCTGTCAGCAGTCAAATCAAATGCATAAATAGTATATCCACTCTTAAACTCTTTCATAGTGAGTCCGTTGGTGTCATCCGTATTGTAAAAACCAAAGACAACCATAAAATCAACATAACTGCGCAGAAATTGATCCGCAGCAAAATCTGGTTTGTAGAGTGGACCAGGATGACTCACACCATTTACACGCAAAGCAATTTCACTTAACTGATTGTGTTTAAAATTGAAAGGATTCTTCTTTATATTACCATTAAATGCATCATTTTCAACCATTGCCACCATGAGGAGCTTCGGTGCTTCCGATGGAAAGAGGCCATCTTTCATGAAACTCTTTTGATCTTTCGGAATGGTAAAGGTGAGAAGCTTTGTATGCTGAACGGGGTAAATGGCATTTTGGCGGTTACGACCTTCAGCATGTCCTCTAATGACACTTGGATTCGGTACTACTCGACGAATGTAAAGTGCAATATCTTCCACATGAATTCTAAAATTGTCAACTTTACCAAATGCATTTAGCGCAAATTCAGGCTTATTCAATGTCAGCTTCAGTCGCATGCTGGTATTACAGAGTAATAACTTTGACTGTCTAAAGAAGTCTAAATTCAGCGGATCATTTAGCTGACATACTTGACTATCTTTAATCATAGCAGATCGTTTTACAAAGCCACTGTTTGTTTCAGCATCAAATTTTCCTGCTTCATCTCTGTACCATCCCATGGCTTCCATATGACTTTTTTGTGCTGCTGGATGAAACTGTGATACATGATTGAAATATGATTTATAGGGATAATCACTTTGACAACCTTCCACCTGCTGCTCTCCAATCGTTAGAGAAACATCGCGAAGTAATGTAGTCAATGGTAAATTGTTCAGTCCAACTTTATGTGTATCGTCAATAGCAGTTCCATCTGCTTGCTGAATTCTAAACCTCAAATCAAGCATCGCATAACTCAAATCTATGTAGTCATCACTACCACCAGGAATAACAAATTCAATGGGGCCAGCATTCTCAGCTGTTCGAGGATGATAATCTACAATACTTGAACTAAGAATATCTGTCTGTATGGCTTGTTGATCAAACACACAAAAACCGGAAGTTTTACACTCCATGATTAGAAGTTATGGTAGCGTCGTCGTTTAGCGCCTGATGAATGATTAGAGCCTCTGCGACGTTTGCGTGAATGCCTTTTGACTGAAGATCGCACCTTACCAGCTCCGCGATGTTTCCATCTTCCTTTATTCATTCGTTTAGGCGATTTCTTTCCTTGAGTAACACCAGCAAAGGTCTGCTTCAATGTTTTTAAACCGCGTTCCTTCCCACGATTCAACAAACTGCTCTTAAAACTTCTACCTCTGGAAAGATCACTAGCAACATCACCAGCAAAGCCAACGGCATTACTTAAAGCATTTCGTTTTAAAGATCTTCCGACATTGAATATGAGAGGTGCTACAACAGATTTCAGTGCACCAAGTATGCTACCTCCACGTTGGCGGCGAGCGCCGCTGTAAATTTGTCCTCCACCACTTACATAGGAGGGTCGTGAATAAAATGAGGCAGTTGGATTCATAGCTCAAACCCTAGACATTGTTAGTTACAACTTTGCATGAATCACTGTCGGTCACTTAGATGAAAGATGTCGGCACGACGCATCCAAGAGTTCATACTTGAAGGATAACCAGCCCATTTAACAAGACACCATTCTTCACCTTGCCGTTTTTTACATCGGATGATTTTCTCTACCAAATATGTTTCACTTTCAGTGACTACCTCAATCTCATCGCGGTAAAAGCTACCCTCAATTTCTTCATTATTGTAATCTTTCAACTTGTAGGTGGTGGGAGAGTCTTTTTGATCAATCCTTGATGCTGTAAATATCTCCTCTGTCCAATTCGGAAGGTACCCTTTGGCAAAAACACTTTTCACTTTTAAGATACGAACTTCATCACCAATTTTCACATCACTTTTTACATGAGTGCGTTTACGCTGGAATGATTCGCGCACTTTATCTACATTGTCAGCATTTACATCTACTGGTCTGAGACCAATAGAACGATGGATAGAGTGATTGTAGGCATGGAGTGTATCTTGTAGAACCTTTGTCCAATTTTGTGTCAAGTTGGCAGTAAAATGTCGCCACAAGCGATTTTTTAATGTGCGATTAAAACGTTCAACGAGTGCAGCTTTATAAGCACTCTTTACACTAAACAACTCAATGTCATGCCTCTCAAATGATCTTCTCACATGCTGATTTTTAAACCCTTTTCCTTGGATCACTCTGAATTCTTTTTGGAATGCGACCTTCTCGAAAAATTGTTTGGAATGCTTTTGCTACTCCTTTCCCTTCTTTAGTTTTTAAAGGTTGAGCCCACGCATAACGCGAGAAAATATCAATGTCGGTTAAAATAAAATTATTTCCTGAGTTATGTTTTGAAATGGAGGCGACATCACACAAATCTGCTTGCCACTGTTCATCAATGTCATGGTCAAGACAATGGTGGGTACTGTACTTCTTTTTCGCTTGTTTGTGGAGTGTATATGTAGCCTGACCCTTTAACCATCGTTTAACTTGTGATTGTGGAAGACCACTCGCTTTTGACAATTTCTTGATAGATGCAAATTCTGCTGGATGTTTTACATCATAATAGATTGATTTCAAACGCTCAGTCGATGACGACTGACTCTTTTTCCTCCTTCTCATCTTTTTGCTTTGTTGCGTTTCTACATTTACAACAACTACAGCATTTAGCTTTAGCGGTTTTGCGATCGTGTTCACATTGCTTAGGGGTTTCATTGTGAGAGCTGGCGCAGCAAGTGCAAGTGACAGCGACATTCACCTCTAGCGGTTCATTACATGGTAAGCAACACATCTGCTTCATATTAATAGTCTGAGAACATGTATTTCTTGGAAGGAGCTGTTTTACGTTTTCTTTTACTAGTTTTAGTGGTGGCGTAGATCTACGTCGAGTTCTTCCTCTTGTTTGCTTAGTGAGTGTGGGAGGGGATGTAGGTGACGTCTTATACCAATTTGCTGACATTTTCATCGTCTGAAGCATTGGAGCAGTAGCCACTGTTGAATCAAGTTCTTTCAATGTCTCATTATTCAAAGCAAATTTTGGCACATTATGCTTTTTCAATAATTTAAGAAAGTATGACCAACCAGGTGGAACATAGCCCTGACGGCGCTTTCTACGTGTCGCATACTGAATCAAGTCTTCATAACGTGAAGCATCAATCACTTTATTTTCATCTGTAATGATTTCTCCTCTATCATTTACATTGAGGTGGGGTTCAGTATTGTTCAAAAGAGATATGGCATGTGCACGAGATGCTAAAGGTGTGGCAGTCGACAGAGTCACGCATCTTATTCTTCAAATTTTTCAATTGTTCAACAGTTTCCGATTGTAATAATACAGCACGATGTGGATCTTTGATGTGAACATTTTGCTGATAATATAATTCTTTCCTATACATTTGATTTGCAAGAGGTTGCTTTACTTGTTGTATAGCAGTCAATTGTACATATTCATCCTGAGGAATAACAATCATGCGAGAATAAGAACTCATAGTTTGTAGATAATCATGGGAGGTTTCAAAATATCACTTCGAAATCTAAATTCTTCCGGACACTCTTGCGTAAAGTCAATGAATAAGTAACCGTGTGGTTTTTCAGTAGCTGCTTGAAAAATTTCAATTAAGGCTTTTGATCCTCTTGGTGCAACTTGTCGCGCTAAAATTTCAAATTGACTTTTATCTCGCGGATTCTTGAAAATGGCATAATAGTGTGTATTCAGGTTTCGTGTACGAGCTTCTTTTCCATCAGGAAACAAATTTTGTGTGATATAGATGATAAAGCACCTTTTATGATGTGCTGCGCGAGTGAACATATCTGTAACAGCTTTGGAACTCTTACTTTCTTTTAATAGATCATCCAATACAACAACATCATTAGACTGAAGTTTATCCACTGGAATAATTCTTTCATGTCGAATAAAGTTGCGACTTTGCAATTCCTGAAACAGCGACGGTTGATAAATACCATAACACCAAATCACTCGATTGATAGGTTCCTTAAACAACTCCCTTCTTTTATCCAATAAATTCAGCGTGAAAACAGTTTTACCTGCATGAGATGGACCTGATACAGTCAGAACTTTATCACATTGAAGTCTGAAATCCATTTTAATACTTTGAGATTCAACATTTGCATAGTTAACGCTTAGAGCCAAAGATACTACCCAATACGTTGCCCACGACAGGAGCTAGCATCGGTAGTAACGCTGGAAGGAAACCGCCCTTTTGTGTTAGAGTTTCCCTCTTTCTTTGAAGGATGACTTTAGGATTGGAGATGAAACGCAATTTTGTAGCATATCGCTTAAGTAACTTTCGTTGTTTGGGTGCTAATTTCTTCATCCTCAACTTTCTGACATAAGAAATAATTTCACAAATGAATTTATCGTTAGCATGTCGTATAGCATTGTATCGCTGATTTGCTTTCATTCGTCGGAGAGTTTGAATGGCTGAAGAAAACTTTGAAGACTTTTGACTTTTACGTTTCGTCATTTTACGTTTCGCCATTTTCCGTGTTAGTCTTTGCTGAAACCTGTCTTTACCACATTTGCATAGGTACTAACTATTGCGGCATAAGTGACACTCGAAGTGAGCAATATCACAGTGGTTACATTTGCAAAGTTGAATGCAATTATGTATGAAACAGCGTTGACAAAAAGCATGCTTGCATCTCTTGAAGATGCGCTTTTCATTTCCATCCTTTCGCTTACATACATCACAACACATAGTTTCACCGTTACTGATGTCTATAGCAAGTCTTTTTGAAGATATGAATTTGCTAGCCTTTTCTAAATAATAGACGCATGTACAGAAGGAATATACTTCGAGAGTGAGCAGACATAGCTCGAAAACCAGTTGTGCTACAATCAAGTACCACTGCATTTTCAATTTTTCTTTATAGAAAGTTGAATGTGAATATCTAAAATCACTAGACTGCTACCATGATGGTTAAATGCGTTAAGACGTTCAGCAATTTTTATCATATGTCTTTTAAAAAATTCTTTGGGGTGATCTACCACTTGCATTGAATAAGAAGCAAAATGGAAAGAGCGAGTTTCCACCTCTTCCTTTCCAAAATGACTAAACTTAATTTTCGCAACTAATCGCGCCATGACAATGCTATCAGAGAATGGACTCATTAACTCTAGAAATAGAGTGCTAGCATCATCGATCACTGCTTCGATGTCGGTCTCATCTTTATGGAAATTTATCACATAATCTTGAACAGCTCCTTTTAAACTTTGTCTGTGAAAATGTTATGTTCCGCAGTCATTTGAGAAAGACATGATCGCCCTTTAACTAACCCATCCATTGCATGAAAACAACTCTTCTCATAGTAACATTTATTGAATAAGTGTAACAAGCATGCATTATAAATCAATGGTTTGAAACAGATAAAATAGATACAACTGGTAACTGTCATACAGCGAGCAATGATAACCATACAGGACTTTGGCAGTGTTGAGGTAAGGAGGAAAGAAGCATTGGTTATGAATGTAGCTACTACAACGAACAGACAAAATAGGAACACACAAATCCTTAAAACGTTTCGTGACTTCATGATAGTGTTGATTCACTCTACTATCCCAAGGTGGGAGCAAAATATCATCAATGATTAGATTGGGAAATACTTTCCTCTCCTTACCAGGATTATTACAAAAGATGCGTATAACATTGAAAGCAGCTAACCATCGTTTAAAGTCAATAAGAAGAGCACTCTCACAAGAAAAGCCATAGTCTTGCAAATATTTCAGATTAAGTCCATGAATGTGTTTTCTCGCCCATTGATCAACATTAGGATCACAGTTGGCGTGTTGATGATAGACACTAACAATCTGATATGTCCAATTGTTCATAGCAATAGCACTGAGCTCCTGTACAGGTTCACCCTCACAATCCATAAAAATGATGATAGAAGCCTAAACCGGAAATTTACACATCTAAGGAAACGTTCTATAACATATCACAAAATGAAGAATTACATCGATGCTTTTCACGACAAAATACACAAATGATATGATGGCAACGAAGAAGTAAAATGTATCTAATAAGACCACGTCTACGACACTCAAAGCACATAAGCGAATTTTCATAGGGTAGAGTTAGGAAAGGACTAGTAATTCTCCTTCTTTGATTTGCGTTTTGAGACAGCATTCTTCTCCGACTTGCGCTTCGTACCACTGCTGTTAAGGATTTGATCAATTATATCATCCACGTTGGATGGTTTTGGAATATATAGGATGGATTCCATATGCATGGAGAGAGAGGCTATTTTATTATCCTTGAGTCGACCATAATATAGCCCACTCACTTTGAAAAGGATATCCCAAGTACCTTCTCCGAGCTCGTCGCATGTGATGGATGTTGAATGATCTCCCTCCTTCTTATAGTAAGTACACCAATGTGATACTGGTAGGAAAATTTGATTACCATCCCAAATCTTTCTATAGGGAGTATCCTTGTCATCTCTAGCCTTCCACTCTTGAGCAAGAGGAGTAGGAATGTCCATATTTAATGTCACGTACTCTTCAATAATATCAAGTTGGCGGAGAATGTACGGACTCACGGGGATCAGTATGTAGTCCCCATACTGATTGCGCATTATCTTGACATCCGTGGAATGGAGCATTCCCGTTTGCAGTACTACGCTATGATCGTCATAACGCAAGACTTGTTTAAATTTACGCTGTAGCGGTGTAGGATTATGTACCTTGGTTGTTTCTTCCACTGGCCTCAGTTGTAGATGATCTGATTGTAGCGAACCTTGCAACGTCTGACCGCCATTTTGTCCTACTAGTGCAGCAGATGCCTGAAAATGAAAAAGATTGTATTAAGTTTACGTTCAAGGGAGGAGAGGGAGGGATGTAGCGACTTACCATTTTAGTTGGATAATAGAATAGGGAACTAGAGAGAGAGAGAGAGAGAAAATGTGCGTCCGTCACTCGTGCGATTCAACGATGGAATGATTCTCACTGTGGAAGGCTCGCTATTTATATAGAAATGCTTGATTCTCATTGGATGATGATCCTCATTGGACAATAACATCAAGCTGATTCCAAATCTGGCCTCCGTTTACCAATCCGAGCCTTCGTTCTCCCGCTGAAGCTGTTTCTTGGGAAATACTAACTCTGTCGTTTTTCGCCAATCTCCCAAATCTTAAATGGCGTCTCACATCTAAACGAAGACAGATATGAACAAGCCGTTTCTTTCACTGAATTTGTCTCACTCTTAGCTTTCAAACGAGCTATTGCACGACTTTATACGATCTCTAAAATTAAAATTGGAAGATCGCTGACGAGGGGGGGGAGTCGGTGAAATTTGATGAAAAATGTTTTGGTAAAGGTCCCAGGTCGAAATTCGACACTTTGGAAAAATTTTCAAAATTTTGTCCATACTAAGTGGCTCTGACACTTAGGATTTTTTCGTCAAATCCGAGGTCTGACCTAAAATCTTGTAACAGCTCTAACTTTTGAACGGCTGATCCGATTGACTCGCAACAAAAATGTCATTTGGCAGTTTTTTCTCCTCTTTCAAATGAGTATCTATGAGACAAAATCCATCCACTAGAACCAAAATTGGAAGATCGCTGCCGAGGGGGGGTCGGTGAAATTTGATGAAAAATATTTTTGGTAAGGGTCCCAGGTCTAAATTCAACACTTTGGAAAATTTTTTAATTTTTCCCATACAAAGTCACTCTGACACTTAGGATTTTTTCAGGTGAGGTCCGACGTGAAATCTTGAAATGGCTCTAACTTTTGAACGGCTGAACCGATTGAGATGGGATCTTCGCCATTCTCTTTCTCTCACTCTCAGCTTTCTAGTGATGTAGGACACGACCTAGTCTGACCACGGCAAGCCACCTCTCCCGAGGGGGGGGGGAGGTCGAAACATGAAAGTCGCGAAATTTGATGAAACAAACTTTGGTCAGGGTCCCAGGTCGACAGGGTCGGACCACGTCGGCCGGCCTAGGCTGACGAGGGGGGAGGTCGACGGCGGCCATCTTGCGCGGTCCAGAGGTGTAGAACTCCTTACTACTAAATCAGGCTTAAGGCTACGATTTTAGTGACCATAGCACCTACTGGTGGTGATGGATTGCTCCTCTGAGGCGTCTTGACGCATGCTGGTGCACAGAACATCTGACAACATGCATGATATGAAACGATATAGTTGATGTGAACTGAGAACAATTCGGGTCCAAGATTGGTCACAATCGCCATATTTGCTATGTAAATTTGGTATTTCTCTCATCATGATCCATCATGATCTGATGTGCTCCATTTCAATTAGAGACAAACAATCGACTTATGAAATAATATTTTCAGAAGTTTCGAGTAATGTACGAGTATGTATCCAGTAATTTTTAAATATCATGAATTTTTAAACAGAAAGATGGATGTCATTAAACCTGTTACTTGAACAGTTTATGGAATAATTTCCTTGGCAGGCGTGGACGTTGGTTTTTGTCCCAAAAGGACTCGTCAGTGAGCTTCCGAAAGTATACTCCAAACAACTTGCAAACAGTCTGCTCCAAACAGCTGGATGAATGAATATACACGATTGTATTTTCTGATCTTCTCATGCAATTTAATGACACTTTGTTCGCTAGCAGCAGTTATCTTATCAATGAAATTATGGATAAACATATTGTAGAAACCTCCATTTTCAAAAACAACTTTCAAAACAACAAAAACCTTATGACAATAACTTTTGCTACAGATATTAGTTTTCGATATTCATAATATTTCCTCTGTGTTCATGCATGCCGTGTTTTCGATCATTGAAAAGGTACGAAGATTTTTTAGTGAACCGAGATAAATGATTCCGAACTCTTTGATTTAGGCTTTTAGTGTCTTTGACTTCCTTTCGTTTGACTAATGTTCTTTGTTCTAATTTTATAAATGATTCCATTTTTTGAAACTCTAATGAATAAGATGTTTCTTTGAACCTGAATCAATGGAAGTCTGCTAAACGCTGATCGTTGTAAACAAGCAAATGATAAACATGATGGCTATGTATTTGAGGTAAGAGGATTATTTGCAATTAGTTTAAAATGCATTCATTTGAATAATGAATCAGAAATAATAATAGCGCGTTCATCCGATATTGCGACTCCCTATACTTGTATATTTTTTCATGCTTCACTGTCTATAGAGAACACAACGATGTCTTGATTATCTCGATATTATTATTTTATCCTAATTGAAGATAATGGCAAACTCATGAAATTTTAAATACTTCTGAATGAAACATAACCGATGGTTTCATTGACTCATTCACTGAAGACGAGAATGCATGCGATAAATTTCACCTACATAGGTAGGAATCAGTATTCTTTTTTTGCTTACAGCATGATCATCACATTATGCCGGTTTCATAGAGAACCAGAGGTGACTACGTTTCAAATCATCACAAGCCATACTTGTCGACTCCTTATTGGAATCAAATCACCTTTAAGATGTGACGCAAGTGACATACACAATGGAATATTGCTGTGGTTGCACCTCATGCTATGATGCTCACAAAGCAAGCCATTCGATGAATATGGATAAACTGCGAAAAGCTCCAAGACCGATTTCATCATGAATCACCTCGTGTGATTAAAATTTGGAAGAGTAGACCGAAACAGGAATGTTTGCCGAAATGATAGAGTAAGTATGGTCTCCCGAATGAGAGAGGATATTCAACATTGACCATAATAAAGCTGTGATAGACTATCAAACATAAAAAAGGTCCTAGTAGTGAACTCGATATTCCAAGAACAGCATTGCCTCGTTTTTCTAGAAAAAGAAAATGATAGAATTATCTTTTACTCAAGGCTTCTTAACCAACTCGTTATTATTCAACGGAAGAAAATCAACAGATTCATGTTGAATGTTGTACCGTTACTACTAGCAGCATTATAGAGAAGTATCAATCTCCATGGATGAGAAAGATATATTTCTCGGATGAATTTGAAGCATGTACTCCAATAAATATTGCTTAAGTACTGAAAAAATTTCTTAACAAAGTTGAGATTTTCAAATTTGACGTCGCTACAAACTGGGAAAGATTCTGTACATTTTATCATTACGGGCATCTGTTTACTCTTTTTCATGTTGACAGATAGAACAATGCTGAAATGGCAGTTTGCAATATCGTTTATTTCAGACTGCGTAGGATTGTCAGAGAAAATTGGCTCAATGACAGTAATATCATCAGCACATTTCACAACTTTACACAAGTCATTCAAAGAAGTAACACATCCCATCATAGCGTTGAACAAATGTGGTCCAAGAATTGACCCCTGAGGCACTCCTGAAATGACATCAGATGCAACACCACAATGACCATAGAGAGATGCAAACTGTGACCGATCAGCTAAATAGGATTTCAGCAAATTGACGAAGCCAACTTCCATCTAAAGTGACACCTGAATTTCGTGCTATTTTGTGATAAACTATAATAAAGCAATACAGTCCTGGACTAAAGTTTATTGCCTTTCCTCCGAAAAATTTTGAAAAATCGTGATTAATGTATCTTGTTTTATTTTTGGTTATGATCCCATTGTAGCATTTCTCGAATGTATTTTGGGAAATCAGCATTATGTTTCCTGCAGGATATTGAGTTCTCGTTACTAGTGAAGAACCTGAATGATATCTCAATGTATTCAACATATAGATTGTCCCCTCCTTTGATTGTCGTGCAAGAACCAATATTTACATGCATTAACCAAAATGCAGAGAACTGTGATGTCACGTTGGAATTGCTGAATAATCTAGCTCTCTAGCAGCCATAATGACGACAATTAAAAAGAAAAATAATAGCTATAAACAGCTATGAGCATGATTAAAGTTGGAAACATGAAAGAAAGATTTTTGACAATACCATCCACCTTATCTCGTGCTGCTTTTTTGAAATCTTACTATAGAGCTGATCATAAAAAACGGACCATCTAAATTTCACTGAGATTCAATCGATTCTCATGTCTTCCAATCGCGTCGCACAACAACGTGCCATGCATCATTAGAGAGCTTGCATTCTCAGCTTCAATGAGCCACAATAGACTTGTATCCGTTGTTGTATTTGCTGAGCAGTGCTCAAAATATGAAAATCACTCAATTTACAAATCGCAAAAGAAAGATTCTTCAAAAGAAAACATGTGAGTTTGATAATGAATCAGGCACGGGTAGAAAGAGTATTTTCTGAGCTCTCGTTTGACATACTGGTCATCAAAATCGGTGTACTAGGGAAAAATTGGTGATATCGTGAAGTTTTCACAAAATCATGACCTTTTTGTTTGAAAATGCTATATTCTCACTTTTTCATCAAAGATATTAATGTTTGGTATGTTCAGAATCCTTACGTTGTAAGGAATTCGAATATAAAAGTTACATTCATATAAGTTCAATAGTTCTTTTTCAAACTTCTTCAATACTCTTTCTCATTTCCACAAAAGTAAACAAACACCATGTAAGGTAACGAAGGTTCAAAACAAGACAATTGGCGCGGGCATGTCTTTGTTCTCTCATAGCAGCTGATAATTGTTTACCTTCATTGCTTGTGCACTTTTGCGGAAATGAGAAAAGATATTGAAGAAGTTTGAAAAAGAACTATTGAGCTTATGTGAATGTAACTTGCATATTAGAATTCCTCAAAACGTTTCAGAACGGATTCTGAACATAACGAACATTAATGTCTTTGATGAAAAAGTGAGAATATAGCATTTTCAAACAAAAAGGTCATGATTTTGTGAAAACTTCACGATATCATCAATTTTTCCCTAGTACACCGATTTTGATGACCAGTATGTCAAACGAGAGCTCAGAAAATACTCTTTCTACCCGTGCCTGATTCATTATCAAACTCACATGTTTTCTTTTGAAGAATCTTTCTTTTGCGATTTGTAAATTGAGTGATTTTCATATTTTGAGCACTGCTCAGCAAATACAACAACGGATACAAGTCTATTGTGGCTCATTGAAGCTGAGAATGCAAGCTCTCTAATGATGCATGGCACGTTGTTGTGCGACGCGATTGGAAGACATGAGAATCGATTGAATTTAGCGACATTTAAGTGGTCCCTATTTTATGATCAGCTCTGTAAATCTCTTGATATCCTTTGTCCTGATAATGCGTTCCCTCTGAGTTATCGTCCCTGTTAACTTTACCCTCGTAGGCATGGTTTAGGGCGGTTGAAGGAGGAGATGTCTCGGTCAGTCTATTTTTGGTCAAAGGCATTTAACAGGAAAATTAACATCATTATCCCATCAAATATGAATATCTCCTCCATTAAGTAAAATTCAAAAATGATTCCGACGTTTTTACCAGAAACATGGGTATAGAATTCAGTCACAGTCCCGAGACCGCCGTATTTTAACGGTGTTCTATATCAAGATATTTCTGAGTTACAAATTTATAGGACATCCTTTAACTGCCTCAAAGAATAACTAGTTAACTGTACATAAAAGGTAAAATTTTTAGATTTGTGGAAAACACTGCTGTGGTCAGTTGGATTTTCATTAGCCAACACGTAGAAATTCTTATGTTGTATTTTTGCTCAATGTTACAACTTACCTTTCTGCAATGCGGTTAAGATAGCTCTTTTTGAAATCTACATGCCTGATATTTTTTCATCGAATTTTTTATTAATTCAAGCGGGATGACGTGAGTGAGAATAATGCTTATATAATGCTCAGAATTCATGGTGGTATCCAACAGCTCATATACGACACCAATAAAATCTGATGACACCATAGCCCAACACGTAATTCCAGGAGAGCGCATAGTCTTGTCTTCAGCAATCACATTCGGATTATCCATAGCATAGATGAAACGGTTGTGTTTGTTGACACAGCCATTGAGGTAGAATGTTGCCTCGTCACTGAAGCAAATGTTCACCACATCTAACTGTCAGCACAATTATACAGAATTCCTATCGTTTCCTTGGCTTGTCTGGAAGCAACTCTTGAACAGATGCCATCTTCCACGGTTTTTAGGCCTTCTTCTTTCAGAATCTTGTGACTGAGGACTGCGCTACACCATCTTCTTGCCCCACCCTGCGCTGTGAAAGAAATGGGTTGTCTCCGAATGCTGCAAGAACGTTCTCTCTTTTCTGTTGATACTCTTCTGTTTTGATGATCACCGTCAGGCGTCCGAGATGCAACCGTCAGAGTGTTGACTTGAGAAACCTTGCTTTCCGGTCACAAAGGGTGCGTGCCGGCTGGCTCTTTTCCAAATTGTTCAATGAACATTTTTCTAGCCTTTTCATAATTGAATGCAATTGCAAACGAAACGATTGTTGCAATTTTGATATTCTCAAAATCACGATGCTCCATCTGCTTTGTTACCAATGTCAATGTATAGGTCAGCATTGCAACTGCAATGATTTGAAATATAGGTATCTATGATTCCCATCATTCTTCAGGCTTGAAACAGGTTTGGAAAAGTTGTGAAGTAATGTTATACAAATATCTATGATTTTGTGATGATGAATTGGGCAGAAGGCAAATAAAACTGAAGACTTTTCAAAGCAATTGGAAGAAAACAAAAAACGGCGGGAAGATTGCGATCTCCCTGTATTTCTGCTCGACAGTCAAGACAACGAAATCTCACAAAGTTCTGCCATACCAAACAGAAGATCATCAGCTTTTTATGCTTTCTAAAACTTGTGAATAAACTAGAAAGTTTTCAATTGTTCAAAACAGATAATTTTTCAAAGAAAAGATTTAATTCAATGAATTATCCATCTGCATGAGGTCATCATCAATTCAATTCATCTAAACGCTACATCATCTAATAGTTGCTAGTATTTTTAACTCTGAGTACATTCATCTATTGTATATTAATAGACAACTAAGTTAAGAAGACTAAAAAAATTAAGACAAAAGTAAATCCAAAGTATGACAAAATGAGCAAGATATCGGTAAATTTTCTGTAGTTGAATTTGAGCACCAACATCCAGACTTGAGAGTGGACCTTCATAAAGCATTAGTAGCAATTGCACTCAGACAGATCAGTGTGATCGATGGCATTCTGTAGCCACACAATGTTTTAAGCATGTTTCGGGTAATATGTGATCAAGCAAATCGAGTCAAAGAGTCAACTAAAGCGAATGTCCTTTGGTCGCGATGCAAAGTGCGGATGCGACATCGATGCTCCTTGCATCGCAGAGTATCAAAATCTAACTTTTTTTTATGAGTACCTATATCAGATTGATGTTTATCAATCAATATCGTGGAAGCTATAAATTGTCTTTCAATTACTGCAGGTGTATGTGCTTCGGATGCGACTGACGGCTTGTCGAAGCATTATTTAATAGGTACCATAAATTGGTTACTGTGAAGAAAGTAATTAACTTTTCTGATATTTCATTCACCACATACTTCGCTAACATGCATGAACAAATGATGCCATGTTCACAGCGAGAAATAATTCTTGCTACTACTGTCCTATGAACACCAGAGGCTACGTTTCGGATGCGACGGTGTAGTATAGCACGATTTGAAATAGCACTATTCTGTATTTCATTCAAAGGCGAGTGGATATTTTGCAAAAGAGACATCGTTTTCAAATTGTAGGTTATAGCCAATAATCCCACATTGGTGCAACAGCTCCGCAAGGGACATGCCGAGAGATGAAATACCTCTTGCGGAAACTACATGTATAGTGACGATGTTTAAGCATTTGAGAACCTCATGAATATATAGTGCTAATTACGAAATTTCCGGGACTTCTTTTTGATCCAATAGGTAAACGGTTACTGGGTATTTTGCATATTGAAAATTGACTGTTAAAGTCCTTTTTGTCATGAAGTTGCGGTTGACAAAGTCCCAATGTTCCCAAAGTATAAAACAAGCGGAAATCACCCCTGTTAGTTGAATTTAAGTTCGAACATGGAAGAGAACTTTTTCGTCGTCTGAGTGTGACATTAGAAACAAAAGTAGGGGAAAGAAACTGCTTTTGACGAAAATAGTCAGTCTGGGGAAGGGGGAATCAGCCGAAAACAAGAAAATGTGTATCTCTTGTAGCATGCAGTATCATTTCAACAAAAGCCAATTGGGTAAATACTTGATAAATACCATGATAGTCACTATGACTGAATTAGCATTTTCATAATATCATGTTAACTATGAATTTCCTTTCAGATCTCTAAATTTTAGGATCAACAAACAAATTAACTAATTTATAGCTCATGCTAGTGAAACACATGAAACTTAATGCCACTCAGTATACAAAAGGCGACTTTACCGATATTTTTGTCAATATATTTACGTTGCTTTTCGTTTTAAATTGAATTTTCAATTTTCTTGTTTCATATGGTCGTCAACATGACGTTTCACCATGATAGCTGGTCTTCACAGTTAAAATTCTACATGTTACTTACTTTTATGCTCACTTGATTTCTTGGTTAGAATTATCAACACTTTGATGTAGCAGCCACTAATTGCAATCAAAGGAGTTGCGAAAACTGTGATAAAATGAAAGAAATTATATACCAGCGACTCTGTTGTCTGCGTGCTCATTGTCAAAATTGAAAGACATTGCGTTAACCATGGATAGAAGTCATGAGTATATGTTCTCCACAGAAACAGCTGCAAAACAATAGAAACGTGGTGATTGACAAAAACCGATACCGGTAGGTTGCGAATTATGTAGATATATGAAAGTACTCGTACATGTACATGCAAATACATCAAAATTTCAGTGAATGAATGCAGATGCTATTTATCGAAGTCCCTGTTTTATAGATTGTAGGTGTTCAGGGAAGGAATGATAAGAAATTCAAGCGTATATAATGTTTGTGTAATTAGCAGACTTGACAGACTTATCAATCTACACGTACATGGCTTGACTTGACTTAATTTCCGTGCGCATCGGTTTGCTCGTTGGCGTCGATGGCGGTCTTACGCATTATCCTTCTCCATAGAAACCAGTCATTTGCCATCACGACGTTCGTGAGGCTCATCTGCGTCCATAGCTTATCATCCGTCCACACTCTTGGTGGACGCATGTACATTGTACATTCACAAATAATCAACAATTTGAAATGGTAGTGTCGTTCATCGAGAATCGCAGTAATTTCTATTTCAGAATAGAAGCAGCGGATTCACATCGGTCATGATAACTTACTTTCAACATGTTTTCATGATAATTGTGATCAATTTTATAATTGTACTTAAGGAATATTTGTAGATAAATGCCATGGTTTAATGTGCTACATCTTCTGTCATATTTAATATTAATTTTTTCACTAATCTAACTTATTCTACAGATTAAATAAACTTACATGAGGCAAATTTTGTTATTTCAGCGCATTTTATTAAACAAAGTAATTCTATACAAATTCGATAGGCTCTATTGATGACAAGAAATGGGAAATCTTTAAATGAAAATTGCCTGTCAATGGCTTCAGCGATACTAATATGTGCTTGCTGTAACTAGCCATTTTTCAGCATTGTTCGCCGATGTCATTAGCGAATATTGTCATTGATTAAAAATTTACATGTAGGTGTGTATTCATATGTATGCATATAGTGGTACATTTAGAAAGCGCATGACTCTTCATCGCCAGCGGATATCTGACCCTAGGTATACTATGTTAAAAGTGAGTAAGTACACATCCATGTGCGGCAAGGGTTTTCGTGCTGCTCCCTTCTATCAGTTATCACCACAAGCCCCTAAAATTGAAAGGGAGCGTAAGGAATCTATGTTCATTCGGAAATTTCTCCCTACCTTCAATGCATAGCTCATTTTAGATTTGCGTTTCACCTCATGTATTCAACTTTGTATGTAAGTTGACTTTCAGTCACTTGTAAACATAGATGACTTGACAAGCATCGAAGCTGCGATATATATCGACATAAGTCTTTTTGGAAATCTAGTTGATTTTGATTTTATGATATATAGTGGTATATATGTATGTACCGTATATGTAGCCATCTAACCAGTAGTGCATACACTTGCACATCAGTGTACTGCATCTGAACCTCAATATTCAGACGACTGTACCATTCAGACTAAAGAAGATGAAGTCATTTGAAAAATATTACACAAGAGAACGCCTAATGTTTCATAATCAATATCAATTTGCGCTTTAGAAAAGAAGTGATGGTAAAGTAATCCATCGCACCTTCTTGAACAAAGAGCCTATCTGATATTTTAATAAGTAAATACCTGAAATTTTTAATTTTGATTTTTATGTCAACAATCTTCGAATCTAATTTCTCAACAAGAATTAGTTTCAGATTAGACGCATTTACTAGGAGCAAGCTGTCATACATCTAAATTATTGTACATTTATACAAGCGTGTAACCTATAGTTATCAGTGAGGGCTTTACGTTGCAACTAAAATGGCACTAATAAATCAAAAATGCATAAAAGTACGCACTCATTTATGCACAGAAATACTAAAGCTTCAAGTCTCGTTAAAGATCATATGAACAGTAAATATTGATAAAATTTCATCGTATTTAAATCGCTGATTTGGTGAATGTCAGGGTTTGAATTCTGAACAATTTTCATATAAAAATCAACATTTTTGATCATTTTCTTTCCATGAAGATAGAATTTAAATATTTTAGTTCTCAATTTGTTCAATAATATGAACAAGACATTTTATTCTCAGCTAAGATTTATTTGCTTAAAAAGCAAATGCAATAATTTCCCACCAGCAACATCATCTGAGTCCTTTTTAGATCATCAATTGAAATCTTATAAATCTCGTTGACGTCTATTCATGAATATTTGTTGTCTGCTTCCATTTCTATAATTCCATAAAAATGAAAACAGCTGCAAATCTTTTAACCAAGTCTAAACTATTTCCTTCATGAAATATTCTGTCATGATAGACCAAAGAAAGTTAAGTTAAGATACGTTAAGACTCAGATAATAAAGACGAACTGATTTTGTCAGTTACTAGCGACACAAGTTTTCAATCAATTTCCTGCTAAAAGTTTCTTTTATGTAAACGTCCGTCAACCCAGAACTTGCGAATTGTTTTGACAGTTAATACTTGAAAGATTTCTGTTCATGAGATATGTGGCGTCAAAACGGATCTGGCTGCAACTTAGAGAAGAATTTAAACTTATAACCTTTTGTTAGTTATTAATGAATTTTATGAGTAATTTATTTCTATCTATGGCTTTTCCTTCCAACAAGCATTGATTTTATTACCCCATTAGCTAATTGCGATGTAGAATTGGTCTGCAAATTAACAAGACTTCCTTGTACTTCAATGAATAAAGGATAGTTGATATTCATTTTGAAAGTTAAGAAGCTGCCCATGTTTTGATCGAAAACTAGATTTAGTTTTAATAAATTACTATTCAAAGGTTCAGCTTCATGGCTAGGTCTCTGATTAATTCAGATAGCAATAATCGATCTAAACATGGGTAGCCTCCAGGTGTTCAAGTAATAATTGTCCTGTTATTTAAAGTGGATGCGAATAATGGCAGGTGTTATGTATTTATGCGTATGTACACTGACAGGTATTAGCCTAGAACAGTGTTCACCTAGAAATATTAACTATCAATTATAACTAAATTATCAAATTGACTAGCAAGCCTATCACGAGAAAGTAAAGTGTTCTTGCAATCAAGAGTCTTTTGTTCGACAACTCGATGGTAAAAAACATGCTGTCTCTAAGGATCCATTCATATCAGATGAGGAGCTGTGCGACCAAATGTCTGCTTGTACTGAGCCATGGAGAGAAACGTGTCGGAAAAAAGTGCCCCCAAATGAGGAAATATGCAACTTCAGATAGTACACGAATATTCTCACTCTTCAAATTGCTACATCGCAATCAGATTCACATTCTCCGCATTACACGCAGTCGAATGAGCTCAAAAAGCCATCATAACAATTAATTTTCCAGATAAGTAAAAGCGTAATGTCATAAACTCAATTTTTGATAAGATATTTGAAGCCTCGATGACTTGGAAATGATAACTCAATGACTCATTTGCAGAGACTCATTCTTCTCTTCCATATTAGTGTTAAACTTAGTGTAGTAACTAGTGTTTCCCAATCGGGGTCTAAGTGGACTTCGGGGTAAATGGAGGTCGCCAGGAGGGTTCGCACAGGTGAAGAGGTGATTGGGAATGCTTACAACTTTTGGAGGAGAAAAGTGTGGCAGGGATTCACAAGAGTGCAGGCAGCTAAGTACTCCTTTTGTTAATCTCTATCATTCTTCTGCTAGCCACTTGTAGGCCTATACAGGACTGTAATAGGATTTCATTTTCATTTTCAATTTCACATAGTGATTCTAAGCTTGTTACCGGCAACTCGCCTAGCATTACGAAATAGGAAGAGACACTGATGTCCGTTTTATGGGCAGACCATGCTCAAGTACCCAGCTGACATTTTTGGAAAATCAGTGCTGAACTGTGAGATGTAGGGTTCGAAAAAGACGTTCATTAATTCAAAGACGAGGAGAATATTCGGCATTGTCACCAAATTAGAATTCTGCCATAAAGAGCTGATGAGACACAGCTTCACGAGCTTCAGTAACTTACAGCTGCAAGGCAATGTTTCCAACCATGCATTGGAAATCAACCCAAGCCAGACTTCTGAATAACCTACTGATTCCAGGATTTGCAAGAAAAGGAAACATTCTCAAGGTGAATAACTCAGCCATCTGCTTGCCATGTGTAGATCGCCTATAAATGTCATCTACACAGGTCTGTCCACAGACAACACAACATTGAGAGATGCTACCAATTGGAGCTGGCAGAGCTGTTCAACGACGTCTCGATGGTGGCGATACATTTGTCTAAAGGCAAGGGCCACTGATGTGGTTGCCAGAAGAAGCTATGGAAAAGTGTCACATCCTGCTACAAGATGCGTGCAATCTGTTGGTTCCGTTACCTTCATTCCTTGTTGAAAGTGGGTTCAGCGCCCCTTACGGACATAATCGATGAAGAACGTAACCGGCAGGAATCTGTGATGAATAAATGAGAGATTCGCGTTAAGCTGAACAATATCGAATCTCGCTTTGGAAAGATAATGGAAGCACAACAGGCTTCATTGCGGCTGTGAGTCTCAGATATTGCACACATGCAAATTATGAAAATTAGGTCACTGTCACACAGAATAAGGCGTCTTCCATCTTCCATTTGGGATTTCCCTTTAATTGCATGTAGAAAAGAATACAACCTATCACACAGAAAAAGGCATCAGCCACCTTCCATCTTCCATAACGCTGTCACACAGGAAAATTCATAAGACGTCGTCCATCGGACAAAAAGGCACGAAAAATTGCGGCTGGTGAAATTCATTTCCATCTGCTATCAGGCACCAGCTATAGGACTGTTCTAAAATTAGAACAATGTAAAGTGACGTCTGAGGGAAGATGTAGGAACACTCTTTATTCACCATGTCGGACGAGGACAAAGATGAGGTGGAGAAGAGCTCAAACAGTAGTCATAGCAACGGTTAATAGTAAAAAATAGCGATGACGGTATCGGAAATGGATTTCCCCGGTGTAACTGCGGTTCGTGGAAGATGGACGATGGTAGGCGGCAGACGCAGATGAAAATCGTCTCATCACGCCTTATGGAAGACGCCTTATGAAGAATGTGCAAAAAGGCGAGTGACATGGAAGATGGAAGACGTCTTATTCCGTGTGACAACGGCCTTTGAGGCTTAGTCACCGGCATGAGCGTTTTAGCATTCAATAATTAATGAGAGTCGAGATTCGTTACTTCTTTAATTCGCTTATTTGTCATATTTCTCTCCATTTCTATGGCATCATTCATGATCAAACGCTTATACCAGCATAAATCATCTAATGACCTTCCTTTAATCATTGAAATTTATACATTACAGATGTGCAGAATGTCATGGCGTTTCTAGTTCGCTTGCATGTTATGGTCTCGCTTTCATCAATTGTTTTCAAGTACCGGTACCTTGATTAAATTTCGGCCATATGTAAATCGCAATGGATGTACATGAAAAACAATGCAAAGGAGGATTTCAGAAAGATAAAAACACCTTACCATTTACCGAAACATCAATGCTTAGAAGCAAATCCAAATTTATTAATAGTAATTTGAATCGATTAGCACATGTTCCATGATAATGGTTTGACTGTAAGTGGCAGAAAACGGTACCAATTACTGGGAAATGCAGCATGTCAAGTCAGTTTTGCTCAATTTCGACCTTCATTTTCGACAAATCTTAACTCTCCTCAAGAACAGTAATATGCAGGTTCTAAAAGCTAAAATGTCATCTCACGAGGCGCTCGCTGCCTTCGTCATTAAGCGATAATCCTCCATTGACTAAAAACGAATTTAAGTCGTCACTTTCCATTTGTCGTTGGAGTATAAAGTTTAAATTCTTGGTCACGCAACGGAATATGATGAGGATGCATCTAATCGTTTTCCGAAAACGCAAGAGTAAATATGTTAATGTAGTAACTATGGCATCTTCAATAATTCTTAGTCATTTTTCAATTTGCAAGTAATCGAGCTTCAATTTAATAGCTGATGCTGCCTATTCTGTCAGTATTATTTTGCATCTACTAATTATGCAGTTAATTTAAAATTCCTAAATCATCATCCACTGAATCCGTTGAATCAGCTGAAATGCAGAAGATACCATGATAGAATTCTAATTACATGCCAGATTGAATCTATACTTACGTGATTTTCAATCAGAAAACATTCTACAATATAATACAATAATACAAATAATATTTAGTACATTATACACTTAGATATTACTTGGTGGATGTGAATATCATATTAAAGAAAGTAGTTTTTAGTCATTATCATGCATGAGCGCTTCAATCAGTTTAAACAAATGTCATCTTGAGGTTTCTGGCAAAGTCAATCTACTTTATCAAATTTAGTAGCATTTTAATTTTGCTTTATTAAAAAGCGAGAGAAAGTTTGCCAATAACTTGTCTGAGCGTCAATTATTGGCAATCTCCTGAATTAGTGTCGTCTCTGGCCTCTGAAATCATCTGAAATTGCTTGGATTTAGACTTGCTAATATCCTTGTAATATAGCATAGTTCTACGATACTGGTCTGAATAGATTGCGTTATTAACATTTCAATTGTTAGATCATCGAATTGACTGATTATTTCACGTTGAAATCAAGTGAGAACATTTCCAATGCGCGTATGAACTAGTTTACTCTATTCGTAAACGCTTTCTTCTGTTCTTGATCTCTATATAATGAATTGTCATATTTCGCACAGGAAACGTGTGCATTTGAAGCAATTACAAGGAAAATATATTTTCATACATACATCGCTTGACTTTCTGTTTAATACTTTTCTTTATTGAGCAAGAATCAAATAATGTGTTTTGCTACGCTCCCTTCCTTGTCATCTTTTGTATGTTCGAAAAAGAGCTCCTATCGATAAAATTTATCGGATCAGATCAGGGATATGCTCTGTCAACCAGAGTTGGTAGCAGCCGGCCAATCAGCCACAGCTCGGAACCAGCCGGATATTTTCAATTAGAAGGCCCGGCCCACGAGCCGTCTTATTTCAAGTATGTAACCATTTAAATACACGTGGAAATTTTGCTTGAATAATCAAACATCATATTTCAAGATTCGCTGAAGATGTTTTCCCGCTAAGAATGAAGGCATATAGGAATAGTAAATAACTAGCAATAAAACTAAGGGAACCTAGTGTCCAGACTGCTGAAGGCGAGTGATGCCGAAGCACACTCAAAAGGCCGCGTGGAGAGGAGCAGAAGATCGCAATGTCATACAATGATGAAATATACAACTACATATTCCATAGCACTGTGACACTTCTAATTGCTGCATAATTGAAATATTCACAACTCTTGTGCAACATGCATTCGAATAAGCCCAACAAGCCACCATAGCATGGTATTTTCCCGAGATAGTTAGTGGCATTCACAGTTTTCAAAATCTGACATGATGTCAGCAGATCACAGAATTAGGTTGTTCTTTTTATTGTTAGTTTTTGAGCTTACTAGCGATAAAAAAGGGAAATTCTGAAAGTATGGTCTTAAAAGAAATTCTCAATACTTTACCGAGATTGGAAAAAAGTCGTGTGTCACTTGCGGATTGCTGTAAATTCCTTCAAAATGTAGCGATCGTCTTCATATTCGAAGAATTCAGATCATTGTGAATATGCTATCTCGATAATGTTAGTCCGTGAGATTCATTGTTTAGAAGTTGGCAGGCGTGAGAATTTTAGTTTACGCAGATTTATCTTTGTCGGATTCATCAATAAATGGCACTGTGAGTGTGACCGAACGAAGAATTCGAAGTGATATAATAACACGTACACCACGGGCTGGTGTCCAAAACTCACTGCATATTCAGTGACGACTTATGGTCTATTGTCTTTATTGTCTTTCCAAAATGAATAGAATAAAACATGTGGATAAATAATTACAATATTTTACAACTGCAACATGAACTTTCACGAATCCTGTGGGTTTTGAGTTTGAAATATAGTAAAGTCATTTCCAATAAGTATTTTGCATATACTATTTACATCGTAATATTGTAATGCGATGAATACCTTAAATGCGATTTCCTTTCTTATTCTCCTGTACATAGGCATCTGAATTTCATCTGACGGCAGACCTGCTTGTAAGGACAAATTGGAAACCACGAGAGGTGATGAAGTTCGCGATACGACAAGAATTTTATCTTTGATGGAGCGTCAAATATCAATATCTATCTTTCTCAGATGCAGGCTGTCTTCTACAGCATATTTTGATTGACAAGCAATTTTGAAGCGCTTAAGACAAGTTACAGATTTAAACTTCTAATCTTCGACAGGCAATATAAATTTGCATTGCTGCTTCTGCCAGGCGACTGTGCCAGTCGATCCCATGAAGCTTAAATTTCATAAATTGAAATTGCATGTAACTTTGAATGTCAGTCAGTTGTCATTGGCCTACTTTTTTTAAAAAAACAATTTGATTGATTTTGTGTCACTAAGCAAATAATCGAAAGCTTCTATTCATCGCTTTGATGAAGATATTCTAGCTGATATGGTTGACATGCGATTCTATGTGGAGAAACATAGGTCAGTAAAATGTATTATATTTATCCTACAGTGTATATATTTTATCCTAAATGTAATGGAAATCCAGGGAAAAAATCGTTTGTTTTCAGGCTTTCTGCCTGCAATCAACAATCTGCAGTCGTTCACAAAGATGATATTTGGCGTCCCTTAAAATAGCTTCAATTTGATAGATTTCATTAGCTTTAAAAGTGCTTGACACGATTACATCTAAGTTACAAAGTGCAAAAGTATCTGCAGTGGTACTAATCTATAAATGTAATAAAATGAATTCAGTCGCTTTGCGGAGTGCGTTGTGTTCAAAGTCACCGGATGCGGAGTGCATTCGGCTCAATGTCACCGGTTGTGGAGTGCAATATTCCATCTTTCCAGATATTTTTTCATTTCCACAACAGTCAGTGCACTTTGACTCATTCTAAGGACTTGAAGCATTTGAAACTGAACTGCATGCGAATCGCAATATCACAAATAGATAGGAAAACTAAGTTTCGTCAAGTCCATTAATTGATTTTGGTAGCACGAAAAGTCAGAAGTATGGACCGGAGACTGATGACTTAGGGCAGCCGCCACACAAGGTGCCTACTCCAAAAAGTATTGACATGACCGTCGTTGCTTCGCCATCTATCTTGAAGTTTTGTGGTCCACCTTATTTCACAGCAAGTTGTTATCTATGTAGCATGAACTAAACATGTTACTCAAAAAAAAAAAATTAAGACCGTCTCCAGAGAAAATTAGGATTTGTAATATCAAGTAATAAATAATGTGTCTGTTGGAGCATTACAAGTTTCTATTAATTTTCGAAGATTATGTTTTCCTTTCTTATATGTTGAGTGGAGACACAAAATTAATGCGAGAGCAAGATTTAATTTGGAATTAATACATTTTTTGAAGAATGGTTGGTACGTGTGTTAAACTACATGAAGATTAGGTCAGCCGATTCCCTGAGCACTTTCAAGCGTCTGTGTTTTGATCATTACTTTACTTCTTTCGTTAATTTGAACTAACTTGCATACTAGTAGGAATTATCTTTGTATGTAGTACCGTGCTTCTTCGTGTTGTTATTTTTACATGTATTTTGCTGTTGGGTCGACCACATTGTAAAAAGGTTCGCCTAATGTGTTTTCCAGGATAAATAAAGTCTCTCTCTCTCTCTCTCTCTACATCTGTTGCATTGAATCTGTGTTTTCAGAAAGTGTATGAATCATTAAATGTGTCTTTCACTTTCTATTGACGAAAATCAATATTTAGCTTGTCCACCTATTAATTAAGTTGTGGTATTCTTTCATTTACGCAAAAGTAGAGAATTTTATTCCGTATCTCACACAACGTTTGTTTATGTTAGCAGTGACATTTCATCAATGATCTCATTCTCCTTATTTCAATCAAATTCCTTCAATCTGGAATATGTGCAAATCTAAATAGTCTTTTTTTGGGAGCAACATAGTTTATTGTCTTCGTGAAATACAACGAAATATTATCGATCCATGATGACTAAGGCAAGCTGACCTTACATAGCCGTTATCAATATGAACAAGCATCAATAAGTTGTAGCTTGCGAGTTGGACAGATCTGTTGATCGATTGCTTCAATTGATGTGTCCGGTTGACTAAAATTATAAATAGAAAAGTGAATGACTTTTTAGCTTTTCTGTATGATATAGAGCTGAACAAAATAGGATATTATAGAGAGCAAGTACAAAATGTCATGTTACCCGTTACCATAGAAATTGATAACAATAAAACCTCTTGAATGGAAGCAAAACTTCATGTGAACAACAATAGTGGCATGCAAATCGCATGCGTTTTCACTTAAATACACTTGTCAACGGCTGCATCATTGGATTAGAATCACTGACATGTGCAATTATAAGCTTTTCATTGGTGGTTCATGCCTCAACTTAGTTCTCCCAGCTATGTCGCGACAAGGGACGCCGCCACGAGTTTAGGGCAGGTGTTGCACCGGCCTCAAGGAGGGCACTTTAGGATATCCCATCCTCCCAAACCCCAACTCAATATTTCAGTTGCGTTGTAAGCCTATCAAGGTTTTGCATAGTAAGCTTTTACGCATATTTTTGCATGCAGGTGTTGCACCCTTTAACTTTAGATAATTGATAACTGTTCCATACTCATCGGACAACAACTATTTCGATGCATGAGAACGTAAATCGAATGAGTAAAAAGTATTTTGTTGTCAATTTCAGCCTAAATGTAATACATTTCCAGCCAGCCAAATCCTGCAAATATATTACTCTATGCATAAATGACGTGACACCCTTTTACTGCAAGACAAATATAAAAAATTGAAGGTCTAATTCTATTGAAATAGCAAGCTAAGCAACATGCTTCTTTTTATTTGGAAATGGCTTGTACTAAGCATGCATTTATCCAGTGGAAACTACAGCAGAATTTCTATTGTGTTGCTTTTCCAGTTGGCCTATAAAATCAATGCCTATCAAGCGTCTTTGCGGCAATTTTAACTACTAATCTTGCTCTAAAATAATTGCAACTCTTGTTAATTGTTGCAAGCACCGTAGTGCTATTTTGTGTTTAAATTGTAATGGATCAAAGGAAACAAAACAAATTGAAAAATATGCAGCATGCCGTGCTTTGTGTTTCTATATAATTCTTTGTTTTAGAACAAAAAAGAAATTTCTAGCCTATATTGCTTAAGCAATAGAACGATGTGCAAAATAACTCAAATCCTTAGCCTGATGATTAATATCTATGCACACGAAATGGTCATGATACCTTGTCTTCGAAAAAGATCAAGGAACTTCTAAAATATGTTCAATACAAGAACATGCCACAGAAGTCCTTATTGTCATTACGCTTTGGCTGTCTTTTGGGAGAGAGACGCTACAAGCGATAGATGACCTTCAAGGCGATTTCTGTACATCAATGACTTTGTATCAGGCATAACCTTATTATTTCTATGGCCGGCCAGAACGTGGCTAAAACTGTGGCGAAACGTACACTTCATACACTTCAATTCATCGCACGAACGTAGAGCTAGAATCAGCTTAGAGTCTAGAGTCAGCACTGCTTTGAAATTACTTAATTACAGGTGATTAATGCTAGCAGGTAGGTTAATTGGATTCTTTGTGGTTTATGCACGATAAATCTAACAGGGAATATGATGAATAAAAGACCAATCTGCCAAAATCATATTCAAAACAATATATGCCAAAATCATGCATTAACAATATTCCATGCATCGCGAACTTGCTGCTTCATCAGCCGGTGATCACGGATGATGAGATGGTAACATAATAGACAGAAAAAAACATTAAGAAACAATTGATTGATGACCGAAATATCAGATGAAATGCGACATGATCAGTAATAATTATGAGTCGACAGGATGAAACGCAATAAAACGTTATCAGATATTTTCCGTAATTTCTGAAGAGGGCACATATGCAACACCTGCAACACCTGCAATACCCTTGCCGGCGACCCTGGTCGCGACCTCTAATCAATTTCCATTCTAGTCAACTTCAGATAAACAATCTATTTCTGTGCCCGCTACTATGTCATTGTTGGTGGATATCATAAGAAAAATCAAATTTGTGAAACATGCAATGGCTGCAGATCTGTGCAGGGGAGATTGTAATTTAAGAGAAGTGGTGATAAATGCGATTCTTTGTAAAGCTCCATCAGGTAGTACCGGCACCAAACAGCGCATGTCCACGATGTCATGTTGTTTCCGATGTGCCTGTCCGTTCCAAAAATAGTGTCGAATTTCTATGGTCTCTCATCAGCGTAATGAGCAGCATGTTGTGGTACTCAAAGATAAAATACAAATTCCTACTGTCAGAAAAACGTGCATTTTTCGGTTTCTATGAGCTGGAAGGCTGGACAGTATGGGGCTCTGAAACTGTCAAATTCAAAAATCTCTCATGAAAGCAGTATTCTGTGTTTTGTAATTATAAGCTGACAACTTTGTTCTGCAATTTTCTATTTTCAATGTTGGATGGTGCATTAAAGCATTCATACACGCACACACACACACACACCCAAGCATTGTCATGTTGTCATAAATGAATACATTAACCATTACAAGCAATAAATTAAAGTATCTATCATTGTATTTTTCTGTACATTCTGACATCAGCGTTCAATAGCATGATCAATTTGCAACTCAACAAATTTTTGATGATTAACGGTTTGATAATTCTCCTTTGTTTACGTGGAGTCAGGCGAAGTAGAAATATAAAAGTCGATAGCTCAAATCAACATTGCATTACAAGATTTATACAAAAGTTTACTATTATACAATTATGTCAGATGTATCGCGATTATGAAGGTAGTTAAATCCAAATCAACATCATAGGAAATAAAATTATCAAATACTTCTCTGCTTAACCCATTTCTGCCTAGTGACCCATATATGGGTCAGGCTGGGTCTGACACTTTATTGCTGATTTTTGAGTTAAATATAATATATTTTGGGTTGAAGCTTTATTGGGTGTCACATACGTAGTCCTTCGTTATGTCTATATAAGTTAGATTTACTTGTGCTTCCTGATATTCTCACAAAAATGTGTTTTACAAAATGCTTCTGATGCAAATCAGATTGAGCACAGTGTGTGATGTTTCTCGATAATTTTTTTCGTGAAAGCGATGCGCTTCAATATAACTTTTGTGATGATTTATTAGTCAGATGTTTGCTTTTTGTTTTCCATATGAATAGCAATCCAATTGTTGATGTTTATCGATGATGCAACAGTAAATATCACGCTGACCCTTATATGGGTCACTAGGCGCACCCTAAGTATTGATTTCAATTTTTTCCGAGGCGTTGACCCACGTCGGAAAGAACAACTGAAGGTGCTACGAAGTCTCGGAAATACCATACCGATGTGTACTGACATCCAGGGGAAGATGAGTCAATCTCAAGGCCTGCATTTCGTTTTGTTACGGATATTATTGTTGTCGAAGCTGCCTTTGTTCTCCGCATGACACGGTGAGATCGATTCACGCCACACGCTAGATCAGCTAACGCGCGCAATGTGCAAGACACAATAAATCTATTCGTCTTACGACCTGGTGGTTTTTCGCGACAAGCCTGTCTTTCTACCTTCATCACACCACAACCTGTTCCTTGATTGAGATCTTGAAGAAGCAGTTGGAGAGATGCCCCCAAGTAAGCCTCACTTGCAGTGTATTCTATTCTATTCTATTCTGCTCTATACAGTTTAGCTTTTGCAAAAGCTTTTGATTTTATATTGTAGACTGTAATGCACATATACATAATACACATCAATCGCTTCTAAATTGATCATTACGCTACTCATTCTTCCTTTTATAATATCAATTACCCTGTCATTTGAAGCAGATTTGAAGCAATTACCCTTTTTTGCAGACTGACTCTGAATCAAATATTGGACATTATCCAAGAAGATGAGGAGACAGAAGGAGAGCCAGCTATATACATAGAACCTCCAGATCCTGCACAAGAAACGGATGAATTTTCAGGAGACGAAGATCTGGGAGAACTTGATGTGGACCACATTCCTCGAAGGCAACTACTAGCTCCTGCCCACATTGAAAGACAAGAATCGGATGACAGTGATGATGACGAAGAAAGAATGTTGGAAGAATCAACGACTAGACGACGGGGTCATAACATTCAGCGAGAAACAGTGGTTAGTTGGAAGAAAGGTCCAACTCGAGACTCACCAAGTGGTTTATTCCCATCCGGAGACTATGCCCGTTATAGAAACTTCCAGCCGCACGAGCTGATCGAACTTTTTTTCGATGAAACACTATGATCACATCACTCACCAGACAATTCTCTACGCTGCTTACAAAGGAAAAGAACGCTTCCAAATGAAAAAAGAAGAGCTAAAGGTGTATTTGTCCATCCTCATCCTCAGTGGATATAATTCCCTACCAAGTCGGAGGCTGTACTGGCAAAAAGAAGATGTGAGAGTAAGCGCAGTTGCAAACGCAATGCGAAGAGACCGATTTGAAGAAATAATGCGATTCTTACATTTCAATTAAAACGAACGGCTTGATGCAAATGATAGATATTGGAAGATTCGTCCTTTGGTCACGATGTTGCAAAACAACTTTCTAAAGCACTTCGTTCCCCAACAAAATCTATCTCATGACGAGGCAATGATAAAATATTTTGGACGATGTTCTCTAAAACAAGCGATAAGGATGAAGCCGATCCGTTTCGGCTACAAAGTGTGGTGCATGAACACTATGGATGGCTACTTGGTTGCCTTCAATCTGTATCAAGGGAAGAATTTTGGTGCAAACAATGATTTAGAGAAAAGGTTGGGCAAGACTGCATACACCGTAATTCACCTTTTTGATCAAATTAATTCCAAAGAGGAATTTGAAAAGCTTCCCTTTCACGTGTTCATGGATAACCTGTTTACTACAATGCCCCTCCTCCAAACTCTGAAAGAAAGAGGTGCAGATGGTAATGGCACAGTTCGAAAGAACAGGATAAAAAATGACCCCCTTTCAAGCGTCGATGAGATGAGGAAAAAGGATAGAGGTTACGTTGAATCAGCGAAATCCTCAAATGAAATGAAGATAATTCGATGGAGGGACAACCAGGTCGTGACAGTTCTTTCTACCCGTTTCGGCTCTGATCCAATCTCCCAAACTCGAAGGTGGTCAAAACAACTCACGCAGCACATAATGGTTGACCGGCCAAATGCCATCAGAGAATACAACAGATGTTTGGGAGGTACCGACAAAATGAATCAAATGGTAAACAAATATCGGATTGGAATCCACGGGAAAAAGTTCTATTTTGGCATCTTCACTTGGCTGATAGACGTGTCTCTTAACAATGCCTGGCGTTTGTCCAGAATGACTGGGAATCAAAGCAACTTTTTGGAGTTCAAGCGAGAGGTTGCAAATTTTTATCTCAAATCCTTTGGCATTGCTGCTCGTGAGTATGAACGTAGCCTATCAAAACTCATTTTTCTAATCACTAAATAATCTCTTTATTCTTTTTTAGGTGGAGCTGGGAGGACAAGGCAAAGATCGGCCAGAGGAGAAGGAGCCAGGTTTGACGAGAAGAACCACTGGCCTCAAGTCGTTCCGAATAACGGCCGAAGAAGGTGCCAAAATCCGGAGTGTCTCAAACGTGGCGCTCAAGCCTAAAAACAAAAGTGCAATGTTCGAAGTGCGACGTGGGTATTTGCTTGGATTGTTTTGAACAGTATCGCACAGCTGTTTAAGATGACTGTTTTTTTAATAAAAATAGATGGATAACTTTTATCTTCTACTTTTATGCGTGCGTATACACGAGTAGCTTTAAGGGAACGCTTAGTGACCCATACAAGGGTCAAGCTGTAAAAAGTGGTAGTTTCAGAGGAACGCCTAGTGACCCATATATGGGTCAGCCTGTATAAAGTGGTAGTTTCAGAGGAACGCCTAGTGACCCATATATGGGTCACCCTGTAAAACTGAAATAAAAGGGTGTATGAATTTCAAAATATCACGAGATAGTTGTTGTCTATGCATTAATTAACCTATATACAAAGAAATCATAACTATCGCAGGGTTAAATTAATTCCGGCAGAAATGGGTTAAAGAAGAAGGACGAACTGAATTAGTTACTTGAACCTTCACGAGTCGAATATTCACTTACTTTCAAATGTAAATCTTTCAAATTTGAAAGTAACTCGCAAACAATATGTCCTTTGTGCAATCACTGCTTGATAAGTTCATGGATGTCCCTGGATAAGTCGATTTATAAGTTGCTCAGACATGTTCCCAAATCTATTACAAATCATTTCTAGATGAAACGTGATTATGTCCCTCTCGCTTACTTGCAAATTAGTGGAAGATCAGAAAGAATCTCATCCATCATGATGATTCAGATGGGGTGTGGTAGCCAAATTAGAGAGACCAGACTCATATTTTGATGACTTCATTTCTTTTAAGCAATTCTTTTAAAGAGGCAACTGAGCTTCAACATTACTTTTTGTGCGATCAAGTCACGCATAGAGAAACGGGAATATCATTAATATATTGTCAGCAGGGGAAATTGAAATATCTAAATTTATTGATAGTTTTATTGGAAAATGATTGAAAAGAATTCGATCATGACTACTCTTAGCAGACCCTTGAAACGACGTTTAACGATTCAGTTGATTGAAAATGAATATAATCCTGAAGACAGACAGCAATAGCACACATCACTCAGATCTTGAAATGCAATTATTCTATTTCAGCTCGATCGCTTATAGAATGACAATGGCCATCCCTCGCTTTAAATACGCTTTTTAATACGTAAAAGCTCGCAATCATCCAGCTTCATATTATGATAGACCGAACATAAGTTTTACATGTCAATTAAGTATATAAGCATCACATACACATGATAAGAATTCATGAAACCTGTTTTTCATACATGCAAACTAAAGCTGTATCAAGTAACGGACTTGTCAACAGATCAGTTGATGAAATGAATGTACATGTGCATGTGTGATGTATATATCATGTCATAAACAATATAATATCAATCATAAACATGTAACAAGCATAAAGAGTAAATATGTGCATGTAATTGAAAAATTGTAAAACATGCATGTATAATGCATATATATTTAATGCAACCAAACAAATGCATTTATCTCAATATTGTTAACGGTTGCGCAATGTGCATGTACTATTGTTCAAGGCTGTGCATGTTAATTGGTTGTAGCATGCATGCTACAGGCAATGATAACAACTATATTTTGCGTCCGATGCCGCAACTCCGACTCCTTTGCGTATTGATTCATTAACCAATGAACAAATTGACTAGTTTTCATCTTGGTCTTCACAGAACAGCAGAAATAGAAATAGCCCTTACTCCCTATAGTTGTCTGATGACGCTTTATCATAAGCTTCGATTGTAGACGATCGCAACTGTTCAACCATTTGGTTAATGGTCCACAATTTGGGAATCCTGTAGATGCTTTCCTATTCGGCCTGTAGTACATCAGAAGAATGCTTAAATATTTATTTTTGTCTGTTCATTGTGCTGATGATCTTTCTTAAGCTTCAATGTAATACTCACTTTGCTTTTACATTACTTATACATCTTTTCGTTTTGATTGTTAACTGGAGACTTGGATTCTTACAGCAGATGTCAGCATACAACATGTTGCAGATGGCAACGATGGATATTTTCATTTCAAATAACTTAGATGTTTGTGTCTGACTTTATGGAAAGCAAGTGACGATACCTTAGATGCTTCTTTGATGCGAGTCTTTAAGATCACAATGTGATTCTAGCATTTTGTGATGAACTAACGTACGTTTTTGGAGTTCATGTGTTATACATTTACATGTAAATATTCTACGTAAATAAATTCCTTTCAGTGTCAACTTTTGTATCACGCCTCTATCTCTTTGGAAAAGGAAAGCATTCATTTATTTTTGAATGCACTCTGATGATACAACACGCATCAGATTACATGGAGCACTATCAGAGACATTTTTTTAATCGATGTAGCAGTTGTACAATGATTGAACGACCCGGCCCGAAGTCACTCAAAACTGCAGACCTGTGAGCGTCGCATCGCAATTTCCAATGCAACGTGAATATGAACGACTCAGAGTCCATCAAATGAGAGTTTAAAAGTGGCTATTGCACCGGCTGAGACGGTACAATTTTGATCTCCTGGTTAGTACATCAGCTGAGCCGGTACAATATTCTTCCGTGTCCATCACAACGCTTCATGTTTTTCAGCTATAAAATACTCCAAATCACTGAATATAACAGGATATATGTATCAGAGTGCATCAAACCTGGTTGCTTTGTTTTGAGTCGCTTTGTTTGCTTTGTTTTCTTCGTCTCCTTAGTTTTTATGAGAAATTCAACAATATCATAATAAGTGAAACAAATTTATTTCCTAGCTATAAGCAGGGATATCTATGAATGAATAACAATACCGGGATGGCGTTCTCCAAAAGTGTAGGCCGAGAGCTGTAGGCTGACTTTCTGAGAGCATTTTGCAAACATTTACACGCGTAGTTAAACCAATAACCCTATGTATATAAGTTTCTTATGATTCTTTCGAGTTCACAATTCGCAAAACACACGTAGCTGACAAGAGATTTATTTTTTAGACAATTTAATACGTTTACGTTGGCTACTTTCAGCAGAAGATTCAGCTGTTTGATCATTCAGTTTTTTGACATTACCAGCAAAAAATGTGTTTGCAAGTCTGTTGATAACATTGGAATGATTATTGAAACTGTAAAAAAGATCATAAACGAGATATATTTTACGTGAAAATCGTTTTTTTTCAAGATTGACGAGAAAACTGAAAAACGGAGTAAGTTAACAAACTGAAATAAAACAAATCTTTCGGGGGAATACGCAATTTACCACGGGACACTAACTCAGTAAACTCAGATGCAGAGAAATCACAGCTAACATTCTGAGGAAAATTTTCTTTGTATGCAATGTATCCACAAATATAAAACAAAGTGTTTCGCTCTTCTTCACTAATTTCATTCACTTTTGTCATGGATTCGTCTATTTGGTCCACTTCATCTTCAGTCAAACTTGAAGCACAACAATCGGCTTGATGAAGAGGAAATTCACCAAGAGCACTATGAGAGATTTCCAATTTGTTAAGTAACTGCAAACGACGTACGTTAGCTGCCATTAGCACTTTTTCAACGGATATGTGGTACAGGCCGCCGAACATTCCTCGGTATATTCCAAACTCACCTTCGATACTGTCAGATTGAAAACGACCGAGAAGGATAAATTTCACTGCTCGATCTTTGAGAAACGAACGAGCCATGTCAGTAAGACCATTGAGTGTTTGAGTAGTACTCAAGATCGTCTCCGTTGTGAATGTTCGGACACGTTTTCCACGACAAGGAGCTTGCTGTTGGAATGAATCACAGAGAGCTGATAAATAAGAAAGATTAATGTCATCGGAACTGCAGATTGGCCTCCTGTCATGATCATTCAAGTGAATATGAGCAGATGTGCTTTTGTTATTAAGTATTTTCCACATTCTGAGAATCGCATCAACAAAACACGCCGTGTCCGATTTACCGCTTTGTGTTAGGGCTGCGACAGTTTTCTCATTGAAGATTTTGAGCACCAAGGACACTTTCTGTTTATCAAATGAAGATAGATAGAGAGCTTGATACGTAAGCGTGGTTCTTTTCACATCGTTGTCCTTTTCCGAGTTATAAATGTCGATTAGGTCTCTCCATGATGCTGTCACCTTTCCTTGTCCATTTGGAGGACAAAATTCAATCATCTGCATCTTTTCTGAAACCCAATTGTTTCTGATGCATTTTAGTAGATGCACCGAATCAAAGAGAAGGTATAGGTATCGGTTACTGTCCACAGCATGCGGAATTTTGTAAATGTTCGAAATGTTCATAAAGCCACACTTTAACCGTAGATTGTCATGCAATTTCCTGTTAGAGGAATGATTGTCAGACATAATTCCTTCAATTCTTCCACCAGCACTTTCGATGAGTCGAATAAGAGGAACGATATGTTGCTCAATAAGATCTGCAGAAATTGCAAAAATTGGGATGAAGCGAATGACAAATTGTTTACCACCGAAAAGGGGTTTAACCATAAAAGTTAGAATTGTCTTGGCAGGAAGTGAAGGTCGATCGGTTGAGTATCTAATAACATGTCCTCCGCGATAGCGAAACGAAGGTTTGACGTAAATTTCGTCAAATAGTATAAAGCATTTACGGTTCAACCCCGTAAACTTATCAAATTATGGATGATAATCGTTGGACCTCCTCTTTGGAGCATATAGTACTCAGTGTACCAATATTTCGATGAACTGTGTCTGGATGAGGCAGACACAGATATTTTCTCAATTCCCTGTAGCAAGAACGGCTGTGAAGGAAAAGGTTCAGGGAAACAAAGTATTTGCACTGTAACGGCGACCATTCGGATCTGTTGATTTAAGGGATACTTGCTCTATCAAGAAGTCATGATCAGTCGAATTTAGCAGTTGAAGTCGGCGGTGAGTCTCGTTCAATTCGCATTCGGCAGAGAATGAAGAACATGCAACTCGCGCGATGATATTTTCAAGTTGAGACCATCCTTGCAATTTCCATTGAAACCCCAACAGATGACGAAGACTGACTTTCGTATTATACCGCCATGCTGTGACACTAAAATCAGGATTTATTCGAATAGAAGTTTCCAGCTGACGATATTCTTTGTCAAATGTCATCAAATATAACGAACAGTCGCGAATGATGGCAATTCCAGTCAAATCTCGATGTGACACTTCACTGCAGAATAAACCAAAATCACTAGGAAGTTTATCTTGCTGTTCAAATGTTTTTAGTTCATCCGGAATCAACGATCGATATTCCATCGAAGAGCGATATGTGGATCGAGAATTAGTTGGACACGTCTGGCGATTGAATGAGCTTGGACAATTTGGAAAAATAGATGGCGGATCCACTGGTACCGACTTTCCGAAACAAGATTTGAAGGAAGCATTTGAAGGCCAGTGAAGTGAACGGACACCCATATTTCGAGTTACATTCTGTTCGTCGATAATGTTCGGTAATGCAGATAACCAGCGACCAAGTTCTTCTCTGTCTCTCAAAGGAAAGCCGTAGACAGTAATTTTTTCACTAGAGCTGTCGTAATTTCCTCTACACTTAGCGACACTACACTTTCGAGGCATTTCGATGCTAATGGAGTCACGATTCACGAATACACATTCGAATACAATATAATGACCGAACTATGACGTAGTTACTCTACGCTTTAACGTTTGTCATTGGTGGAGACCACGCGCGCGTCATAACTGTTCTCCCCAAGTCAAGCACAATGATCGCCCAGTGGGAAACAGTCAGCCTACAGCTTCTGCGCATAAATCGAGAGTGCTGCGTCCCGGCAGATAGTAGGATTTTACAGACGTCCCTGCTATAAGCGACTCCAAAACAGTCAATCTAGTGCTTTATTTACCATAGAAATTTATCTTCTTTTACTTCATTAAGGCTCAGCCGGTGTAATAGCTGTGAGACCAAAAGTTTACCCAAAAAAGCCATTGCCTAGCAGCATTTCCATTTAGATAAACCATCTCAATTGTCGCTTGTCTCAAAACATCGCGCGCATTTTCACTGAGAAGTACTTACCAGCCACTGTACGATTGGGTTATAATCAGTCACATGTGCAATTCTAAGCTTTTGATTGGTGGTTCATGCCACAGCTTAGTTCCTCCAGCTCTGCCGCGACCTTGATGCAATTTGCATTCTGGTCAACTTCAGATAAGCAATCAGTCAAGCATGAAGGTGTCATTGTCTCCTCTTTGTCAAGGTGTGATCATTTACTGATGATGATAACAACAGAATGGTGACAGAATCGCGATGCCGCTCGCTATCGGCTTTTCCCTAATTCCCTAAGACAGCATGAGTGGCGTAAACAAAGTCACCCGGCCAAGTCAGTGAGAATCACTTACCTTTGAGACTGTGATAATCTTACATGAACAAATTTTCTGTATACTCCATTGCGTCACCAACTCCATGGCTGCACCAAAGTTATTAAACGAGGTGAATTGTCATACCAAGCAGGAAACATTATTGACTTTAAAATAGTTGACTATGACATCATTGGACACGAACAGGCATCAATGAAAGATCGGACCTACCGGGTGACGTTGGACTTGATGAGCAGGGGTCCCCAAATTCCTCTACATGTGAATGTCCCAATGGCATGTATAAATACAGCCACATGGCTGCCGTCTTCATCTACGCTATAAAAAAGGAGTCTTCTATCATAAAGGCCTTAGCGGCAACTTAATGGACGAAGAATTCTTCTTCTCTGCGATTAAGGTGTCACCTGTGGATATTCAATGAACAGATTTGTTTACGATTGAACAGCGTAATTGTCGATATTAGCATCTCTTTTTTTCGAGTTCGAATAATTTCGGTTAATAACAAGTTCGCAAGTAATTTCGGCCTTGTATTACAGGAAATCCAACGGTCACGAACTGAACTTCCTCCGTCTTTCATGAAGACAGTGCTCGGTGACTACAATCTCTCGCAGAGGGAAGCCACCTCATGGGGTGCTAATCATGAGAATGAAGATGTATGCTCATACAAACGCGAAACCGATCGAGATGTCTCCGCTTTTGGATTCGATAATTGAGTGTCGAATGTTAGGTGCGATGGTGTAAATGTCCCAGACTTTGAACCTGTTCTGTACACCCATTCTTTTAGTGAAGTTGGGTCAGATCAGATATTTTCGTTGTCTTATACGGGATGTTCTTTACCCAATTTTCCGCGATGCAAGAAATAAAATATAACTCTCCCTCAATTTAGAGACGATTTTTTATTCATCAAATTATAGATCTTGACGCGTTTCGTCACGGTGGACAGTCTCAAGGAGATCAACAGTATCTTGAAAATTATCAAACGCTGTATCATCATCAGATGAAATTGGACTATCTGTAATACCGATGGATCCAATATTCCACAGATCAGAAAAGTCATGATGCTGCCTGTAATTTGGACCCTTGAGTTTGTCCACCGTGACGAAACGCGTCGGGGATCTTTATTTTGTTAAATAAAAATCGTCTATAAATTGAGGGAGAGTTTTATTTTGTTTCTTACATCTCGGAAAATTAAAGCTGGGTTATTCAAAGGAAATGAATGTAATGATATATCTCCATCGATTTTGGCAGCTGAGTAGCCGTTCGTACAACCGCAGGCAGGGCAAATTTTTCCCATGACTGATGCTCTGCAGAATGTTAACTTGATTATTTCTCTGGGACCGAGGGGGACGCGAGTCACTGTTGATTCTCATGTTTACACCTGAAAGCCGAAGCACGCTATTGACCAACTAGCGAGCGTTTCCCGAAAATCAAGCGACATCGCTTGTTTGAACTTTTCACTGTAGCTACTTAAGATTTTACAGCTCTTTAACCCATATTATACCACTGTCCCTAAAAAGGGACGCTTAATCTTTCGACTGTCAACGTCAAAATATAACATTAATGAACAAACTTAGAGATTAACGGGAAGCTATTTACCAAATATATTAATAATATACATGAATTTGTCTTGAATATTATCTGTACTACTACTCAGATGATAGAGTTCTGTATTTTTAAGATTTATTAGTAAAAAAATAAAAAATATTTTCCAATACTCATTTACATGACCCATTATACTTAACTTCTAGAAATGTGATAATCCTTAGTTGGTTGATGCATTGTTGTGATGCAGTCAAAATATGATTGCAAAATAATTTACCTGTTTGGAGAAATAATCGATTATGTAACCGTCCCGATTTAGGGACGTTGGGTACGAATGACCCCCGTGACATTGAAAAATGAAAACATTCAGAACGTCATTTGAATAAACTTCTGACTCATTTTATGTGCTGTGGTACACATGTTCCTTTCATGTCTTCTAAATTTAGTTATGTTTTGTAAAATTATTTCCGTTAGTTTTTGTTTAAATCTCATGGAATTTGAATTCATGCAGTCTAATCTATGCGAAATCAAGAAATGGCGTCCAAAAAGACAAGAACCAAAAGTCGAAAACGGTAAGTTTTAATTTCATCTAAATAATTGTTCTCAGGGTATGCTATGATAATCGCAATGATCTGTATGTAGTAGAAGGTTAGTATCTACATTAAATGTGCCAGTCAATAGCAAGATTAATATTTTACCTATAGGTAGGGGTAGGCCTATAAATGTTGTATATAAACATATTGGCTACATATTAGTAATATGTCAATCGCGGTTAACCGACGATTGAATGAATAGCTATCCATTATCAAAATAGGCTGTAGGCTTGATAGTTGGACAGTTTACATCTGGTTTAATCAATTTACTTTCCAAAGTAGGCTACTGTTAATTTCTGTATCGCTCTCATTAGTTTGAAGCTTATTAGTCTACACTAGCGCTTTAATGATATGTTACTATAATCATAATCTTTTCATTAGATATGGAATTATCTTAGTTTCTGTAAGGTAAAACGTCAATCGAATGCAAAATGATAAGCATCTTCACCTCGTGATGTTGATAATTTTCGAAAATGAATTGAACCCTCTACCGTCGACTCAATCGAGCAGATATCGCGACCGGTTACGCACTCGACCACGGTGGCTTATGCTGTGGAGCTGATGTCTTTAATTTGTAAACAAATGTATCTTTTACCTTTCAATAAGAAATTACTTGGTGAAATCCATAGTAGGAGGGTTGATTCATAATTTCACTACAGAAAAACGCAGACCATGAATTTAACATCCGGATAAAAATGTACTTTTCCTTTCAGATATACCCTGGACGATGTTGTAACGATAATTGAGAATGATGACAATGTTTCAAAAGCTAACATCTATATACAACCACCTGACGATGGTAATGTATCTGACGGTGATAGTGGAGATGAAGATTATTGTAATCTAAATAATTTACCTGGATCACAATTGCTGCAGGAAGTGGAATCGTCAATCTTTATGAACAATGGTGAAATTATTGAGTTAACTGAATCCAGCAAAACTGGTGAAGATTTAGTTGATATACATGTGAGTTTGCAAATCGGATATATTAGTAGCATATACAGGCACCTTTCTAGCACCTCTTCTCCTGTGTCATTTATACCGGCATAAAATCCTTTTATTTTTTAACGCCTAAAAATAGAACCCGGTATTCAATTTTCAATGAAATATCATAATTATTCTTAGGTACATAGCAAAAGCGTAAGCGGCTATTTTCTACATTTTATTTTCTTTATTCAGTGTGTTTAATCTCCAGAATTTTAATATAATTTATTTTACATTTCAGGAAGATGAGTTATCAATTGTGGATGCCTCAAATCAACCAAAATCACGATTTGCCAAATACCGAAATCGAGAGTGCAGCAGAATTATATCATCTCGATGGAGAAAGGAAGATATTCCGACGAATTTATCTACTCAAAGAAGTTGGACAAACGATATGCCATCACTGATTAATGAATCCGACTCCCCTAGCACGATATTTGAAAAATTTTTTGATGACGATGTTATTTCTATGATAATGGAAGAAACTACAAGGTATGCTGTTAGTAATGGAAAACATAATTTTCAAGTGGCATCAAATGAGATACGCTTAGTTTTGGCAATTCTTATCATTTCTAGATACGTTCCTCTTCCTAGAAGGAAAATGTATTGGGAGTTAAAGTCTGATGTTCACAACGAAGCTGTATCAAAGGCAATGTCCAGAAATCGTTTTGATGAAATCATTCGATATCTACATTTGGCAGACAATGACCATTTATCTTCGGACGACCGGTTTTCGAAAGTTCGTCCTCTACTTGACAAAATGAATGAGAGATGCTTGAAATTCCAGCCAAATGAACAAGAATTATCAATTGACGAGTCGATGACTCCATATTTTGGACGTCATGGCACCAAACAATGTATAAGGAATAAGCCCATTCGATTTGGTTTCAAAACATGGGTGTTGGCTACCAGTGGAGGCTATGTAATACAATTCGATCCGTATCAAGGCAGTAAATCAACGTATGACAAAAATCTTGGATTAGGTTATAGCGTGGTCACCAATCTTCTTGATTCGCTTCCAAGCCACCTCCCCTTTTGTGTGACATTCGATAATTTTTTACGTCATTGCGTCTTGTTTCTGATTTAGCCGAAGGATTCGGAGCAACAGGGACAATCAGAGGTTATCGGCTTCAAAAATGTTCGATTTCCTCTTCCAAAGAATTAAGTAAACAACCGAGAGGAGCATTTGATTACCGCTACGATCGACAAAATGAAATCATAACTGTAAGTTGGAATGATAACAGCGTTGTTACACTGGTATCCAACATACACGGTGTCTTCCCTTTGAATAGCGCCAAAAGGTGGTCAATGAAAGAAAAGAAATTCATGCAGGTTGAGCAACCACGCATCGCACAAGCGTATAACAAAGCTATGGGAGGGTTCGATCGTATGGATCAAAATGTGTCTTCCTATCGAATAAACATCAGGACAAAGAAATGGTGGTGGCCTTTCTTTGCGCATTGCTTAGATATGGCATTGCAAAATGCCTGGCTATTACATAGAAAAAACAGTTCAGAAAAATTGGATCAACTGTCTTTCAGACGAGAGATTGTTGATGTCTACTTGCGACGGTATTCAGCTTCAAATGAAAATTCACCAGTAGCACGAAAGATTGCACGCTTGGATAATAAAGTCCCAGGTGAGATTAGACGTGATGGAAAAGGGCATTTCATCATCTCAGAAAGTACACAAAGATGATGCGCCTATTGTGGGAAGAAAACTTACAGACGTTGCATGAAGTGCCAAGTGCCTCTCCACCTTGAATGTTTGCAAACCTTCCATCAATGACTTTTGATTTAAATGTTATAAAAGTGAACAATCGATCACTGCATCAATCCTTGACTTGATGAAGAAGTGTAAATTTAATAAAAACGAAAAGAAAAAAATCATATGTTATATATGTCTTATGCGGAATACCAGTACCCATTCGTACCCGGTGTCCCTATAAAGGGACGTTTACTAAATCGTATATAATTACTTATAACCTTGATTATTTTCATAAATAATGTCGAATTGGTGATTAATCAAAGCAGAAAAATGCAATTTTCAGAAAGAAAATAAAAAAATCAATTTTGGGTTAATATGGGTTAACATGAATTTGTGAGTAATTGTTGTTACAGAGCATCTCCGAAACGGTTTCCTTCAATCACTGACTGTTAAGCCAGAACATAACGAGCGCGTGCGTCGAAGGCATGGTCGAACCTTGACTCTGATGGATACATACAAATTAGACTTGGGCCTACTCTCTTTGCAACTGACCCACGAGACATCTCTACTTAAAAAGTAGATTGTTGATTAAAGAGTAGATTGATAGCACTTTTAGTACACTGACGCGCTTAAAAATTTAATTCTGTAGACTATCGGTTATGTAGAAGAAGCATTCGTTTGGCAAGTTATTTAGCTGTGACAAAATCTGCAATACAAATATGCATACATCATCCGGTTTTGACAAACGCACATATACAATGCACTCTTCTAAAGTTAAAGGTAAATATGAGTTCTTCGCAGTTGTGATTATAATTCATTCAGTTGGTTTATACTGATTATTTTAATGAACATGTTGGTCTCGCCAATTTCATTACAGAGATACAGTATGTTGAGGTGAATAGGGTCAATTTGTATGGGTTTCTTAAGCCCCTGTTCTCTAATGTGGTGCTGTGATTTTGTTATCAGGCCAGGTAGATGACCACACATGGTGGCCATTCGCCTATGCATTGAATCAGCAACTGGCTTTTATATTTTATTATTAATTCGCAATTTCTTAGTGACCCCATGCAACTCAGGCTTTGGGGTGAATAGGGTCACTCCATAGAATTACATTTCTGATTCCATCTAACATTTCTATTTGTTGAATGGAGTCAATACTATTGATAAATTATGTTATTCATTCAAACGCTTCTAGACCATTAAAGTTCAATCCCTATTCATGCATAACAAAACACACCGTTTTTTAGGAAATCTATGAAACATCCAGGCGTTCATAATTTCAAAAACTCTTTTTTTCAATGGCATTTGATTTCTCACAAACTAATTTTTTGAGGTTCTTATCATTGTTACCATACTTTGAGAGGCAAAATTTGAATAAGTTCATGATTCAATTACAAAAAATATATTTTGCTCATGTCAAAATAACGAATCAACATAATTTCCATATTTTAGGCAAAACCGCCAAAACATTTTAGAGGAAAACATGTTTTGAAAGCAATCAGAGTTAAAGCTTTGAAACAAATAAGAGTCGCCATTCATTACTATTAAATTGATTCCTATTCATTAACTCTTGATTTCATTTTTCCTGTACTTTCTGCAACCCGGTGACGAAGTAGGCCTATGTGTTCGTGGCATCGTAGCGCTAACTGAAACGTCTCGCTATGTGATGCTTCTTGTCGGCATTGATCGTGTTCCGGTTGCGAAGCGCATGCTGAACAGCATTCAACTCGACAATGCGACATTTCCAGTGGCTTATAATGGCAAAACCCTCGTGACCCTATTCACCCCAGCTGAAAGACGAAGACCAATCTAAATGCCAAAGTGAATCCTCATTGGTAACATATGAAAGTCGGCATCTCCACAAGCTGTATAATTACTTGCATAGCGTTTCTTGATGTCATCATGTGTATGTCAAATGAAAATGAAGTACTCTTTATTGTGCAGCATCAAAGTTTTGACTGGAGTTTAAAAAAGCACAAGATTTACGACAAGGCAATTTTCTTTTTCTATACTTTAAATCTAAATATAATATATAAATATAATATAAAAATAAAAATATTCTGTTTTATGTCATGACAAGCTAACCACTATGTGCAACTGTCTGAAAGAAAAAGTTTTTCAAAAAGTGATAATTTCTCAGATTGTAAAGCTCTGATACTTTTTCCAAGTCAGCTGACCCTATTCATCCCCGTGACCTTATTCACACCAACTTACGGTAGCTAATTTAGCCCGGCTCTTTCATCAAAGCGACAACTTTTCAATCAGCTCAAACATTGAACATTGTCATTGAAGCACGCTTCATTATTTCTGCTTCTGATACGCGGTTTATCAACAAAGATGCTTTCCATAACATACAATGTCTGGAGGCTTTTTGTGAACTTGACATTTAGTGTAGCCATCGGAGGAGCTTATTTTCATAAACCCGAAATGTCACTCGAACTGTGTTCGGAGCAATGCCTGATTACTTACTTACTCTTATCATCAAGAACGTTGTGAGAGATGAAAACGCAAGTTGTTTCCATCCGCATTCACTTATTAAGTTTAATGAAGTTATGTCAAAAATGAAATCTGTCAATGTTGCGATATTCTGTTTTTCTTCACCACATTTTCACATGCGATACTGATAGTGTACAGATGAACGCGAATATACCCCAGTTAGAATGATATTCAGACCACGGTTGAAGTGCTGGATTTGCTCACTCCATTTTGCATTGATTTCATTTCAATGCTCATTAAATGATTCAACAATTTTTTGTAGATGAAACATAAGGCAACTTTCATACGAGAAAGTATATTTCATAAAATAAAGAAGTGACAAGTCCTTTCGCCCACGCTCTTCAGGTCTACCGTGGGAAAGTAATACTGTAGGCTACATTAAAATGATCGTCTTATATATGATGCACCACGCTACTGCCACGCTAACTTAAGCGTGAACAGGAATTCTTTATGCACGCATAGATCGGGTTTGAACTTTAGTGTGTGCGTACTCTCAATAAGCGGCAACAATAGGCGATGACGTGCACGTGTGACGATCTTGAAGTGATTGATCTTCTCTCGTGATCTGTCAAAGCGGTCGCATTCCATTGCATGGCATGTCACTGCACTGGATGATGGCTTGGAAGACCGCGGCCGCGTACTTGAGCCATTCATGAGCCAGCGAGGAAGATGTTCATCAACCCTGCGTTGCAGAGCCCTCTCCGTGCGCCCGAGGTAGCTGCTACCACAGCCACAGTTGAAACTGTATAGAACATTGGATGCACGTGAGAGAGGTATTCTGTCTTTCAGGGAACGAACAGCAATGTTGGAGGTGGAAAACACTACTCGCGGCTCGGCTGCTGGAAATGCTTGAGGTAAGACATACTCCAGACGTTTAACCAGTCGTCTTGCGTGATGATCACCCATAAACGGCACATTCAGGAACACTTGTTTTCTCTTTGGTCCAATAATGGTTTCGGCACTTGTAGATTGCTGACTGAACCTTTCGACAAACCTCTTAGGGTAACCATTGTTCTCAAGAGTTTTGTGGAGGACTTTTTTATTTTATGAAATATACTTTCTCGTATGAAAGTTGCCTTATGTTTCATCTTCAACAATTTAAGTTTTAAGGCCCGTATGCAGGAAAGTCGGTTTACTAACCGTCAGTTAAGTCTTTAACCGTTGGTTTGTAAACCGAGAGTTATTTTTGGTATTCATATCAACGCATTTAACTTTCAGTTAGCTAGCCAGAGTTATGTCGTATTCATCACAACTTACTTTGCAGTTAAGTTGGAATTCCTTCAAGAAGTAGGTCAAAGTTGCGTTTGTCATAGATCGATGCCAGTTCGTGTGCGAATTATCTTCACATGCGAGCTAATCCATTGTTACTAGCTATAAATAGCGTTACCCATTGGTCTGACAAAGCTGTATGATAGCAAACATTTACAATGACGAAACGTAGAGCAGACAATTTCACCCTCTTTGAACAGAACGCGCTGCTTACTTGTGTCCGGAATCAGCTTAGTATAATCGAATGCAAGAAAACTGACGGGACCAGCTCCAAGGACAAGAATAAGGCTTGGACTCGCGTATGGAAAGAATTTAACGAAATGAAACATGTTTCTCCGCGAGATGAAACCCAGCTGCGGAATCTCTGGGATCGGCTGAAGAAGGCGGCTAAGAAGGAAGCTGGAGATGATGCACGTGAGCGCAGGAAAACTGGAGGTGGAGAGTTCATCAGAAGAATATGTGATATCTCTTTGAAAGTTGGAGATATGATCCCAGACCAGATCAATCCTCAGGTAACACTTCAGAACAAGTGCGATTCGGATGCGCCTTCTTTGAAACCAGTCTCATCACAGCCACATTTATCTACATGTAATCAGCCTTCAGAACATCCTCAGACATCAACTGAGGTACACGTACACGTACGTCCACAAATGTCTGATCATGAAGAAGAATCTTGGAGGACAGGTGCGGAATTTCAAGAGATATTCAGCAAAGACAACCAGCGTTGAAGTGACCAGCCATGAATCAAAGCGAATACTTTGCCACCATAATAAATATCATGAAACAAGAGAGTGAGGAGAAAATGTCAATGCGAAGAGAAGAGCACCGAGTAAAAATGGAAACGCTGAACATCGCGAAGGAAATCAAAATAAGAAAATTGAAGAAATTGAAAGAAGATATCACTCTGACTGATATTTCCTATTGTAATATAAATTCATTAGTTAATGATATTGAATGAAGAAATGTTTTGGAAAACTACTTGTTCTTATTCCATAGATATATATTCATATAGTATTTTTTAATCATGAATCACAAAATTAAAGTATCGTCAAAATTTAGCAATGAAGCTCAGGGCCTACTGAAGAATCTTTGAACAAAGGTATCCCGCATACACACATTTGTAGGACTTCCATTTACCTCGTGAACCTCTAACATTTCATCTTCATCTGGCATACCAGTATCTTCGAAACCAGAGATGTCGCTTTCCATACGAGCGAAGTTGTGAAGCACTGCCGTTGCCACAACGATGTAAGGAACAGTGGATAGCTTCAGGCGAATTGGTGTTGCCAAAATTGGGAAACGTCTTTTCCAAATACCGAAGGCACATTCAATCTTAACCCGCGTTTTCTTGTGAGCAATGTTGTAACGACGCTCTGAGTTTGTCACCGAATTGAGTACAGGTGTCAACAAGTAGTGCTTGTTAGGGTAGCCACTGTCACCGAGGAGATAGCCATCCACTTCCTCCGATTCCAGCATGTCGTGGATCACGGATTCCTAAAAAATGCGGCTATCGTGAGCAGACTCATGCCATCTGGCTGGTTCCATCTATTGCCCCGATAACTGCGGGGAACCCACCGATAGCAAAGAAGTTTCGTTTCACGTTATCTAAATCAAGTGGGAATCGTATAATGTCGTTCGCTAATTTTGAAATCTCTTTCACCATTCGTAGAACTACGCGACTCACACTTGGTTGACTTATAGTAAATTCATCTGCAACTGATAGTTGAAATTTGTTTGTTGATTGATATTGTAGGCAGATCAGGAGCTCTTGCATAAGCGTAATTGAATGGTGAGATTCATTGATCTGGCATCTTCCCTCAGAGTCAATCATTGCTAAAATCTTCATAAAGACGTGCTTCCGTAGGCGAAATCTCATACGAAATTCATCATCGGACAGATAGTCGTCTGGGTTGATGGTATCCCTCATGATTCTTTCTTTTCTTATTGCCGCAGCACATCTCTCATAGAATACGTAGTCCGTGTAGTCCATCATTCGATCATGCAAGAATTGCTTGAATCGTCAGCTAACCCTACCTTTTATCTCGGTTAAATCTTCGGCTAAAGTTAACTCGCGGTTTTCATTAACCAGAGCTCATGAATACGAACACCAGTTAAAGTTAACTTAGCTGGCGATTTAACCGAAGGTTAGGGCTTAACCGAGACTCTTGAATACGGCCTAAATCGTTATCCGAGAGTCTGCATGGAAAACCCTCTTAGCAAACATTTGTCTTGTACTACAGGCCTTGTTGAGGATCAGTCTTGCATTGTTCATTAATTAAGTAAGTCCTGTTCAGGCCATGTTCTCCAGCAGACAATTATCAACCGGGTGTATTTGACATAAGTTTGTGCACGTGCATAAGTCTGTTCCTATTGTAAAGTTGTTATGCATCACTCTTTCAAGTTTTTTATAAGTCTTGTGGGAGCGTCTTTGGAGGGGGTCCGCCGGCATCTGATCGTTTAAGATTTTGAAGGACCCGAAACGAGACGTTAGCAGTCGGCCATCTTGCTGTTGAGCATCGTATATCTTTGTATATATTAATTTTATTAAAAAGTATATTTATATTGCTTAAATGATAAGTGAGCTTTTACTTTAACTTGTTGTTGAACTCTACAATGAGTCCTTTTCAGGATTTCTGGAAGATATTTTCTATATTGTTAAATAAGCAAATGCATTTTTCTATTGCACTCTTTCTACACGTATTTGGACGTGAGTTGCACTGCAGTGTTCAATATGCGTAAATAAATCAAGAACACTTTGTATACAATGCTCATGTATCCAGGCATTTCAACCAGTACTTGCATTTAACTTTAGCATTTACATAGTGATTATATATTTAGCATACACAGTTAGCATTTTTTGTTCCAATGATTATTCCAAATGTAACGCCTGACTATGAAACACATGATCGGTTATTGGATTAATGACTAAGCAAGTTTCACAGTCTGGGCATCATACGACAACTACCCTCGTAGGTGCCATTCGCGAGCGCTTTTTCTAATGTTGGAATTACTGACATTACGATCATTGACGAAAAGATTCTTCTTTGAATCTCAAACATGCGTTCATTTTCGCATGTGTGGATGAAATTCGCATTAATCTGTTTGACAGCTATGGCGTTTGTTTAAGTCTCCAATTAAATCGCATTTATCTATCTTCTATCTGATATCAAACACACGTTTTTGTCATGATCTTGACAAGAGCTTAAGGCTTGCGGTGAGCAGACATGATAATCAGTAAACAGTGGAATCTATTCAATATTAGAAGTGAGAGAAATTGAATATTAGGCTGTGACATCATACATCTAAGTAATATGAAGAATGGGCTATGTATAAATATTGTCATTTTAATATGATTTGAAATTTTATGTTAATGCACATTAACCTGTGAAGGGTTAATCCCTGAAGGTATTCATGGCCAACATTTCGTAAACATTCAAAATCGTCAAAAATCTGTAAAGAAGTTGAGCCTATAGAATTCTGATTTGCTGTTTAAAACGCAAAGATGAACAGGCCAGTGCAAGTGAATACCACTGTTAACGGGCTCAAACGCCAAATAAGCACTTTGATTTTCATGCAATTCTGATCAGTATTTTAAGACCAGGGGATTTTTCGAGCATGGAGCGAAATCCATCTGGCATCTCAACTCAATGCCTATAGAGCCCGACCGGTGTTTACTGGGTTGAAATCAGTATCAGAAATGAGATCCATTAGGCCGAAATTGCATTGTGTTGGTCACATCTCTTGAGATCTGGTCGAAAACTTTGAAGTTCTTCAATTAAAAACCAGATTGGAGCTCAAAACAAATGCAATGCATCTCATTAGGCCCCCATGCATTTCAGATATCTGCTAGAATTGCTTCTATTTCTTTGTTTCTATCTCAAAATTTTCGCTCTAATTCAAATTGTGATTCGCCAGCTTTGGGGACGCTCGACCGTTGTCCAGCAAGTACCGGCAGCGAGTTGCTTTAATTGATTGATGATGTCGGCAAAACTATTCTGCGGAATGGAATAAACATCGATTCATGATTAATGACAATATCAGAAAAATTAACCGCACCAGTAGTTTTTAAAATCGAACTTTCTATGACTTGCTTCAGTCTGATCACATTGAATACCAGTGAAGTCCTCCATGTGTCGACATGGAAGGTTCTTCACTGTAGATATGAGATAATGTCATTCTCACTTGTGTTCATTCATTAAATTCGATTTGTTTTAACTCAAGTGGAGGTGACTTCAAGCAAAATTACATTGAATACTAGTTCATCTACCATCGCTTTGGAGGGGTAGATCAGCGTAATGTTGTATTAGGTGGGTCAATGACGAGTTGATTTTCAAATCGGGAGATAATTAGATGAAATGAGTAATGAAAAAATCTACACAGAACTTCCATAAATACATGTACAACAACTAGCATCTAGCATCATTTTTTCTGTAAAAATCCTGAACAGATAATTGTCGATAACATTCGTTGATGTAATCATTTGTGCCCTAGCATGACAATTCGGATTCAAAGTTATATTTTGCAGATTGTGCTAATCTGTCAAGCAATAAAACATTTGCAACAATGTATCCGAATTATTATTAAGCCAGCTGATGAAGGTGGAGCGAATGTCATAAAACAGAGATGATTATATAAGCGAAAGCAATCGACAAAAGGATAATTACAGAAAAATTGATCATGATCAAAAATCTATGTTGGAATCAGATGTTAACGGTCTTTCAATTTTATCTTTAATTCAAATTAATTTGATTTAATTGGTCAGTCGCTCTGATTAAAACCTTTTATCCTCCAAATGCACAAAAACTTCCATATTTTACACCTTACCAAAAATTCATAAGACTACATCCTGGACGTCCTTTATTTCCTGGCAACGGCAGCTGCACTGAGATGATTTCTCACTTTTGTGACTTCAAACAGAGAAAATTTTGTTCTTGCTCTTCTTGCATTAAAGATACCACTGATTTTCTGAGCAAAATTGAATGCTTGAATAATATAAACTTGAGATGAAATGCATTTTTGGTCATCAATGATGTCAATTCATTCCATAAGATAGCCATTCGAATGGTGATTCTTGATGTTCAAGATATTCTGAAAGAATTGACTTCAAAAGTTTCAAAGCACTATCATTACATCTGCCAACTTCTTCATGTAGTTCTAACTTCCAACTCATTCCAATTTAACAACAAGGTTCATCCTACTCAAATTTTCCACAAATATTGCTGACCTATTTATGAGATATTTTGAAAAATGTGATCTTAACAGTTTTTAGAAAGAAAGTGGATTTTCTCCACTAGTCTGGTATCGCTATCTTGATGATGTCTTCTTTATCTGGACTAGAGGAGGAAATGAATTAAACACTTTCATTGATTACTTATAATCTATTCAAAAATAAGGGAATTAAGACAAATGTTAAGTTTGACGTTAACTACAGTAATGAATATTTCAACTTTCTCACACGGAAATTCACATAAAAATCAAAATAATATAGTGATGTTTATAGTAAACGAATAGATGGCCATTCATATTTGCCGAATAGCTGTTGCCATCCGAAAAATTGTCATCACGGTATTTTGAGATCTCAATTCAATCGCATCCGGAGAATTTGCTCTGATGATGTCTTATTTACCAAGCGAGCTTTGCAGCATAAGGCCTCAACCACTGCGAGCTTTTCCAAGCATTTCCGAGCTAAGCGTTTTGCAGCAAATATAAAGTCACCACTGCCACACATCAAGCAAAGCAGAGCGATTAATAATTTGCGAACATGCGCATGCTCGCGACGCTCGCGTTTGCTTTGCTTTACTTTCAGTGTGACTGAGGCCTGAAATACTTTTGTGACCCAAGGTTTTGATATTAGAGAAATTGAAAAAGTGTACAAGCTTGTTATGAATTTGAATCGATAGGAAGTTCTGAAGTGATGTCAACCATATTTTTTCAGAGAAAGGACATGATAGTGAGGAATGTTAACCATGCTGTAAGGCTTGTACTAAATCCATAGAAATAATAATTGCAAATAATCTGCAGGGATCACATATGCCAGCAATCATGAAACCAAAAACTGTATTAATGTTGAAACAGTGTACATATATCAAACGAGTCAAATTTTATGCAACCGCCTAAATGGTCACAGAAGTGACATTATATTATTCAAGAAAAGAATAAAGGATAAAGTTAAACTTATTGTAACAGCTGAGAAACACCTTTATGTATCTTTTATTGAAATTTGAAAGACTTTTGTTCAACGTGGGCTGTTTTTTGCATTAAATGCATATCCTCAATTAACTACACGAATAAATATCTATACAAAATAATGCACAAAACTAAGCATGTGTGAGAGAGAGAGAGAGATGGACGAAACCACTTTCATGTGTATCACAAGAACCTGACTAAAAAGTTGAGAAAATTGAATTGATCATAAGGTGTTTGTAGATGAGTCTATACGATGCACACTGACAGAAAGGAATGCGATGGAGAAGTTCTGAACAATATATTAGACCACTAAGGAAATCTCTAGAGCAACCATTCCTCTGATAATTTGATGTCTTTGATTTCTCTCTTGCAAATCTCTCTGATATCGTTCTCTAGATTCTATTGATGGTTTTTAGATTTTTCCTTTTGATATTGCAACAAAAGCCAGCTGGCTTATTCAATGATGCAGCACATGAGATCATTGAAGATGACCATCCTCGCTGACGGGAATATGTATTACTTAGCATTGCATTAATTGGGGCATATTTTTCTTACGCTTTATGTGGTCACTTTTTAAACCGCATAATACTTGAACTTTTTAGCATATTGTAGAATGCCTGTTATGAAATTCATAATTGTTGAATTAACAATCATTCTCTGATTTAGTGCATACATGTACAACATGCATGCTCGAGCATGCATCAAAAAATAAGATGTACGTATTATTTAACAGAATTTTAAGCAAGCATAGGTTAGTATGTGTATAACAGGCTTATTTTAATCTTTCCTACAAACTGCTGTAGTGCATTTTCTACAATTGACATTGTCGTTCGGAAAGTCATTAACACTTAGACCAGAGCCGCTGTTTATTCCTGCACCCAACCTGTTGCCTTAATGTGGTCGCTGTTGCCTTAATGTGTTTGTCAGAATTTTACAGTTGCGTTTAAATAGCGTATAGGAAGTGGCTAAGACAAATAATTATAGATTGAATATTGCAGAACGCGCATTTATCGGAGAGAGCTTTCACAAATGGACAAGAAGAACGAGACATGTTGTCAACTCTAAGAAAAAAATCGATCGAACTGTTAAATGAAGCATCATAGCGAATCGAATTCTGTGTTTCAATTCAATTCTGATCAACGATTTTCTGTCAAGTGTGGTGGATTGTGAGAATACTGGGTCATTTTGATGGGCTTGAAATGGATTTATCAGCTTTCAGACCTTGTCCTCTGTCAGGCGAATATCAACATTGATTGACTAAAGATTAGGTTGATGGGGTTGAAATATTTGGCTTCAAGATCACCTTTCAAACCACAGAATTAGATTTATCTTCGCGCACTTCGGTTAAACAAAATATTAATTCTGTGTTTCAAACAGAGGGATTAGTCATCGTGGTTTTACTTAGTTCCCCTCGCACTAACTGACTTTTCCTCTGGGCTGTATTAAAAATAATCAGTTCAAAAAACCGAAGAAAATTCAACAATTCATTACACGTAAGGAGAATTCTTGTGCAATTATCAATTAAGACTTGTGCTGACGAGTGTGTTGCTCAGATTATCAAAGAACATCGAAGTGCACCAAAGGTAGTCAGCACTTCGAGCAATTGGTCTATAGGAAATATATTATTATTCTAATTTGACTTGGTACTAGTGATGCAAATAGAAAATTTTCCGAAAAATTTTTCACATCCGAAATTTTTGAAATTGTTTTGGTGATTGATGTTTTTATGCCTTAGAACAATGTTTTACAGATTTCATAGTCGTTCGCAACGACTGTATAAGACATCCTTTCATAGACATCCCTTCTCTGCATGTCAAGCTTTTGGAAAACTACACCTTTTCCATGTCTATTTCAGATCTTTCCAAATGAATTTCAGACATTTCAAGGTCGAATTTCAGATTTCTCCAATTAAATTTCAGATATCTATCATGAGCTCAACTTTGAAGATATCTGAAATTCGATTGGAGAAATCTGAAATCCATGTGGAATTGTCTGAAATTCATTTGGAAACATCTGAAATCGATTTGGAAATATCTGAAACAGGTATGGAGTAGGTGCAGTCTAATCATCTTCAACAAAGATATCGGGCAATCTCTATACATTAGAAGATAGGAGCATAGGAGCTATCAATTCCTTGTAGGCCGATCATCACAGATACAGATTTCTCACGAGTTTACTGTCTTCATATCTTCTACTGTCCTAGTCGTTCGTGCATGACTGCTGCGTAGACTGTGTGCAACAAAAATTCAAATTTCAACACATGGAAAATTTGCATCGCTATAATCAATGCTGTAGGGCCTATAAGCGAACTTTCAAGCTATACACTCTTTAGCAAAATTAATGTTACATACGGGTACATTCACTTGTGAAATTTGATTTATCTTTCTTTTCCTGTCTTATAATGTAATATTATGTTTGTTCCTTGATGCTTTAAAGTGAAAAGAACATTTTGTGAGAACTAATGTATTTATTTTGAAAATGTTTTACGTCAATAAGTAATCAGAATCAGATGACAACTCCACGAGCTGCGATCAGTCATGCACTTTATCAATGAGTCAACAAAAAAAATGTGCCATCAATTGCTATGTTGCCAGGAGCCACTGTTTCAGCCCTTTTATTGTTTTTACGAGAGTGGAGCGACAATTGATTTTCCCACCGTGGAAATCCCAGACATGCTCTATGGGATTCAAATCAGGGCTGCATGAAGGCCAGGGCAGTGAATGTATTACACGCTTTACTGCACTCGCAGTGTGAGTGTTAATAGGATAACGTGAACATTTTCATGCAATGATAATAATCACGAGCAACAATATGCTACTTATCTATGGAGTTTGCTGAAGCTTGAAGGTTCGCTTCGACAGCGTTGACTTGCAAATTTTCCATTTGTTGAAATTAGAATTTTTGTTGCACAATATGTGAAACTTAATATAGCACAAAGTCCCCGCAGCAATTATACACGAATGACCGAGACAGTGGAAGATATGAAGACAGTAAACTGTGAAAAATTTGCATCTGTGAAGAATAGGTATCAAAAGAAATATCTTTGACAGCTTCTATCTTCTAATGCATACAGAATGTCCGATATATTTGCTGAAGACAACTAAACTGTACCTTCTACATTTCCATTTCAGACATTCCTGGAAATTACAAAATCGATTTCAGATTTCTCCAATTTAATTTCAGAAATTTTCATTGAGTTCCTGATAGATATCTAAACATTTTTTGAAAAGATCTGAAATGGACATGGAAAAGGTTCAGTCAGGTCCAAGGCAAAAAAAACACCGCCAAAATAATTCCAAAATTTTCCAAAAGTGGAAAATTTTCCATTTGCATCACTAGCGCTATCCCATTAACGGCGTCTGTATGATAATCAAGACAACACTAGCACTTTCATTAAGCCACTGGCAGCAAAGGAATTATCTTAAATCCGTAGCCGGAATTCTCATCGCTACGATCGTTTTAATCGAGATAATGACAAAAGCAAGAATAGAATTTTAGACCAATTCCATTGGTGTATAGTTGCCTCGGCTGTAAGCGTACAAATTACATCACAAAAATTCAAAATTTTCCAAAATTTTCCATTTTTTGTCCACTCAAAATGGAAAATTTTCATCACTACTTGTTAATAATAAATTTCACTAAAATCACTTTGAAAGTTTTATTCCCCGGTTACTTTTGACTCACCATTTGTAAATGTCAATTTGATTCTAATAAGCTACTAATCTTAATTTAGCGCTGCCATTTTGAACAGCAGACCAGTCCTTCAATTGCTTTCATTTTTTTTGATATTAACGATTTGGAAATTCATGTGCGCCATCAATAACTAAAAAGAATAAATAAGGAAGTTAGCAGGTGTTCGAAAGTCAATTCAGTTATAGAATTGTGTTGTCAAACTGATTTTCTCATGCCTGATGACTTTTATCCTCCTGATTTCTAGAATTTGACGGAGCACAATCAATCCGTATCACCTGAACCATTTATATTTGAAGAATAAAAACATGCAGACGACTCTTTCTAAATTTAGATCGAATGTGTGCGAGCATTTAACACAAGAAACAACCTGCTATGCGATTTCCGGGTAGTCTATATCGGTCAGCGCGTGTGCGTCCGATATCCATGCGACACATGGTCAACCGTAAGTAACTCTTTTCCCTTGTTAGGTTTGATGATCACCGACAGCCATTCGTCAACAAACTGATCCTACACCGGGTCAACCGCCTTCCTTGCAGATTTCGGTGCGTGTAGCGATTCAATCCTTTACTGGGACACCTTCATCCTAAAGTTCTTCCACAATTCATATTTTTCGCATTCAAAACAACCCGCTGCAAAATATGTAAGAGATTTCGTAAATTGATACAAGCCTGCAGCGCCACAAGAATTGGATGCCAATTTTGTGAAGTTTTTGTGGCAAACACATTGAAATGGATGGAGTCGTTTGCAACGACAGCATTTGTTAAACACAATTTTTTAGAGATTTTGAATATAATTTAGGCATAGGGCCTATGCGTCATTTCAATACCTCATTGAATTACATGCACACGTGTATTACTTATAACATATTCCATATTGTAATAGTTATCACGTAGTTCTATTTTTATTTTATAGTCCATCTTTCCATGTAGATTTTGTATTTATCCATTCCAATTGAATTTCAAAAGCAATTTTCCCTTTCTATTTCCACTAAGTGTGTATACAATGTACATCTAAAAAGGCGTTTGTGTTGCACTGAGTGGAATAAGTGTGTAGCGTTCGTAGAGTTAAGACTTCCATTCTACCACTTGACAGACCGGGTTGATCAATTTCAATTTGCTGCCACGAAGAAGTTGCATTGAGTTCTTTAAGGCACAATTTGCTAAAAATTATTGCAAGTTATAACAATTTGCATTTGTGAACCTACGGATTGGGGAACGTCTTTATTCCTTATCAATACTACTTCATTAAATAATTCAAATTAATAAGAATTAATAAGAATTACACTCAGTTTTTATAGATAAATGTTGGAATGATCTTCATCATCGCATGCGGATTCGATTTGATGTACGATCAATACATTCTTGAAGCTCAACATGTTTTGCTCAAGACTAAAAATTTGACGTTATGCATTCAATGATCTGACCTTTGTGAGTAATTGTCATTCTTGAATCACAGTAATTGTTATCTCGAAAATTAAACGTATGGGATTGAAACGGAGAAAGCATAATAATGTTGATGTCAATCATTTGAATGTTAACTGAAAGGGTATTACATTTCTTAAATATAGGTATGTGCTACAAATCGAATCAAACATACGAGAAAACATGAAAACGGATCATTCTTTTCATGCAATACTGAAATATTTCCTCTACATTGACATATTGAGATTGAAGGCTATAATTTCATCGATAAGTTGACAATCGAAAATAGACAAACCCATGTGGAGGATTAAGATTATTACTATACCTGCATTCAACCATTTAGAAAACAGAAAGATAGACGACTTGATATCTGAAGATGGAGGAATTTTAGGAGGACAAAGTCTCTAACACATCCCGAAGACAATCTTACAAAGAATGACTTGAATGAAGTCTTAACTCGAATGTGAGATGTTAGTGATGTCTAAAGAACTGCTTGACTTACATTGTCCATGTTTCAATGTTTGGTCATTAAGATAAACTTATATTGCACTTTGTATAACTATCCACGATGAAGAACACCACGAGCAATATTAACAATCAAAAAGACTTTTATGTCTCCTTTGAGTTTGTATCAAGAGAAATCATTATATTTCACCTTCAGGGAAAGGAGGTTTTTTTCAAGTTAGGTTCAGAGTTTGAGTTGAAATTTGATTCATCTTAAAGAAATATCCAATGAGTCTCAATTAGTGTTCTCCTCCGCAATCAAAAGGGATCGGAATTTGAATATTTAATGAAATCAATTTAGAGCTTCTTACTTGAAATGTTTTTCTTCAAACATATCATGTGTCGACGCAGAATAGTTGAGGAATCAAGAAGATTAGGTTAGAATCTTCAACTGATGAATCATATTAATTAAATGCAAATCCTCTCAAAAGAATTCTTTAATGTGAAATCACTTTGACTCATACGAAGGGTCTTGGAAGAAGATGAAGCTACTGCTTTGATGTTAATTCCTACTTTTTGGGCCTAATTTATTTTATTTCCATTTCTTCAATTGAAAACTACGTTTCCGTTTTCTAAGTTATGGATTGATCTAAAGTACAAATTGTTTTTTTTATTTACAGCATGTTCCCGTTTGCTGTTGTTTGAACGCGCCATTGTAGATGCTTGAGATGTTGGAATCTCAATGAAAGTGGTTGAAAGCGTCGAATGTTAGGAAAGAGTTAGTCGAATCAGCTACAGAACCTGCCACATGTTACTCAGTTTACGGATTCGGACTCGGTCGATTCCTTTGACCGAATCTGGGTCCGATATACAAGTATGCACTGATTGTAAATTGAAAAATGTAGATTGAAAAATTGTAAATTGCCCATCAGCAGGCTCGCAAACTTGTCTCTTACTATGGCTATAGCACGGACTCATGTCAAGTAAAATGGTCAATGTTGCATGATTTTTCAAACTTTAGTGATCGATGGACTTGGTTTATAATTATGGACAAAGTGGCAGAGAATTTCCCTATGACAGAGAAATTGGTGACAATCACAAGCAAAGACAAGAAATGGATGATACCTGTAACCAAAAGTCTTGTCGATGATCGCTGGGAACCTATCGATCCGGAAATTGAAGTTGCATAGCCACCTTAAAGTAAAAACAAGAAGTGAAATTGTAAAAGTTAAACAACTGTGGTCAAATTGGGTGATATGATCGGCTACTTGTAAATGAAAAGACAAAATTCAAGAATAATCACGGTATCTCACAACTTTTTCAGAAGCATAAGTCAACTAGTAACGTGTTGGAAGAAATATCAAATGACCAATCAGTTTTTTAAAAGGAGGACAATTTGACCAAGCTCACTCATCAGAAGACTTTCCATGATAATGCTTGCCTATTTGACAGTTGAAGACTACGAAGTATGCGAATTGTTCTCAAAAATCTCAATGAAGAAAGCGTCAAGTCCTGACACAATTCCCTCAAGAATGTACTTGGAAGTCTCATGTACATTAGCAGATCATTTAGCGATTATTTACAGCAAATCTTTGAAAGATGGAATATTTCCTACTCACTGGAAGCAAGAAATACTAACACCGATTCCAAAAAACATACTGCAACTGTTTCAAAGTGCGCTACATTTTTTAATCCATTCCTGCCAAGATTTTGGAATAATTATTGCTCAAATTTATGGCTACTTTTGAAGAATTGTTTGGCCCTCCTCAAGTGCATGGCTTACGTCGTGGCTACTCTACTATATCTGTTCTTATCGATATTGTTAAGCAGATCACTGGAATAATGGATGACAAAGCAAATTACGACGCTGCACTTATTCGCTTCAATCTGTTACGAACATTTCACATGTTCGAATCATAAATTGTTGATATCCCATCTACAAATCATTAATTTCCCAAGTTTCATTTTGACTTTGACATTTTGACTACTTTATTTCCCAAACAAAATGATACTATAAGAAGACAAACTATATAAATGAAATGTATATTCAGGCAAACGAGAGAGCAGGGGGGCCCTCAAGAGGACCTTTTGGAGGCGTTCACATGTAAGTCTGTAGATCCACCAGTCTCGAACACTGCCGCTACTGTTTGCTCCTCGCTGCGTCGCTAGGGGTCAGGATCACCGTCTCGCCATCGTCTGTCCTGCCGATCTTCGAAGGCTTGACTTGTTCGCTGTCACCCGTAACAATAGCCTTGCCGCGCGTGCGTCGTAGCGGAGAGAGATAATCGAGTGCCTTCAGGCGATAACGCTGCGGTTTTAATAGTGTTATTGTCTCTCCGGTGATCAGCTCTGTTCTCGATCTGTGTCAGAATATGACGTCACCTGCCTTCGTCATATTGAAAACAAATGATAGAATGGAGTGAAGATAACTGCGAAGAATCAAGAACTAATGCACTCATAAGAAGCTCACAACACGCCCCTACTAAAAAAAACCTTATTTTTTAACTACGCGACAAACAATCAGGGATAATATTATCTTTTCCCGGTATGCGTGTAATATTGATATTGTATTCTTGCAACAAACTCCATCTCAGAAGACGCTGATTATCGTTCTTCATTCGATTGATAAAGACTAACGGGTTGTGGTCTGTGTATACATCAACTGTGTACTTGTTTCCTTTGAGGAAGTATGCATAGGGTCTCAAACTTTGGATTAGAGCAAGTTTCTTCCTTCTCAATTGTGCTGTAATTGCGCTCATGTTTATTGAATTTTCTTGAGAAGTAGGATATTGGGTGTTCACCTCCATCGTCGTCCGTTTGTGCTAAGTGGGCTCCGATTCCTAAGCCGCTGGCGTCAACGTATAACTTGAACGGCTTTTCGAAAGACGGCGTAATCAGCACAGGAGGTGACACTAGCATCCTTCTGACATCTTCAAAAGCTTTCTGACAGTCACTTGTCCATTGGAATTTGACTTTGGTGCTGGTCAGGCTTGTCAACGGATGTGCTATTTCAGCGTAATCTTTACAGAATTTCCTGTAATATCCTGCCATGCCGAGGAATCGTCTCAATTCTTTACGGTTTTGCGGTACTGGCATATCGAGTACGGCTTGTACTTTTGTGGCTATTGGCTTAATCTTACCTTGTCCGATTTCATATCCCAGGTATGTCAAGGATTGCTGCCCAATTGTACTCTTGGCAAGGTTTATTGTCAGGTTTGCTTGTTCTAAACGATGGAATAGTTTCTTGATTTGTACAACATGTTCTTCCCATGTATCGCTGTAGACGATGATGTCATCTATATAGACTGTGCAGTTGTCCAAGTCTTTGACTACTTTGTTAGCTAGTCTTTGAAACGTTGAAGCGGCATTTCGCATTCCAAAGGGCATGACTTTGTATTGGTAGAGTCCTTCTTCAGTGACAAAGGCTGAAATTCGTTTCGCATCTTCAGACAGAGGGACTTGATAGTAACCTTTCAACAGATCGAACTTGCTAATAATCCTTGAATTTCCGACCTTTTCGATACATGTGTCGATCGAAGGTATTGGGAAGTTATCGGCAATCGTTTTCTCATTCAGCTTTCTGTAATCTGTGCAGAATCTGAATGCTCCGTCCGGCTTCGGCACTAAGATTCATGGCAAACTCCATTCACTGTTGCTTTCTTCTATGATTCCGTGATCTTTTATATATTGAATTTCTTTTGCATGATCTTTCTTTTCTCTGGATTCATTCGATAGGGACTCTGTTTCACTGGTTTTTCATCTTTCAAATCGACTTGATGAGTGGCCCAAGTTGTTAGTTGTGGGTGGTCTGAGAATATCGCTTGATGGTCTTCGATAAGCTTGATGGTTTCTGCTCGCTGTTCTGGCTGAAGGGGTTGATAATGCTTTTCGGGATCTCTTAGAATCAGCGAATTTTGCAGTTTCGGCATAACGATAGGCGTTTCTTCGACAATATTGGATGGCGTACATGTCATACTCGATGTCTCAGTTACGTTCTCTTTCTTGGTTGTAGTTTCTATACTTTCATCTTGAGGGTTTCGCTCATGGTATTTCTTGATCATTTTGATGTGGCAAAGTCGTTGCTTTTTCTGTCGATCTGGAGTTTCAATTACATAGTCAACGTCGTTTATCTTTTTCTGAATGATGTAAGGACCTTGGTATTTGGCTTTCAGTGGATTGCGTGGCATCGGTAGCAGGAGTAGAATCTTTTCGCCTGGTTGAAAGGATCGTTCTACAGCAGTCTTGACATAATTCATTTTCATCTTTGTCTGTGACTTTTCAAGATTGACTGTAGCTTTTTCTCGGATAGCGAGCAATCCTTCTTTGATGTCGAAGACATAATCGAGTAGATTCATGTCGATTTCTTCATTGCTGAGTATCTTCTCTTTCAAGAGTTTCAGTGGGCCTCTTATTTCACGACCGTAGACTAGCTCGAGCGGACTGTATCCAAGTGATTCTTGTACTGTTTCTCTGATGGCGAATAATAACATGGGGACACCTATGTTCCAGTCTTTCTGGTTTTCTTCGCAATATGTCTTGAGCATCACTTTGAGTGTCTGATGAAACCTCTCGAGAGCGCCCTGTGTTTCTGGGTGATAGGCAGTCGAACATTTGTGTTGAATTTCCAAGATTTCTGTGACTTGTTTGAATATCTTCGACATGAAATTGCTGCTTTGATCAGATCTGATGACTTTTGGTAATCCTACCATGGTGAAGAAATTGATTAGAACGTTGCAGATATTCTTGGCATTGATTGATCTCAACGGTATTGCTTCAGGGAATCTCGTTGCTGAACACATGATTGTGAGCAGGTATTCATGTCCGGACTTAGTATGTGGCAGTGGTTCAACGCAGTCGATTATGATATTGCTGAACGGTTCCTCGAAAGCTGGTATAGGGATCAATGGTGCTTTTCGCGGATCGTGCTGGTGTTTTCCGGCTATTTGACAAAAATGGCATGTTTTGCAGAAGTTCGCGATTTCTCGATACATTCCCGGCCAATAGATAAGGTTTCAGGATTCTGCAGTGAGTTTTCTTGACTCCTAGATGTCCACTCAGCGTGTTTTCATGTGCAAGGCTCATCACTTTTTGTCAGTAGCTCTTCGGTAGGACTATTTGACTATTTGACGAGTAGCACTTTTAAAAAGCCATTTTTTCTACATCTCGGTCAGAGGACAAAGTGATCTCGGTCAGATAGATGTCGAATAAGAAACTCTTCGGCTTCTGCATTTGGGTTGCTGATGGAACTGGAAACTTAGGATGAATGCTTGCATGCGTAAAGCGAAGTGACCAAAATGTAATGTATTGCATAAGTAGTAATCCCCTGACAAAATCAAGGACAAAATGAGGAGCAATGAGTCATCATGCTGACTCAGCCCCCCCCCTCTGGAAGGAAGGGAGATGGCCAAGGATGTGATGGGAGGAATGGGTCCGAGAGGAAGAAACAGTTCCCTACCCCCCCCCTTCTGCTTTGGTTACCCTCCCCCACACACACTTCCAACTTTGGTTCTAGAGATCGTAAAAAGTCGTGTGATAGCTCATTTGAAAGCTAAGAATGAGAAAAATGCAGTGGAAAGCTCAGTTTGGCCTTATTTTCCTGGGTTTAGAGAGGAAAATGGCAGGAAAACGTCAGAGTTAGAAAAGTCAGGTTTTGGAAGTTTTGGGATGAGAAAAGTCGTTTTTCGGCATGAAGGAGGCCTCGGATGGGAAAACGGAGTGCAAATTCGGACGTTTTGGTCAATTTTGGGTCTACGAACTTCTTTCCAACTCAATCGGAGAGAAAGAGTTCTGACCCCCCCTCGGCAGCGATCTTCCAGCTTTGGTTCTAGGGATCGTAGAAAGTCGTGCAATAGCTCATTTGAAAAATAACACTAAGAAAAATGCAGTGGAAGAAACGGCTTGTTCCTATATGCCTTCGTATAGATGTGAGACGCCATTGAAAATTTGGGACATTGGCGAAAAAACGACAGAGTTAGAATTTTTACGAAAATGGCTCTAGCGGGTGAACGACGCCTCGGACGGGAAAACAGAGACCAGATTTGGAATTAGCGTGCCATTGTGCATCAAGAGGGTGAGTTTCAAGTCAATCGAAGCACTAGAGCCGTAGACAGACGTGCTTAAAGATTTGGATGATGGGTATTACGTCATCAGCTGATCGCCACAAACTATATAAGCGGGGAACCGACAGAGACTTTTCATTAAGACGAGAGCGATTGTCAAAGGTAGGTCGTCTCTATGAGCTCCGATGATAGCATCGGACATTCCAAATTTCGGGTTTCTGAAAGAAACCGACTTAGAATATTTACTTGCTGATATCAGCTAAGGCGTCAGACTTAGAGGTTCGCCAGGAGATGGCCTTCGTCTCCAGGCCATAAAAGACTCCAAAACTTTAAAGGCTTGTACCTTTGCTTCTACAAGTCCGTTTGACTTGATTCTAAAAAGGTTCGGTCGCTATTGACCGGCTCTAAGTGATAGACTACTTATAAAATTTCATAAGTAGTGCTAAAAAGTTGAAAAACTTAAATTCACTAGTTTTGGAGGTTTTCTAGAGTTTTCGACCCTGCTGAAGTCAATGAAGGCAGGTATAAGTGTGTACGAGCCAGTCTTCTCATGAACCAAGCGGCTTTTCACTGAAAGCGAGCAAGACACTGAGAGTTTTGCTGTAATATTCCACTGACAGGGTGTTCCTTCGGGACGGCGGATGATGCCGTAGTGATAAGTGTGGCAAGGGAGTGTGTCATATTTTAGACCGAAACCGCTGGGGCAACTCATGTCTCATGTTGGGCATTTGACACAGTTCTCAACGTAGCACTTTGAACGCCAATCGGTTGAGTCTTAGCTATCTTGTCGTGGGTGGCCTCTAAACATCTCCATTGCAAAACGCTTGTGATTCACGGCTTGCTATCAAGCTGATCAAGCAACGACTGGGGATGTTTCCTCTTGTAAATAACTCCACCGGTTTTTATGTCAAAATCGGGGCCCGGATACCAACACAGTGACATGACGCACGCTCTGTCCGCCCGAGGTTGGATTTGTGGGTCGAGGCCTTGGAGCTGGGATAAGATCCCCTCTGAGTAATGTCTGTAACGGATTCAAGAGCTTAACACCTAAACGGTTGCTGGATTGCTATCAGGCCTTTGTGAAATCTCGTCTAGCCTCAGTAACTCAGGGTTGGCAACGTCTATCGTTTGTCATTGTAACTTGGTAAAAATGAGACGGTTACTGCAGGCATTGACGTCAAACCTTTTCGCGTCATAGTGTAACCCGTCTTTGTGTTGGGAGTTGGTAACTGAAAGCACGGTGACTGCCGATGCCCATACATGGTAAAACCGCTGTTGTCATGTCAAATGCATGGCCAAATACGGAAGGACTGAATCATGGCTTTGTGCTCACTGGGTATATAAAACACGTCTTTTCTCTAGTGTCTTCATTCCTGTTTCAAGTTGCAAGACGAACGGTGAGTGCTCTGACAAAGTTTGTTAAGATGCTTTAGTGTTTCATAAGCTAAGAATCAATCGTTTGCTATCAAACGAATGCGAACAATCTTTAGAGTTTCATAAACTAGGAATTTTATAAACTAGGAATCAATCGTTTGCTATCAAACGTTTACGGACTTATAATCATTGCTTTTCCCTTTTCACTTCAGAAAAAATGCCTAAAGCAGCAAATGTGCGAACAACGTACAAGTTGTGCTCCTGCTCAAAAGTATTTAAGAGTGACGGATTTAAAAAGCACAAGTGTGCGAATAAGAAGCAGGTGGGTGGGCTGCGCTACTTTTGCAGCAAACACCAAGTTTCACGTCTAATAGAGACACCGACGGAATGGCACTCCACACACAGCGAATGTGAGCAGGAGGAGCTCACAGAGGCGGAGAAAGAAAGATTATTTGCTATAGAACTGAAGACGCTTGAAAATCAGCAGGCAGTCGCTGCAATTGCGCCACCAGAAGCTACTCCAGCCCTGAGAGAGTCAGCACCACAGTCGACTTCTGATCTTAGTGAGACCAGTAGCGAGAGTGAAGGGGAGGCTGAGGAAGGAGCCAACAAAGTTGATCTCGATAACGAGACAGAGTCAGCGAGTAGTAGCAGAATTGTGACTCAATGTCGCAAATTTCAAGATGGTCCACCACTGCTTGCTAAGCATGAAAAGCTGGAAAAAGATCTTGCAGGTGGAAGGAAGATACTTTCTACTATAAGCAGAAATCAGAAAAAGTTTTCGCGAATGACACAGGAGCTGAAGAAGGTGACGGAGGCGTTAAATGAAAAAGAAGGCGAGTTGGAGCGTGAAAGGTTCAAGAACCTGTCGCGCAATGCGAGAGAAGAAGGCCTGCTAGTTGCGAAGGAGAAAAGAGAGAAGGAGATGAGGCGGATGAAAGAGGAGATCGAAGGGTTGCGGAGGCAGTTGGGGAAGGTGATTGAGAGCAATCAGGAGCTACATTGCAAGGTACAAGGCAGTGATATGAAGCGACAGAGATCAAGCCGTCCACAGATCCCAATAAAGAGGGGAGAGGTGATAGGGGAGCCACTTCTCTACGAGCGAGGAAGAGGCGAGCGGTGTTACTAAAGGCTGAAGAAGGATGTTGACTGTCTTCATTTTACATTCAACCACTCGGAAGACATCACAGGATTTCTATATGAACCACGTCCGGAGAAGCTCTGTAAGTTAAACCTAAGTAACTTAGAATTCAAGATGATAACTAACAACTTCTTTCTTTACAGGTATCAATGAGAAGCGCCCACCTGCTTCCATCAACGAGCCGGAGACGAAGCGGCAAGCTTGAGTCCCATATTTCTCCAATCATCCCGAGAACGCACCATGCGCCCTCTTAAGGGCCAACCTTCTAATGCAGCTAAAGCGGTCCCAAGCCCGCCACATATCTTCGGACATGGAATGCAGAGGGGAAGAATATATGATGAAATGGAATGAAATGGTAGGCCACCCTTGCACGACATGCAACACATCACAGACATCTCTCTTCGCTAGTGAACAAGCTCTTGTAAGTGTCGTCAGAAACTTTATCATGTTGTACAAAAGTTTTTCTGCAACACAGGTTGATGTGTAGTTAGAAAGTTAGATCATCGAAGGTTTATTCGTAGGTCTAGTCAGAAAGTGTATCATGGCTTGCAAAAGCAACGTTTAGTGTAGTCAAATAGTTATACCGCGACGCACGTTTGTGAAAATAAAGTTTGATCATTGAAGTTTTATGACTGACCGAACTCACAGCAGCATTAGAAAGTTTAGCACAACACAAGTGTCATGAAAAAATACTTTATTTGGTCTTTGATTTAACATCATTGAAACCCACTTTACTGATAGCAATGACAATATGGTTTATTTTATTCAGAAGCAAATGATCGCCGTAACCATGAAAGATGTCCATCTGAGAAATAATCTTCCGCAGATGTCGTGTATAAAACTCAGAAGCATCAGTAACATATTCTTGTCCGTAGGAACGAAATTGAAACTCAACACTTTCCGCTGCTTCACCTTGTGGAAAATGAATGTAATTGACATGTACAATTAAGTGAGCCTTGATGAGACTGTCTTTGAAATAAGATATCAACTCCGTAAATATTTCTCGTGTGTAGTCTAAACATGCTTCCAATTCTGTCTCCTCCCTTTGAAACTCAAGGATATAATCTTGCATTAAGCCTCCGAAGCACTCTTGATGAAAACGAATCGTGCAATCATCATGTTTCAATGTATTGACTTCAGGTGCCATGGTTGAGTCTATTGCTAAACATCATATTTGCCTGAGACGATTTCAATAACGCGTTACAAATGTGTGTGCGCACATCGGGAACTCTAGCTCGTCTGTGATTGGACGAGAGCTCTCATCCATTCACCGCTTAGGAAAGTCTTATAAAAGGTAGTGCACCAGCTCTGCTCTTCACATTTATCTTTCACAAGGTGAGTGTCGGTGAGCTCCTGCTATCAGGTTGTTTTGACTTGCTATCAAGAGATTCACTTCTGCTCATAAAACATATCATCGCTGTAATACCTCCTTTGCTCGAGCGTTCCATCGGGACGGCGGGTACTGCCGTAGAGGGATTGCGTTGCACAGGTTGTTCGTCATTTGTTAGACCGAAACCTCTGAGCCGTTGCTCATGTTGTGCGTTCGACTTCATACTCAACTTGACGCTTTCTCTCGCCAGGTCAGAGTACTTCAGCCATTCGACAAAGGTTAGTTTTTATGATATGGAGTAGAGTGAGATGTAATTCATTAGAACTCACTTCAATGATTGTTCCCATGATAAACGTTGACTAGGCAAATGAAACGATTCTCATCTTTCCTTTTCAGTGATTGAAATCTACGAACGTACTACCGTGTAATCTGTAATCGATCAAAAATGGAATCCAAGAAAATTGAGAACTACCGCATTGCTGTCGAGATGGAAAAGGCCACCATCGAGGAATGTAAGTATTTGTATCAAGGTTGACTCTATTACTAACATCATTAGGGTAGACATCCTCATCAAAATCAAGAGCCCTTCCCTTATTTTGTTCATGTTTAAAGCGAATCCAAAATTTTACCTCTGCTTATCTTTGCTGTCATTCTTTTTCAGTACATGAATGCATTCGTAATGGGGAACCCGTCCCCCAAGGAACAATCGGGGAAGCCTATGAGCGGCTTGGCAAGTGTAAGTATCTTCAACATCTCATGTTTATACTGTTTCAGATCCTCTGCATCATCCTTGTCTCATTATCTAATCTCTCTTTCCTCTCTACAGATATGGCAAAGATGAAGAAGTGGAAAGAAGCTGCGAGGCGGAGATTCGAAGCCGAATTTCCGGCCCTACTTTCCCGCCCATCTACCTCCGCCCAAGGTGCGACCCGTCTCTCGGGCATCATCATCGCCCCACCTCCACCGCCTGCTCCGCTCCCTGCACCCGTCCCTGTTCCAGTCCCTGCTCCTCGTCACCACGTCCCTCCGACACCGAAGCCCAGGACTCTTCCACCCTCGGCTCGCGTCCCACTCCTACCTCCTCCGCGTCCATCCTTGCTGCCGGAGTTGCAGTCCTTAGATGGTAAGCATCCGTGATTGGGAAAAGGGGGATAAGACTTCAAACTTTAAATTATGATCATGCTACTAATCTCTTTTCTCTTTTTCACAACAGATCTGGCAGCCTACCTCCTGGACGGTGACGTTCCCTCCCGTCCCATCGTCATCCCAGCTTCGTCACCACCACCTGCAGCGGCCGAACTCCCTCTCCTCTCCGTCAAGTCGGTGGAGAGATTGCTGGAGGAACAGGAGTTGGAGATAGTGGGAGAGGAGAAGGAGATTGAAGTCGAAGAGGAGAAGGACTTTCGATGTCAGCGGTGTGACAGGGTCTTCGCCTCAGCCATCAACTTCAGACGTCACACCGCTGACAATGCCTGCAGGGGAGGAAAGCGCCGACCGTTCCCTCAACGACCCAAGTGTGAAGGTTGTGGACGCACGTTCTACAACAACACCAACTTGCGAGTCCACATCGAAGGCGGTTCCTGTGGCAGTGTGAGGCAACCACCAACGTCATCAGGTAGGAAGCATCCTTCATCGCACGTCGGCTTTTCCTGTTCTTCCTGTCAGAAGACCTTTCCTACAGAGTTTGTTCTTTCTTCGCACACACTCCGTCACACTCATCCCACTGAGCTTTACACTGACAACAACGTCACTCTAAGGCTGAGCAAGTTTTCCCTTGAGAGGCTCGTTCGCGACTATGAGTTAGAAAGCTCTGAAGCTGCGCAAGATATTCATCCTTTCTTGATGAATGATATGGGCTTAATACATCAAATGTTGGCGAGTTTAGATAGAGTTTTACTCGAAGGCATGTTCTATCTCACTGCTCGTTTCAATAAGGTAGACAGTAGCACGGGAGAAGTAGAGTCCACTGTGACCATTAGGATAGCCTCCTGTGCTGCTGATCTCATAGGTGATGTAAACGAGTGGATAGAGAGACATGCGACCTATCTCGTCAACAACTTTACTAAATTTAATGAAAGAGACAGCGGTCTGGTCTTTGATGGGATAGAGAAGGTAGACATTAAAATCAATCTTTTGGAAAATTTGCGAGGGAGCGGTTGTTTCACCCTCCCCAAAGCACTGGCTGACAAAAAGGCTGTCATCAATGTAGAGTGTCAGTCCCAGTGTTTCAAGTATGCCGTCCTCTCCATTCTTCACTATAATGACATAAGTGTACATCGTGAACTAATCACTCACTATCGTGAATGGGAGGATGAGCTTAAGTTTGACCGGTTAGATGTCAACACATTAGATTTTAAAGGCATCGCCCAATTTGAAAAACTCAACAACATTCAGATCGTCGTCAATCTCTGGGAAAAAGGTCTGAAGGGCATTAGGTATAACAACCGCCAAAGTAACTTCGACCGGGTTGTCAATCTTCTCCTGGTCTATAGCGACAACCACCCAGAATAGCATTATTGTGGCATTCCTAAAATTTCAAAGTTGTATCGACACCAACAAAGTAGTGACAACAAACATTATTACTGTGATCGCTGCACACGACGCTTTAGGTCAAAACCATATTTTGAAGAGCATTACGAGTGGTGCTCTCGGGGTAAGCTTCAAATGGAAGTCATGCCCAAAGATAAATTTTATAGGTATGAGGAAAACGGCAATGACCTCAGTCCCATATGTACCATCTATGCGGACATTGAATGTTACATTGAACAAGAAGATCTAAGTCATGAGCCAGCAGCCATTGCCTGCTATGAAGTTTTGCATCCATATTATAGGAATCAAAATAAGATGCATGTGTGGCAAGGCGAGGAGTGCGTTGAAAAGTTCCTCAACTTTTTAGATAGGAAAGCCCGTTTTCATCAACGCTATGAAACGGAACTGACTAGGAAACCCATGTGCTTCACAGAAGCCGATAAACACAAGTTTGATAGGACCACGGAATGTCCCCGCTGCCGTTCATCCTTTGATGATCAGCAACATAAGAAAGTGAGGGACCATTGCCATCTCAGTGGTAAATTTAGGTCTGCTTTATGCAGTAAATGTAATATGAAACTTAGGCTCAAACGGCGAACGCTCCCCGTCATCTTCCATAACTTTAAATGTTATGATGCTCACATCATCATTCGCCATGGATTCGGTAAAATGAAATCCTGGTCATCCAAAGTGATTACACAAAGTAAGGAAAAATTTATGTGCATCACTGCTAAAGTCCAAGTCGATAAGACGAAGGAGGGGAAGCCTGTCTTCTATGACATAAAGTTTCTAGACAGTTTTCAATTTATGTCTTCTTCCTTAGCCGCGTTGGCTAATAATTTAGAAACACTTCCCCTCACTCAACATTTAAAGAAAGAGTATCCCAACACAAGTGCCAGTCTGATGCGACGGAAAGGGGTGTTTCCTTATAGTTGTTTTAGTTCAATGGACACATTGAAAGAAACATCCCTTCCGTCCATTGATAAATTTAAAAATGATTTGACGGATGAGGACTGTTCGCTGGATGATTATAGGCATGCAGAGCAAGCATGGTTAGAATTTAGGTGTCGCACGTTTGGTGACTACATGCTTGCCTACTTAAAACTAGACGTCTATCTGTTGGCTGACGTATTTGAGACTTTTAGGAAAGTCACATTAGAACAGGACGCCTTAGACCCCGTCCATTTTGTTAGTCTACCGGGTCTGTCCTCTCAGTCAGCCTTCAAGATGACGAAAGAGAGCATACTTTTACTCCAAGATGCAGAAATGTACACGTTATTTGAACGTGGTATTAGGGGAGGCTTAACATTTGTCAACAAACATGTTGTCAACAGCACCCAAGACATAGGATCGACCACGCATTTAATGTACATAGACCAAAATAATTTGTATGGGAGTGCATTATCCAAGCCTTTGCCACAGTCTGACTTCCAATGGGTAGAGTCCCATGACATTGAATACTTCTCCAATCCAGCACACATCATGGCACTGGGAGATGAGGCCGACATAGGTTATTTATTTGAAGTCGACCTCATCTATCCAGACTGTATTAAGAATAGAACCGTTGATTTTCCTCTCGCACCCGAATCTGGCATAGTCAGTCCAGATATGTTCTCTCCCTTTATGGAAGAACACAATAAGCAATATGAGGCGGAAAATGACTCACACTGTAATCCCACTAGGAAGTTGTTGCTCACCCAATTGAACAAGCAGCATTACATCGTGCACTATTCCAACCTCAAATTCTATGTAGGTATGGGGATGCAACTTGACAAAGTCCATCGCGCTATTCAGTTTAGGCAGGAGGCCTTTCTAAAACCGTATATAGAATTTAATAGTAAGAAACGGGCTGAATCCAAGAATCCTTTCGAAAAGGACTTCTTTAAATTTAAGAATAATGCCCTCTTTGGTAAAACCATGGAGGATGTAAGAAAGCGCATGGACTATCGTATCGTGACTGATCCGGAAACGAGTATCACGTTATGTCGCTCGCCGTTGTTTTGCCACCATGATGTCATTTCCGAAGACATCACTGGTTTTAAAATGCTACAATCTAAAGTAGAACTTTGCAAGCCCATTTATGTCGGTCAAGCTGTCTTGGATCACTCCAAGTTAGAAATGTACAAGTTATTTTACCACACTTTTAAAACGTGTCCATTGATCCAACATGTGGAATTAGTAGGTGATACAGACATCCTCTTCCTAGCTTTGACAACCACTAGCCAAGTCAAGCAGGACGACATTTTAAAATATTTAGCACCCAAGTTTGATAGTTCCAACTATCCCACTGACCATCCGCTTTACTCTACCTCAAATATACCGAAGCTTGGCTGCTTCAAGGATGAGTGTGCCGGCAAACAGATAGAGGAGATGATCTTGCTTCGCCCCAAGATGTACTCAATGAAGCTAAAATCCTCAGAGCTTTCTATTAAACGGGCGAAAGACATCTCAAAGTCAATCGTTAGAAAAATGACACATAGGGACTATCAAGATGCCTTAGATTCTCTTATAACTAAAAAAGTAGAAATGACCATTTTAAAATCACATTCGCATCAAGTCAGAACAACGACGTTTAGGAAACGAGGTCTCTCAGCTTGGGAAGACAAGCGATGCTGGACGAGTCCTAACCACTTATTACCGTACGGCCATCCAGACACTCATCTACCTCCAACCAAGAGACAGAAACTTTCTCCTCCTCCGTCCGGCGATGTCTGATGATGAATGTTTCCTCTCTGTTGTGGTTGATGTTTTGCTTTTTCGCTCCATGGCGTTTTCTATGGGGGTGTTGTGAGTGAGTGCCTTGCAACATGCGTCCAACTCCTGATCACTTCATATCATGACTTACACATCAACTGGTTTTTCCTGACGTTGTTTTATCCCTGCACATGAGTGACTTTGTTTTCTCCCTGTACATGAGTGACTTTGTTTTCTCCATGCACATGAGTGACTTCGTTTTCTCCGGTGATGTGAGCCATAAAAAGTTTGTTTTCTGCTACCATCAGTATTAACTATGTGTGACTGTGATGAAATGTCTTTCATTCAATAACATATCATGCACAGACTGTCTCGTTTTTCTTTTGACATAAAGATTGAATTCTCACTCAATAGATAGAAGTAAAAGTTTTGATCATTTTGTAAGATGGGTAGGGTTAGAAATAAAGTTGATGATTGTAAAGTTAGAAATAAAGTTGACGTTTGTAAAGTTGGAAATAAAGTTGATGATTGTAAAGTTGGATATTAAGTTATCACCATGTCGCTGTTTGTAAGATAGGTGAAATGTAAATGAAGTCAGAATCACTTCACTGTTTGTAAAGTTAGAAATAAAGTTGACGTTTGTAAAGTTGGAAATAAAGTTGATGATTGTAAAGTTAGATATTAAGTTATTACCATGTCGCTGTTTGTAAGATAGGTGAAATGTAAATGAAGTCAGAATCACTTCACTGTTTCTAAAGTTAAAAATAAAGTTGATGATTGTAAAGTTGATGATTGTGAAGTTAGAAATAAAGTTATCACCATGTCGTTGTTTGTAAGATAGGTGAAATATAAATGAAGTCAAAATCACTTCACTGTTTGTAGAGTTAGAAATAAAGTTGACGTTTGTAAAGTTAGAAATAAAGTTGACGTTTGTGGAGTTAGAAATAAAGTTGATGATTGTAAAGTTAGAAATAAAGTTATTACCATGTTGCTGTTTGTAAGATAGGTGAAATGTAAATGAAGTCAGAATCACTTCACTGTTTGTAGAGTTAGAAATAAAGTTGACGTTTGTAAAGTTAGAAATAAGGTTGATGATTGTGAAGTTTGAATCAATGTTAAAATCATTTCACTGTTTGTACAGTTTGTAAGATAGGTGAAATCTAAAATGAAGTCATAAGTATTTCACTATTTGCAAGATAGGTAAGGTAAAAAATAAAGTCAAAACCATGTTTGAGTTTGTAAGTTAACATCCTCACCAACGAATGTAACATCATGACAATTTCTTCGGCTTAGGAAACATCAACCACTTTGGTGACTCATGTCTATAAATAGCTCTGACGCATGAAGTGCTAAAGCGCCAGTCAGTTAGATAAGAATCTAATCAGTCTTGTTCAACCTTTTCACCGACACATGTGTGTGGGCGTGTCATTCAACATGGATGGCGCCTCACGTCAGACAGCGTGACCTTTCACCGACATGTGTGTGGGCATTATTTATCAGACAAAGTGATGGCGCCTCACGTCAGACAGTGTGACCTTTTCACCGACACGTGTGTGGGCGTTATTTATCAGACAAAGCGATGGCGCCTCACGTCAAACAGCGTGACCTTTTCACCGACACGTGTGTGGGCGTTATTCATCAGACAAATCGATGACGCCTCACGTCAGACAGCCTGACCTTTTCACTGACAAGTGTGTGTGTGGGCATCATTTCATGTCTATAAATGGCGCTGTGTCATCATAAAGTGATGAACCTTCTTGATGACTTTTTCACCGACAAGTGTGTGGACATCATTTCATGTTTATAAATAGCGCTGACTCATCATAAAGCGAAGAACCTTGTTGATGACCTTGTCATCGACAGGAGTGTGGACGATAGTTCATTGCGATGACTCATTCAAAACACATCATGTGATTAACACGATTCTATTAACTGTGACTCATACAGATAACGCATTAGAGATTTAACAATGTCAGCTACTTTATTGATATCACGTAAACCAGTCATGATACAATGTCCGTTGTGAAACACTGCAATATGTACAGGATGCCACTTCCGCATCAAAGCAGCAGGAAAGAGTTCAGTTTCATAAAATATACAATGATTACTGGTTTTAATGTTGGCTAGATTCACTAACATCTTCAAATGAACAGACACTACTATATTCTTCAATGTCAGGGGACTGAGGCGTAGATGAGGCATGAGTGTTCGCATTTTCTTGACGACTTCGTAACACATGGACTGCATCACGAAATGAGAAAGGTTTCCTAGGACTTGGATTTTGCCGCAGCGAAAGATTTGAAGATTTCGACCGTTGGTCATGCGAATGACCAACATTTGCGGACGACCGCGATGATTGACTGAATCGGGAAGATGGGTATGCAACTGTTCTAAATCGATGTCTCTTCTGAGATTCATTTCGCGCATGGCGTTGATGATGCGGATGGGGAGCATGACTCACAAATGACATGAGGGTTGAGTGAACGTCCCTTTTATACTTTTCCCATGAGGGCCTTGGAATCACGATGTAGCAGTGATCATTATGTAGAATTATCTCTTGAATGCGAATAAATACAATGCCGTCTCCTACGTTAATGACACGGCAAGAGTTGGATAGGATTGCGCGATGTAACCTTCGTAGTTGAAAGCGTTCTAGAGTTATCTGAAGTTGACGTTTTATATCATGAAATGTAACACACTGATTTTTCCATGATACATAGAGGCATGCTGATAAGTTCCACATGTTTAAAACCTGAGTGAAGAAGGGTGTGCCTAGGAAAGAAGGAGAGAGAATAATGTTCATGTAGCTAAGCTGATGGCAGACGTTCACGATACACAGTTCTCCTTTATTTTTCGTAAACTAGTTGTGACACTTTTGTGCTTCACTTCATCTAGCAGGTTGATTTTTATCTCACACATGCTTTGAGTGTTTCCTAACTCATATGCATTCGACTAACAACGTTACAGGTTGTTACGTGTATACTTGTATGATGTCGATGCAGAGTGCAAACACGCTGTCTGTCTTTATTTACAAAACAGTCTACTCACGCATTTAATTTGATAAAGGCAAGCAGGACATTTAGTAAAGCTGGTACGCTAACGAGTGTGACTGCAGAAACATTTTATAAAACTTTTTTCAACGCTCGCTAAGTTTCACAACAACCTGTCAAAGACTTCTTACAAAACTTATTTCAACATTTGCGTTTAGACTTTTAAGAGAACATGTGCTTCACGTATTCTACACGAATGGTTAACGCATGTGATATAAAACCCTAAATCAAACCGTAGAGGAGCCTACCCTTTGATTGTGGACTTTGGAACCCACGCGATTCAATGTCATGGAACTAGCTCTCACACACTCAACGTTTGTGACAACATCCGGTTTTACAAAACATTCAACGCTGACTATAAGACCCTTTAACGCTGTGAAACAATCTACATAGTGCAGTAAAACTTTCTAGCGCTTTGGTGAACACTGTTTTCATATAACATTCTAAACTCATAGTCTCACTGCAGTAGAAAACTGCTTTTAGTAAACCTGATGAAGCTAATCTAGCAGTCATGAAGTTTCTAATAGGGAACATTTGCCAACTGAATCCAGTAAAACTTTCTAGCACTGTGAAAGTAAGTTACAAGTCAATCTACACTGTGCAGTAAAACTTTTTCAATAAAACTTTCTAGTGTTGTGATGAGTTTGGTCAGTCATACAACGTCAATGATCAAACATCACGTTTACAAACGGGCGTCGCAGTAAAACTAGTTGACTACACTGACGCTTGTGATGACACTCACGAATAAACTTCGATGATCATACTTTACTTTCACAAACATGAGTTGTAGTAAAAACTATTTGACTACACTAACTTTGCAAACCATGATACAGTTTCTGACTAGACTCACGAATACAACTTCAATGATCAAACTTTCTAACTATACATCAACCTGTGCTGAAGTAAAACCTTTGTACAACATGATAAAGTTTCTGACTAGACTTACGAATAAACGTCATGATCAAACTTTCTAACTATACATCAGCCTGTGTAGCAGTAAAACTTTTACAAACCATGATACACTTTCTGACTAGACTTATGAATAAACCTTCGATGATTAAACTTTATTTTCACAAACGTGCGTCGGTGGTAAACTATTTGACTAAACTTTGATTTTGCAAACCATGATACACTTTCTGACGACACTGACAAGAGCTTGTTCACTAGCAAAGAGAGAAATCTGTGATGTGTTGCGTGTGTCGCATTAATGTCCTCCCGTTTCATCCCTTCATCATTTCGTCTCCGTGATAGAGACAGTTCTTAAAAGAACTGATGGTTCATTCTCGCATCGTTGGCCAACTATCGGGAGACAAGTGCAATGGAAATTTTATGAGGTAACCTGTGGCAGATGGCTAAATGTCGCCTTGGCGGTCAGAGTACAACGTTGAGACGAAAGGCAACCACTTGCAAACATGACGCAGAGAGGTTTCACAAGGATTACCATTGCCCACGTCCCGTGCAATACTCATTGCTACGGACTTCACCGCTGTCTCGAAAGAACGCCCACTCACAGGAAGTATCACATCGAAAATCTCCGTGACTTGCACCGTCCATGACTTGATCGCCAGACATAAAAACCGGTGGAGTTATTTACAAGAGGAAACATCCCCAGTCGTTGCTTGATCAGCTTGATAGCAAGCCGTAGAGAGGGATAGCAACTTCACCAGCGTTTTGCAATGGGGATGTTTAGAGGCCACCCATGACAAGATAGCTAAGACTCAACCGATTGGCGTTCAAAGTGCTACGTTGAGAACTGTGTAAAATGCCCAACATGAGACATGAGTTGCCCCAGCGGTTTCGGTCTAAAATATGACACACTCCCTTGCCACACTTATCACTACGGCATCGTCCGCCGTCCCGAAGGAACACCCTGTCAGTGGAATATTACAGCAAAACTCTTCGTGTCTTGCTCGCTTTCAGTGAAAAGTTGCTTGGTTCATGAGAAGACTGGCTCGTACACACTTATACCTGCCTTCATTGACTTCAGCAGGGTCGAAAACCCCAGAAAACCTCCAAAAGTAGTGAATTTAAGTTTTTCAACTTTTTAGCACTACTTATGAAATTTTATAAGTAGTCTATCACTTAGAGCCGGTCAATAGCGACCGAACCTTTTTAGAATCAAGTCAAACGGACTTGTAGAAGCAAAGGTACAAGCCTTTAAAGTTTTGGAGTCTTTTATGGCCTGGAGACGAAGGCCATCTCCTGGCGAACCTCTAAGTCTGACGCCTTAGCTGACTTCAGCAATGAAATGTTCTAAGTCGTTTTCCTACAGAAACCCGAAATTTGGAATGTCCGATGCTATCATCGGAGCTCAGAGAGACGACCTACCTTTGACAGTCGCTCTCGTCTTAATGAAAAGTCTCTGTCGGTTCCCCGCTTATATAGTTTGTGGCGATCAGCTGATGACGTAATACCCATCATCCAAATCTTTAAGCCGTCTATCTCCGATTCTCGTGCTCCGATTGAGCTCGAAATTCACCATTACATTGTAGAATTTGATGGTGAATCCGAATCTGCCCTCTGTTTTCCCATCCGATGCTTCGTTTTGGCTCGACAGCCCACAGCCATCGCAAAAATTCTAACTCGTTTTTCGGAAAAATGATGAAAATTTTTTTCTCTCCGATGGCTTTCAAATTTACCATGCCGATGCAGAATTTGACGCTGATTCCAAATCTGGTCTCTGTTTTCCCGTCCGAGGCTTCCTTGGTTCACCCGCTAGAGCGATTTTCATAAAAATTCTAACTCTGTCGTTTTTCGTCAAGGTCAGAAATTTTCAATGACGTCTCACCTCTAAAAGAAGGCAGATAGGAACAAGCCATGTTTTCCACTGAATTTGTCTCACTCCTAGCTTTCAAACGAGCTATTGCACGACTTTCTACGATCCCTACCACCAACGTTGGAAGATCGCAGCCGGGGGGGGACGTCTTCAAAACTTTTTCTCTCCGATGTCGCTGGAAACATCCTTTCTAACCCTACTTTGGCCAAAACGTCCGAATTTGCACTCCATTTTCCCATCCGAGGTCTCCTTCATGTCGAAAAACGACTTTTCTCATCCTAAAACATCCAACACCCGCCTTTTCCAACTCTGACGTTTTCCTGCCATTTTCCTCCCTCAACCCAAGAAAATGAGTTCAAACTGAGCTTTCCACTGCATTTTTCTCATTCTTAGCTTTCAAATGAGCTATCACACGACTTTCTACGATCTCTCACACCAAAGTTGGAAGTTTGACAGGAGAGGGGGGGACGTCTTCAAAACTTTTTCTCTCCGATGTCGCTGGAAACATCCTTCCTAACCCAAAACTGCACGTAGATTCCAAATCTGGCCTCCGTTTTCCCATCCGAGGCCTCCTTCATGCCGAAAAATGAACTTTCTCATCCCAAAACATCCAACATCCGACTTTAACAACTCTGCCGTTTTCAGAGATTCTATCCCTTGCTGCTCCTTCCGCCTTCCTTCCCCATCGAACATTTCACGCAGATTCCAAATCTAAACTCCACTTTCCCATCCAAACCCTCCTTCATGACGATTTGCAACTTTTCTCATCCCAAACACCACCAACACCCACCCTTTCCTCACTCTATCCCTCACACATCACCTTCCTTCCCATCCCTTACTGAAAAACTCATTCCTTCCTTCCAGAGGGGGGTAGGGACCAGTTTCCTCCTCTCGGACCCATTCTTCCCAGCACATCCTTGGCGAACTGATCCCTCACCTTCCTTTCAGATGGGGGTGGCTGAGTCAGCCTGATGACTCATCGATTACTCATCACTGCACCGCACCGTGCTTGAATTTGCCACGGGCTTACTACTCACTTGATTGGAAAAAGCAGGTGATTGAAATATGTACTGAGCGATTTCAGAGATTTCACCTTCTAGGATTACTTAAATAGTATCTGAAGGAAGACGAGCAGCATGAAGTTTACACTCAATCTGTGAGATCTGTAATTGAGTGCGCAAGCCCTGCTGTAAAGATTAAGCAAAAAGTTAACGAGGCAAAAAGTAGATAATAGAGCACATTGAATGGTGTACAATATGTATTACGAAAGTAACAATGCGAGGAAATGCAAATGCCGAAATCAAACTTCGACGTGAATCTGCATGCAGAAAGACTCATTCACAACATCAAAAGGAATCGAAGGAATGTATTGAACCAGCGCATGACCCGAAAGCTAAGAAACCAACATTTCGTTCTTTCACTTGAACTATTCTAAGAAAAAAATCGTTTTTCCCATAAGTCACTCACGATTTACAATTTATGAAGAATTACTAGTATTTAAAATGGGGTCACTCTCTTCTTCTTCCTTTCCTGTGATTTTTTGGACGAATTGGAAACGTTTTAAAAATGTGACTTTCCCAGATCCATGTTAGCACATCTGATGATTTCTAACATCCATGATTTCAACAAAATACGCACAAAATTATCATAACCAGTAGAAAGAAGAGATCAACGCGCTTCGAATATCACAAATGCAAACCTCGCATTATTTGTTTAATCCTTGGACATTATTGGGTTGAGATTCAATGCGTATTAGCTATCAAAACTGGACCACTGAAGCGGATGGGCGCGGATGAATTATCTATGTTTGTTGATTGGATTAGATTTTTGAAATATAGAAGTAGTCATCCCGTGGCAAAATCAAGTCCGGTGCGGTGCAGTGATGAGTCATCGACGAGTCATCATGCTGACTCAGCCCCCCCCCTCTGGCGAGAGGAAGGAGAAGGTCAAGGATGTGTGCTGGAGGAATGGGTCCGAGAGGAGGAAACTGTTCCCTACCCTCCCCTCTGGAAGGAAGGAGGGAAGGAGGAACTGTGAGTCAAGGGGTGGAATGTGTGAAGGATAGAGTGAGAAAAGGGTAGGTTTTGGTAGTTTTGGGATGAGAAAGTCCATTTTTGACATGAAGGACGCCTCGGATGTGAAAACGGAGTGCAAATTCGGACGTTTTGGCCAATTTTGGGTCTAGGAACTTGTTTCCAGCTCAATCGGAGGTGCTGACCCCCTCTGGAACGAGACTTCTAACTTTGGTTCTAGAGATCGTAGAAAGTCGTGTAATAGCTCATTTGAAAAATAACACTGAGAAAAATGCAGTGGAAGAAACGGCTTGTTCCTATATGCCTTCGTATAGATGTGAGACGCCATTGAAAATTTGGGACATTGGCGAAAAAACGACAGAGTTAGAATTTTTACGAAAATGGCTCTAGCGGATGAACGACGCCTCGGACGGGAAAACAGAGACCAGATTTGGAATCAGCGTGCCATTCTGCATCAAGAGGGTGAGTTTCAAGTGAATCGAAGCACTAGAACCGGAGATAGACGTGCTTAAAGATTTGGATGATGGATATTGCGTCATCTGCTGATCGCCACAATCTACATATATAAGCGGGGAACCGACAGAGACTTTTCATTAAGACGAGAGCGATTGTCAAAGGTAGGTCGTCTCTCTGAGCTCCGATGATAGCATCGGACATTCCAAATTTCGGGTTTCTGTAGGAAAACGACTTAGAATATTTACTTGCTGATATCAGCTAAGGCGTCAGACTTAGAGGTTCGCCAGGAGATGGCCTTCGTCTCCAGGCCATAAAAGACTCCAAAACTTTAAAGGCTTGTACCTTTGCTTCTACAAGTCCGTTTGACTTGATTCTAAAAAGGTTCGGTCGCTATTGACCGGCTCTAAGTGATAGACTACTTATAAAATTTCATAAGTAGTGCTAAAAAGTTGAAAAACTTAAATTCACTACTTTTGGAGGTTTTCTGGGGTTTTCGACCCTGCTGAAGTCAATGAAGGCAGGTATAAGTGTGTACGAGCCAGTCTTCTCATGAACCAAGCGACTTTTCACTGAAATCGAGCAAGACACGAAGAGTTTTGCTGTAATATTCCACTGACAGGGTGTTCCTTCGGGACGGCGGATGATGCCGTAGTGAGAAGTGTGGCAAGGGAGTGTGTCATATTTTAGACCGAAACCGCTGGGGCAACTCATGTCTCATGTTGGGCATTTGACACAGTTCTCAACGTAGCACTTTGAACGCTAATCGGTTGAGTCTTAGCTATCTTGTCATTGTGGCCTCTAAACATCTCCATTGGAAAACGCTGGTGAAGTTGTTATCCCTCTCTACGGCTTGCTATCAAGCTGATCAAACAACGACTTGCTTCCTCTTACCAACTCTACCGGTTTTCATGTCTGGCGATCAAGTCATGGACGGTGCAAGTCACGGAGATTTTCGATGTGATACTTCCTGTGAGTGGGCGTTCTTTCGAGACAGCGGTGAAGTCCGTAGCGATGAGTATTGCACGGGACGTGGGCAATGGTAATCCTTGTGAAACCTCTCTGCGTCATGTTTGCAAGTGGTTGCCTTTCGTCTCAACGTTGTACTCTGACCGTCAGGGCGACATTTAGCTATCTGCCACAGGTTACCTCATAAAATTTCCATTGCACTTGTCTCCCGATAGTTGGACAACCATGCCAGTTCTTTTAAGAACTGTCTCTATCACGGAGGCGAAATGATGAAGGGATGAATTGGAAGGGTCATTCATGCGCCACACGCAACCACAAGCTCATTTCTCTCTTCGCTAGTGAACAAGCTTTTGTGAATCTAGTCAGAAAGTGTATCATGGTTTGCAAAAGCAAAGTTTAGTGTAGTCGAAAAGTTTTACTGTGACACACGTTTGTAAAATTAAAGTTTGATCATCGACGTTTTATTCGTGAGTGTAGTCAGAAAGTGTATCATGATGTTTTATGAAACACAAGTTTATGAAATGATAATGTAGTCTGAAAGTTAATGAAACACATCACAAGTCCTAAAGTTCGCCATCTAGGACTCAGGTTTCCTACGACAAGATATAAGGAGGTAGCACTTGATAGAAATTCACTTTTCACTGAGCATTGTTACAGTGTAGTGATCCTGCATCATGAGTGAGACAGAAGCTGAATTAGTGATTCGTCAAAAGAAAGAAATGAAAACAATCATGGAGTTGTCAGAAAGGTACTACTCCATGGCAATCAAGACAGGTGATCCAAGGAAGATTGCCGATTGTCTAGAAACGATTGACTATGTGAAGAAAGCAACAATAGTCAGTCATCAAAGACAATCCAACATGCTAAAAGAGGGAAGATGGTTTGGACCTAAACATAAATATTAGTGAAGAGCATCCTTTCTTTAAAACATGAAGATACACACTGCTTCATTGCCTTTTTCCGTGAATGATCCATGAGCCTTTACGAGGCTACCCATAATGAGGCCTGAAAGTCATTTGCTTTCATGACGGTTCCAAGCCCGTATAACTTAGAGGATGGGTGAAAAATTGATGAAATGAAAGTAAAGTTTATCAAATTGTACAAAAGTTTTTGCTGCCACATAGGTTGATAAGGTGATGATGTAGTCAAATAGTTTTACCATGACACACGTTTTTGAAAGTAAAGTATTAGATTTCACTGAGTCATGAATACTGTCAAAGGTGTACAAGTCATATCAAGCATATTCAACCGAGTGTCCATTCCTGACACTCATCATCATTTGAAATTATTTGAAGATGAAAAGTTGCATTCGTTTCTCAACTTCATGGTCTGTAGCAAAAGATCTTGGTTATTCGTTGAAGGCTATAGAAAGTGTTACAAATGTAAATGAAAATATTAAAGCTGACGCTTTAGTTGAAAGACTAATGGATCTAGATGAGCATGTTATGAATCATCATTTGGATCGAAGATGGATAGAGGATTTTTCCATGCTGCAATGCAATGATAGTGAAAATAGGAGGATGAAATTGGTGCGATCTGGAGTGAAAAAGAAAAAAGTGACATTTGGAACTGATTTGACAAGTAGCTCTATCAATAAAAGTGACTTCAGAAAGAAATTGGAAGAAGAGACGTTTAAATTATTATGTAAACGGAATTGCGTTGAGTGTTTTAAAGGGGAACGATCCCTTCTCTTTTTACCATGTTGTCATGCTGTTATGTGTTCTACGTGCTATGTACCTTTGGAAACTATGTTGTGCTCCATCTGTGATCAAGAAATAGTTTCAACAGTCAATGTATATAAATGATTTTGATGCAATCCTTGTCGATTTTAGAACAGTCATCTATGGCCATGACACCACTGCATCACCGTCTCATTGAAAAGAGAAAGCATGATTACACAAGGCAGTGGATTCTTGTGTTGGAAAAACTATTATCATCCAGTGATTGTAGAGAGATGATACATCGTTTGAGTAATGCTATCATCATTCACGCAAACTGTGAAGATGTTGACTATATGCTATCTTATAATCTTAAACCAAAGCAGTTTACGAATACACTTTCATCACTGTTACGTCATGGTCTTCTTTCATTACCTTGCTTGGAGTTATGTATTCTACACGTTGCTTATGGGAAGCCTTTTCCACTTAAGCACAATTGATGCAAAGGCATCAAACTTCACAAGCATCGTCGTACAAACAGATTGTTCATGTCTGGCTCATAACATATCAGCAAACGACACAGCTGAACTGTTTCCATTGAACTATAGTACCTCACTGAATGATACATTACAGCTACCCACACATGTATCTGCTTCTGACTATCCTACTGGTACTGTGGCTGTTCTCAGTGTATTGCTTTTTACTAGTGCTGTACTCAATGTCTTCCTCTATTTCATTGCGTTTACGACGGTAATGTTTCGACGCTGCTGTCGTGTTTAAGCAAAGAACACTAACATCCACCTGTAAAAATGGCTAGACGTCGTTCATCTCACCGTTCGCGCAGACAAAAGTGTCAGTCAAATGCAAACAAAAAAATCTTCCTCACTCTTCGTCGCTTACTAAATTAAAGCCATCTCATCGATATGAGGCAATGAAGCTGCCAAACAATGCCTTTATTCGTAAAATGTGTGCGGAAATACGAAAAGTGCGTTATATGACATTAAATAGCAAAAAGGCCAATGCAATTGCCAAGCATGGTAAAGATCTTCGCACCTTGAGCAATCCAAAAACATCAATTCCTACAAAGCGCAAACTATTATCACAGCGCGGTGGCTCCTTACCACTTTTAGCGCCTATCATCATGGCAGCTGCCGGTCCTGCTTTGGGAGGATTAGCTGGTGCTCTCGTGAATAAAGCCATTAATGGATAGATACTAAGTTAAATGGTATGACTTTTGATCAAAATCAACATGGATTTCCGTTTACGCTGTAATCGCACTATGTGTATCGTAGGACCCTCTCATAGTGGGAAAACACATTTAACACTGCAATTGTTGGAGCGCCGTTATGAGATTTTTGACTGCATACCGAATCGCGTTGCTTGGTGCTATGGAATCTATCAACATAACTTACATCGTGAATTGGTTGGTAAGGGTTACTTGGTTCAACCGGGGATTATCAGCACTGCTGATATTCAACCCTATGATATTATCATTCTTGATGATTTACTTAATGAGAGTAAGAACTCACAAGAAGTAACTGTTATGTTTACCAAGGCTGCTCATCACAAACCATGCTTTATCATTTTTATTATGCAAAATCTTTTTCCAAGTGGAAAGGAAGCACGGACTCGAACTCTAAACACACATTACTACATCATCTTTAAAAATCCTCGTGATAAAAGTGAAGTTGAATTCCTATCTCGACAAGTTCTTCCTCGCAAGTCAAAAGCCTTGATTGAAGTATTTGAGGCTGCTACGGAAAAACCCTATAATTATTTATTTTTGGACTTTACCCATGAGTGTCCTGAGGATTATCGCTTACGCAGTCATCTCTTTGAGAAACCCATGATCATATATAAATTGTTATGAGTGGTTTTCAACGCATGATTGCTATACCACAAGAAGAACCTTGGGCAAATCAAATGTCACAACTTAATCAGCAATATGAACAAGAAGCTGTACAAAGTAAAATCCATATCATCGTTTGATAAAACAGAGTTCTACCTTAGAAGAAATGAAACAATTGAAAGAAAAAATTCGCAATCATCTTTCGCTTGGTTCACCCAAACCCTATCGCAATCGCGTACTGAGCTAATATCGAAGTCTCGAACCCAACTTGAAAATCACTCAACGAGGTGAAGTCATTAGGGACTCAAGAGTGGAAGATTTAATTAATCATGCTGTTCGTGATCATCGTCGTCACTTTACTCCTACAGGATGGGAGTTCTTTTTAAAAAGTATGAAGAAATTCAATGTTCCAAAAGCAATTCTTGGACGTGATACCTTACAGGAAATGGAAAATGATTCTACACCTAGGAAGAGAAAGTTGCAAAGTGTAGAGAGACCTAAAAAGAGAATCAAGCAAACTTTGAAAACACCTGAGAAGTTGCCGAAGCGTATACCAAAACCTTCAACACGTTAGCCATCATTTGATTTTATCACAGACTTTTAATGAAGAAGCTATGTTGTATCCCATGCTCAGAGTTGCCAAACATTCATGTGTCATTTGCTTAAGTACATGCTGTAAAAGTGATTCATACAAGACGGCTCAAAAAGGTAGCAAAAGCAGGTCTCAAACCAAACGCAAACCCTAGCGGAGAAAAAGACTGATACTTTGGGGCAAATAAACGATCCCTCTTAATAGACGATCGATGAACGTCTGAAATCAATTTACTATAATCCAAAGCATTATGCAGGTTATGCTTCAGTGAAAAAGTTGTCACAAGCAAGTGTTTATTCACAGAAACAAGTGAAGGGATGGTTAAAAGCTCAACCTGCATATAAGTGTACATTGCACACACAAGCTCGAAAACGTTATCCTACCCGTTCTTAAAACGTTCATGATATTGATGAACAGTGGTAAGCAGATTTGGCTGATGTTTCTTTATTAGCTAAAAATAATAAAGGTTATCGCTTTCTCCTAACTGTCATTGACTTATTTTCTCGTTATGCTTGGGTTCAACCACTCAAAACAAAGCGTGGTGAAGAAGTGGCCGAGGCTTTCCAAAATATTTTCAGTGAAGGACGCATTCCCACACGTATTCAGACTGATCAAGGGAAAGAGTTTGAAAACAGACATGTACGTGCTTTATTTCGCGAACACAACATTGAGCTGTTTAGTGTGAAAAGTGCATGCAAGGCTGCAGTGGTCGAACGCCTTAATTGTACGCTGAAAACTCGTCGATGGCGCTATTTCACTGCCAAAGTAACACAGAAGTGGACGGATGTATTATAAGATACTGTACACGCTTACAAACGTTCTGTTCATCGTATGATTGGTCACAAACCTGCTGACATAACTCCAGACATGGTGGATACAATCCGTGAAATCAATGCTAAACGCAAACAACCATCACAAGGTAAACGTGACATTCAGGTTGGTGACAAAGTTCGCATTTCCAAGGTGAAAAGCGTGTTTGCGAAAGGATATCTTCCCAATTGGACGGAAGAAATATTTACTGTCTCTGAGATTAACAAGAAATTCAAGCCCACTACCTACAAGCTTCGTGATTATCATGGTGAAGAGATTGAAGAGGGTTTTTATCGTCATGAGATAACGCCCATCACCAAAGAAGATGATGACTACATGGTTGAAAAGATACTTCGTCACCAAATGCGACAAGAGGAAAAGTGGAGCCTGGTGAAATGGGCTGGCTATCAAAATTCAATTAACAGTTGGATTCGTCATTCTGACCTTTATCGTGTTAGTCAACGTTCCTAAGCAAAGTAATAAATTGTGTAAATATAAATAAATAAATACCTATGGATCAAACTGCTACGTTTTATTCTGCCCCCTCCTATGCTAGTCATGGAGCTGGCTTTCCCGTTTATGCTGGATCGAGACGTCAAAAAGGGGTAGTCTATTGGGTACTGTCAAAGGTATCGCAAATGTGGGAAAATCAGCTTTAAAAGAAGCTGTAGGATTAGCAGCAGATGTAGCAAGTGATGCGCTTTCAGGAAGATTGCCGATTCGTGAATCGCTAAAGCGTCATGGAATACAGCGTTTGAAGAATGTCGGTAAGGCTAGTATCAGGTCTGTCATCAGTCATATCAATCCACTCTCTACTTCAGGCAAACGTAAGCGAAGAGCATCTCGTATACCTCCTAGCAAACGCAGACGACGTGAACTGTTTTAATCATGGAATGTAAAACCTCATCCCTTTGCTTATTTGATAAAACACCTATACTGACGGATATCATTAGAAATTATGTATCCATTCGTTATCCACAGACAAGTATCGATTCTGGTAGTGTCATTGAGTTTTTAATACCAGGAAATGATGCTGAGTACATCGATGTAAATGACATCAATCTACATGTTAAGTTTAAGATAGTAAATAAGGACGGTACAAACCTTGACGACAAGGACAAAGTAGCCGTGAATAACTTGGCAATAGCAACGCTCTTCAAGGATGTATCATTGACCATTGGTGAAACTCGGGTTGAAGGTGGTCAACACAGTTATCCCTATCTCGTTTATTTTTCAACAGTCATGCAGTTCCAGCCACAAGCACAAAAGAGTCACATGGCTGTTATGGGTTGGTGTAAAGATGAAACTGGTAAATTTGAGTGACAAAAACAAGGGATTTGTCACTCGTGAAAAGTGGACTGCAGAAAGTAGGGTGTGTGAATTATTTGGTCCCCTATACTTGGACTTTTTCCGTCAATCACGTTTCTTAATGTCAAAAGTAGACATGCTAGTTCATCTCTTGCCGAACGATCCTAAATTTGTATTGAATTCTTATGGAGCAAAGACTGAATTTAAGATTGTGTTTGAAAGTGTTAGACTTTATGTGCGACGAATGACAGTGAATCCTTCGGTGATTAATGGTCACGAGATGAGATTGAAGAAGTATGATGCTCTTTATGATGTAAATCATACTGAGATCCATAGTTTCACCATTCCTCGTGCGCAAAAGAGCTTTGTTAAAGATAGTTTGTTTCCTATACAATCACCAAAAATGATCATTGTGGGATTGATTGCAAATGATGCATATAATGGTAATATATCAAAGAATCCCCTCAACTTTGAACACTTTGGTTTAAATCAAATCGGATTGTATCGCGATACTGATTGCATTCCTGGTAGTCTTTTTTGTCCAGACTTCGCTAATGGACATTATTCTCGCTCATATCAAAATACTATGGAGACATTTAAATGCTGGAATACTGATGACACCAATGGTTTGACCTATGATGAATTTGCTAAAGGTTATACACTTTATGCATTTGATTTGACAGCAAACAATGAAGCAGGTGCTTCTTATCGTCCGGGCACTGCCACGAAGGGTCTTAAACTAGAATTCTTCTTTGAAAAAGATTTGACGAAAACAGTGAATGTACTCATCTATGCTGTGTTCGATTCCACCATTCGAATTAACAGACTACGTGACGTTTCCGCTTCTTATACAAGTTAATGAGTTGGTTATGTGATGCAGAGCTAGAGAGAGTCGTTCAAGAACATGGTGATGAACGCACTGTTGCAGCATTTCGAGGTGTGTTTTCCATTAACAATATGCCCACAGTTTTATCAAAACCACCCTCATTCATTATCATGAATACTGATACAGCACACTTACCCGGCAAACACTGGAAAGTTTTATTTATTGATAAAAACTATTGTGGTGAAATCTTTGATTCATTGGCCTTACCAAACTGTGATTATGTTACACGTTTCATGAACCGTCATTCACGAAAATGGATTCGCAATGGTTTGGCCTATCAACATCCCTTGTCTTCAACATGTGGAGTCTATGCCCTCTACTTTGTAATGCAACGACTACATTATGACTCTTTACATGACATTTGTAAACATTTTTTTGTGATGAGCAGCAGAGGATATTGTAAGTCTAAAATGAAGGCATGTACTGAGAAAATCCTAACCGGTCATAACAATTTTCTAGTCAAGTTTGGATATTTCTCAGCCAGGCAGCTGACATCGCAGTGCGCATTTTAAACAATATAATTAACACTGTTTTCTAAACATTTTTTTTATTGGTTATACCATTTCAGTATTTCACACATATATTTTAGTTTGTTTTGGATGTATCCGTCTTTTGCGGTTGTTTTGTTTTTGTTTTTACTATTACTATCAGTATTACTTATTATTACACATATCATTACTGTATTGATTTTAGAATGCCAGCCGCATATAAGTTTATGCGGGGCCCCGCCCGCCTGGGCTTGAGCGTTCAGGTAGAGGGGCCGAAACGCAACCAGGCGGGTACCTGCTGACGACTGGCTATTGTTTTATTTGTTTTAACGTTTGTTCTTTTTTTTATCGCTAACTACCCTAGTGTGATGAATGGACTGTGTCGGTTACTGGTCTCCATGGGGTTGACATGGTGATTACTAAGTGTCTATTTATATATAAGTTCCTAATCAATCGAGCCTGAAACTTTATCCAAGGAGATCACTTGTTAAGCGGCCTTGTACGATCTCGTACACTTAAGGGTGAAGTCCAGCCCGTATAGCGCTATGTTATGGACCCCCGGGTAGGTCCGCCCGGCACGCAATCAGATCCGTCAAGTCTTTGTGCTTAAAGACCTTCATGCATTCATGCATTTGTCGAGGATCACAAGTCAGAGGACCATTAGGGGTAAGGTCCAGCCCCGCTTTAGAAGCGCTGAGTGAAAAATGGACTAGTGGGAAGGTCCTCCACACCGATCTCGTCAAGTTTGGCTCTAAAATGTAGTCCTAGGATAGTCAAAAGTTTGACGCGCCTTGAACGTTTAATGTCTGCCGGTGGGAACGCACCACCTGTCCTCTTAAGGACAAACCTTAAGTCTTATTAACTATAAGTTTATTAAAATTATGAAACATGTAGACATCGTTATGGGAATGTCCCAGCTTCAATTTTTCACATGATACCCTTTTCAATGAAAAGCGCATTCGTAACTTTTATAAAAGCCTTCAATAAATATGTACGATTAAAATTTGTTTTCTTTATTATACTTCAATGGAAAAGTAGATGATGTGATTGAATATGTTGTATTTAGTCGTCAAACATGAATAGGTAGAGATAAGAAGACATTATTCACTTTCACACTCATGCAGATGAGTGTTGGCTTGTTGAAGGTAAGTCATTATGAGAGGATGTATACGTTCTCTATACTTGTTCCAACTTGAGGATGTAAAATGTATAACACCATATTGATCATGAAGAGCAATGAAATCTCGTCGAATAATGAATAGACGTCCACCTAGAGGGACATAGTACATTGGATGATCCATGATATGTAAAGCATCGTGGAGGTTATCCATTTGAAAAGGTGATAAACCTATTTTAACTTGTCGATGAGTATCGTAAAAGGTAATGCGTCGAGCCTTCCATGCAACGTGACACTGAGAAGATAGCTTGGCAATAATGGTTAGTTTTAGACACAGCAAAACGTTTGCTTAGTCTTCTCGTTTAAGCAAAGCATTCATAAGAAATGGACGAAGTCATGTTAAGATTCATCATCATATTATCATTTGCAATAGTGACATTAGCGGGACGATGATTAGATGATGCAGTTCGTCTCATCAAATCACCTATTCATGCAACAAGACCCATTGAAGATGTAATTCTTTCCGGCATAGCCGATCCTTGGCAAAATCATGCTTACAAACTTCAGATTTTACGTCAGCGAATGGGTCATGCGTGGGAAATGGTGTTAACAGATTATGGCTTTAAGCGATCGCCTGTAGGCGGCATCGATTTGATCAATCCTGTACGTCGCATTGCAATGGAATTAAAAAATAGCTGCCGTGTGAGCTCATCAATGAAGCGTGAAATATTTCATACCCTTGCAGATTTTAAACGTAGAAGACCAAGATATCAAGTAATATTTGGTTGTATCAACTATCGCAATATGAAAGAAGGCGGTACAAGCATACTTAGGGGAGTGCATTATGTGAAAGGGCAATCACTCTTAACCAAATTCCTAGGACGACAGAAAGTGCCTACTGTGAACAGATTGAAAGCAGCAGTTCGTTATGTCATGCGACATAACGCTTTATGTTGATACTTTAACATGGAGTTTACAGCAGTGTTTCCCAGTAATGCTCAACCTGAGCGATATGAAAATACAGCTCCCGAGTTTGAGACTGATTTAACACAGCCGATTGACTTACATGGTGATTGGGAAGTTGCACTGCAAGATTTGAGCTATGTGAATAATATAAGAACCATTGCAAATGAAGAGATTACATTAGGCACTGCAACAAATCAAGACTTGTACTTTCCTAAACTAGAGCGAAATGATAAAGTACATACCTACAACTTGAATGAACATGCAGCAGAGTGGAATTCTATTCCTACAATAAACACCCGTCGGGGAAAGCGAGCTGTTGATGAGATTGTAAATGGCCCTACTTTAATTATCACTGCAGATACGGACATACCCATTGCTAAAAATGCTTCACCCCTGAAATGGAAACAACCTACAAACCCGTCATTCCGTCATCGTTTAGAGCAAACATACTATTATATAAAAATTCAACACCTATTGAATGTTATGAATGATTTGGCAAAAAATCTATGGTTCTGGCAGATGGATCCAAATCTACATAAAGTTACACTCTACATGAGACCGACTACTATTTCCCATGGATTTTATGCGAGTGGACCTCTGCAAAGAATATTGAATCTTAAATCACGCTTCTTTCTACCTATCGCAAAATTTGCAGAAGTAAAAGGAGGTGGCGCCTTCCCTTTGAGAGCTCAAGTGTCCATGAAAGTATCAAAGCAGATTAAGAAATATCCAAGGTGGCACAGGAAAAAATTTAATATTACCCTTCTTCCCCTTGATCGCATGCATGAGCGCTTTGTGCTTTTTAAATCTGGTACTGTTGATGACTTGATCAAACAGGTAAATGAAATAAATGTATTATCTATGTCCATCGCTCGAGTACACAATAAAGCAAGGATTGATTCCCGAAATGATTATGAGCGTTCACACAATGGATTTGTTCACATCAATTCTAAATTTCGCGATTTGCTCTCTTTAAAAACAGACGTCTTATGGTCATACCATGAATGAGGGAATGTTAAAATAACATCTGAACAGCAATCCGATTGCCGAATGGTCCTTTATTTCAAACGCACAGACCATGTTTTACGTCCCAGTCTTACATGGAAGCCAAATGAAAAGTTACCGATACCTCCAAAGCATTATAGCAATGGCTATGATGTTTGTACATACTTGAACAAGGGTGTATCATATCTACACTCATATCATTTTGACTATGATCCTAAAGAAAATACATTCTGCATCAGTGTACATGGTAAAACGGTCATTCACATTTCAAAAGAGTTAACAAAGATTTTAGGATTCAAACGTGACATATTCTATGACGAGAAGTACTATGGCTCAACATCCTTGCTCGATATGAATATCAATCACTTTTACATTTACACATTATCCATTCAACACAAGTTGGTGGTCAAATGTTTCCCCTTTTAAGATATATTCCTATTGACAGTGGCGACTTTGGTGTGACCATGCACAGGGAGTTCCTGAACAAGGTATACATTCCAGTCAATGTATCACGATTATCCCATTGCAAATTTGGTATCTATGATGATAGTGGTAATCCTATTCAATTCACTGGTGGTCGTACTGTCTTAACACTTCATTTTCGTCAGATAACATCAAATCACTAATGTTGCGTGTGGCGCAGTCAATGTCTTTTCTTTCTTGATTAGGTGGCCGTTGAGGCCGTGGTCTCATAAAGACCGTTTGGGGCATTCTCTGGTCTCATCAAGGCTTTTCACTCCTGAAAGTCAGCCTCGTTTATGAAAGGCTCACTCTCAACCGTTTGTAGAGTGAGGTGCTTGCAGCCTTCAATCATTTGTCTCTCTTCATCTTCCTCTTTTTGTTGAAACTTTCTCTCAACTTCCTTCTTCGTAGGAGTTGAGCTAGCAAGAGGTGTAAATGTTTCCTCTGTGTCGGACATGGCTATGATGGTGAAATGCAAGACACTCTTCTGTATATATGAGAATGATGCGTTGTGATTGATAAATGGCTGTCGTCCAATGGGAGAGCGCGAAGCAGGGAGAGATAATCTATATAAGTGCGGTGCAATGACCATTTCCTCATAATATCATTAAAATGGATACACCACCGAATACCTATGCCTTACTCATGCCCAATGCCCCACGCAAGAGGCAAGTGAAAACCATTTACGATGGTGAGGTCGAGCCGCTGCAGCTGGATGAGGAAATCATCATCATTTCCGACGATGTAGAGGATAGTACTGATGCAATCAGGGCGGCCTTCCTGAGTGTATCTCCAAAGAACGTCATGATGGAGCGGTGTGTTGAGACTCTCCGGAGCTGGCTAGACCTCTTCTCTCCTTCCAGTCAGCCCCGCAATCAAGAAGAGTTTGACTTGGTAGACGTCATGTACCGTCTTATTACAAAGCGTATTGCCTTTATTTCTTTTTAATAAATGTGTATCATGACAGTGTTGTTTTTCCTTCATATAAACTACATGGCTTCGAAAGGATCATCGAGTAAGCATAGTGTCGATTGGGAGCTATTGCTAGAATAAGATATCCTATCATCTAGACACTTAACACAGTTGCTAGAAATCATTCAACATATGAAACATGATTTTAGGTGAATCAATTGAAGCACCGTTATCTGAGAATGAGCCACGAGTTCTGCTTGTCACTCTAACACCACACGTATGCAAAATCATTTTCTATCTTCTCTAATGGCGTGATCCCTTTCGATGGAAAAGTAGACCGATAATAAATGTGTTAACTAACCCCATATCTAAATTCCTCCATTTATTTTCATTTCAAGATAAATACATTGCAAAACAAAGACATGTAGTATGCAGGTTTATTTATAATTGAATCACATATACTTTACAGCGAGGAAACGTCAAGCGGAATAACCTCTAAGTCACTGTACACGTTATAGCACCTTGGTCGTTTTGGAGCGTCGGGCACTCTTCTGAGTCGCGTCGTCTTTGGTGTGAACTCGCCCTCACTCCATACAACTTGGGTGATGTCACTTTTGTTACCACTCTTCTCCTCGACATTGGCGATTTTGGGTTTATTGTCACTGTTCGCATCCTCGTCCCATTCATCGACAACTTCGAAAATTTTGTAGAAAATATTCAATGCTTCAGGAGAATTTGTCATATTAGACTGTTCGATCGTATAACGTGAATGAGAAGTGCTGCAATCGTTTCACTTATATAGTTATTTAACGATGAGTCCCTTAACAGCCAAACAGAATGATTCTAATTTAGATAAAGATTCCTTTTTTCACTTTATCAACCTCTGTGGCAGTAAAAACTTTTGTACAACTTGGTGCACTTTCTGACGACACTTACAAGAGCTTGTTCACTAGCGAAGAGAGATGTCTGTGATGTGTTGCATGTGGTGCAAGTTTGGCTTCCGTTCATTCCATTTCATCATATATTCTTCCCCTCTGCATTCCATATCCGAAGATATGTGGCGGGCTTGAGACCGCTTTAGCTGCACTAGAAGATAGCCCTTAAGCTGGGCTCATGGGACGTTCTCGGGATCGTAATCAACCACCTTACTTTAGACCGATTCTGCTGAGAGAGTCTTTAATTCTCTCTATGGTAGCAGCATCAACCTCTACTGCTACTAAAAGACTTCTTGGGGGTGGCATATAGCCCCACTGAGTCATATCATCATCATCACCGCAATCAGATGCGCCTATACGAGCAAGATTGTTAAAAATCTTTTCTCGCTCTTCAGCCCGCTGAAACTCTTGAAATAGATTTCTCGGCTTCAACCGAGGCTTGTCAGGATGACTAGAGTGTTCGGCGTCTGCATGATTGAAATGAAATTAAATGAGAGTCGGCGGTTTATATACCCCTCTGACACAAAGCCATGATCCAGACCTTCCTTATTTGGCCATGCTTTTGACTTGACAACAGCGGTTTTACCATGTATGGGCATCGGCAGTCACCGTGCTTTCAGTTACCAACTCCCAACACAAAGACGGGTTACCCTATGACGCGAAAAGGTTTGACGTCAATGCCTGCAGTAACCGTCTCATTTTTACCAAGTTACAATGACAAGCGATAGACGTTGCCAACCCTGAGTTACTGAGGCTAGACGAGATTTCACAAAGGCCTGATAGCAATCCAGCAACCGTTTAGGTGTTAAGCTCTTGAATCCGTTACAGGCATTACTCAGAGGGGATCTTATCCCAGCTCCAAGGCCTCGACCCACAAATCCAACCTCGGGCGGACAGAGCGTGCGTCATGTCACTGTGTTGGTATCCGGGCCCCGATTTTGACATAAAAACCGGTGGAGTTATTTACAAGAGGAAACATCCCCAGTCGTTGCTTGATCAGCTTGATAGCAAGCCGTAGAGAGGGTTAGCAAGCCGTGAATCACAAGCGTTTTGCAATGGAGATGTTTAGATGCCACCCATGACAAGATAGCTAAGACTCAACCGATTGGCGTTCAAAGTGCTACGTTGAGAACTATGTCAAATGCCCAACATGAGACATGAGTTGTCCCAGCGGTTTCGGTCTAAAATATGACACACTCCCTTGCCACACTTATCACTACGGCATCATCCGCCGTCCCGAAGGAACACCCTGTCAGTGGAATATTACAGCAAAACTCTCCGTGTCTTGCTCGCTTTCAGTGAATTCGATTCATTCTTCGATTGACTTGAAACTCACCCTCTTGATACAGAATGGCACGCTGATTCCAAATCTGGTTTCCGTTTTCCCGTCCGAGGCTTGCTCGGTTCACCCGCTAGAGCGATTTTCATAAAAATTCTAACTCTGTCGTTTTTTCGCCAATGTCCCAAATTTTCAATGCCGCCTCACATCTAAACGAAGGCATATAGAAACAAGCCGTTTCTTTCACTGCATTTTACTCACTCTCAGCTTTCAAATGAGCTATTGCACGACTTTCTACGATCTCTAGAACCAAAGTTGGAAGTCTCGTTCCAGAGGGGGGGTCAGCACTCTTTCTCTCCGATTGAGCTGGAAACAAGTTCCTAGACCCAAAATTGGCCAAAACGTCCGAATTTGCACTCCGTTTTCACATCCGAGGCGTCCTTCATGTCAAAAATGGACTTTCTCATCCCAAAAACTACCAAAACCTACCCTTTTCTCACTCTATCCTTCACACATTCCACCCCTTGACTCACAGTTCCTCCTTCCTTCCTTCCTTCCTTCCAGAGGGGAGGGTAGGGAACAGTTTCCTCCTCTCGGACCCATTCCTCCAGCACATCCTTGACCTTCTCCTTCCTCTCTCCAGAGGGGGGGGCTGAGTCAGCATGATGACTCGTCGATGACTCATCACTGCACCGCACCGGACTTGATTTTGCCACGGGATGACTACTCATAGAATGTGTGGCTGCATTTTTGATCAGTTTAGACACCTGATTCAGATAGATAAGTGGCGGCGTTTCTGTAAAACCTCAGTGATTTGCGTTTCTGATTATTTTTGTACAATCGAAAGTAATTTCCACTAATTTGTCTGTTTGAAAAATCCCTGATGAGCCATACATGAAACTTGTGGGAGGACTCAGGGCAACCCGAACTTAGGTGAAAAATGAATATACCGCTTTACTGATGCCGATGCATTTCACCTACACCCAGTAGGCATGTTCACGGAATGACTTCACAGATCGATTTGTTACAACTTAGCATACGAGCTACGATCAAAGAAACATTAATAAATCCAAAATAGAAACAAATAACGAGATAACGTAAGTGAATATACCGCATAACATTATTACTACTAAAAACATTCAAGTAAGAAGTAAAAAAAGTAAAAAGGAATAACAGGAGTTAAAGAGTCTCAGACCAGGCAGATCCAACATAGTGATTGACCTGATTCACACTTTTATATCTCTTTGACCACATGGCCTCCTTGATGAGACGTTTTTTGTAATGTGCCTCCTTGTCAATCACTTCACAATCAGACCAATTTATTCCATGCCCCGACTCCAACACATGACCAGCAACTTCCGAATGCGAAGAAAGCATGCGTACATTTTTCGTTTGTGTTCGTACAGCCGTTCTTCTACATTCCTTGAACTTTCACCGATGCAATTCCAAGAGCAACTTTCATCCTCGCAGGTAAGTCTGTAGACCACACCGAATTCTTGGGGTCTCGCGGGTCGTTTTCGTACCAGAAGGGACTTTAATGTGGTCAGCGGTTTAAAGGAAGTTCGAACGTCCATCTTATTCAGAGTTGCCGAAATTGATTCTGATAATCTCGGTATGTAAGGGATAACACATAATGTGGACGAAGATTGATCCGGTGTGTCACTTTCTGTACCAGTCTCACATTCATCAAACATTCTGTCAGCTTCTCGAGCTGTGAATCCGTTGTCACGGAAGATTTTCTGTAGGGATCGAAGTTCAGAATCTAAACATTCCACAGAACAGATGGTATGAGCTCTGTGTACCATAGTCTTGATCAATCCTATGAAAACACTGGGGTGATGACATGATGCGCGATTCAGGTAAAAGTTTGTGTGAGTCGGCTTACGAAACAGATGGTAGCGAATACGGTCCCCTGAATTATCAATCAGGATATCCAAGAAGGCAAGCTGAGAGTTCTTTTCGATCTCTAACGTGAAATTAATTGGAGATCTTAGCGAGTTGAGGAAGGACACAAAATCATCAACCTCTTCAACTGGATTAATCCAATGTACCAGAACATCATCCACATAGCGAAACCAGCTTGATGGGAAATACTTGTAGGATGCGATTGCTGTCTCCTTGGCTAGGCCCTCGAAGTAACACATATAGATATTCGCCACAATGCAGCTCAAAGATGAACCCATCGCAAGGCCGTCGTTTTGTAGAAAAAGGCGTTCCCCACATTGAAACATGGAGTGAGTGAGTAGAGCTTGATGATGTCTATTAGCTCGGAATGGCTGAAAATGCAGCACTCACTTAAAGTAGAATAATTGCGAATGATGTCCGAGATGACCACCAATGACTCACTAACAGGTACGTTTGCGTAGAGGGAGGCCACATCAAAGCTAATGAGGATACCACTGTGCAAATTGTCAATTGCATTTAATTTCTCCAGTACGTCAGCAGAATTCTCAATGTAGGAATCGCCATTTTTAACGTAAGGACGTAGAATATTGGATGCGATTTTAGAAATGGGAGCGAGGAGAGTACCAAGTGTGCTCACAACGGGACGAAGAGGATTATCCACTTTGTGAACTTTTGGCAATCCATAAAGATGAGGGACTTAGTAATGGGTAGGACACCACTGAAGTAAATCTCCTCGAGTTATGCGGCCACCATTCATCAGGGGTAATAGTAATTTGTACAATTCTTGCCTCCACTTACGCAAAGGATTGGAAGTTAGTAGAGTATAAGGACCACTTTCAACTAATTCGTTGTAAGTTAAACGAAAGTTGACAATTTGCACAGTGGTATCCTCATTAGCTTTGATGTGGCCTCCCTCTACACAAACGTACCTGTTAGTGAGTCATTGGTGGTCATCTCGGACATCATTCGCAATTATTCTACTTTAAGTGAGTGCTGCATTTTCAGCCATTCCGAGCTAATAGACATCATCAAGCTCTACTCACTCACTCCATGTTTCAATGTGGGGAACGCCTTTTTCTACAAAACGACGGCCTTGCGATGGGTTCATCTTTGAGCTGCATTGTGGCGAATATCTATATGTGTTACTTCGAGGGCCTAGCCAAGGAGACAGCAATCGCATCCTACAAGTATTTCCCATCAAGCTGGTTTCGCTATGTGGATGATGTTCTGGTACATTGGATTAATCCAGTTGAAGAGGTTGATGATTTTGTGTCCTTCCTCAACTCGCTAAGATCTCCAATTAATTTCACGTTAGAGATCGAAAAGAACTCTCAGCTTGCCTTCTTGGATATCCTGATTGATAATTCAGGGGACCGTATTCGCTACCATCTGTTTCGTAAGCCGACTCACACAAACTTTTACCTGAATCGCGCATCATGTCATCACCCCAGTGTTTTCATAGGATTGATCAAGACTATGGTACACAGAGCTCATACCATCTGTTCTGTGGAATGTTTAGATTCTGAACTTCGATCCCTACAGAAAATCTTCCGTGACAACGGATTCACAGCTCGAGAAGCTGACAGAATGTTTGATGAATGTGAGACTGGTACAGAAAGTGACACACCGGATCAATCTTCGTCCACATTATGTGTTATCCCTTACATACCGAGATTATCAGAATCAATTTCGGCAACTCTGAATAAGATGGACGTTCGAACTTCCTTTAAACCGCTGACCACATTAAAGTCCCTTCTGGTACGAAAACGACCCGCGAGACCCCAAGAATTCGGTGTGGTCTACAGACTTACCTGCGAGGATGAAAGTTGCTCTTGGAATTGCATCGGTGAAAGTTCAAGGAATGTAGAAGAACGGCTGTACGAACACAAACGAAAAATGTACGCATGCTTTCTTCGCATTCGGAAGTTGCTGGTCATGTGTTGGAGTCGGGGCATGGAATAAATTGGTCTGATTGTGAAGTGATTGACAAGGAGGCACATTACAAAAAACGTCTCATCAAGGAGGCCCTGTGGTCAAAGAGATATAAAAGTGTGAATACTTCTTACTTGAATGTTTTTAGTAGTAATGATGTTATGGGGTATATTCATTTACGTTATCTCGTTATTTATTTCTATTTTGGATTTATTAATGTTTCTTTGATCATAGCTCGCATGCTAAGTTGTAACAAATCGATCTGTGAAGTCATTCCGTGAACATGCATCAGTAAAGCGGTATTTTCATTTTTCACCTAAGATCGGGTTACCCTGAGTCCTCCCACAAGTTTCATATATGGCTCCATATATTGAAGTTTCCATACAGGTGTATGCGTAATACCTGCTGTTTGAAGCAGCACCACTTCCACTTTTTCCATTGTCATTGATAGGAAGGAAAGCATGATTAACAAGATGCATAATTATGAAAGTATGAATAACGTAATAAGTTCGTTAAACTTAGCATTGTAAACCGTAATTTTTAATTACAGATGTATTGATGATTGGAAAGTAGTGAATTGCAAAGTTGCATCTAATAACAAGAGTTATAATAACAATGTTCATATTGAAGAGTACCACCGTCTACAACCTTATCATTTTCTTTTCATTACTGCTAACTTTGCTTTCACATCACTTCCTAAGCACAATGAAGCTTAATTCTTCTTAGGGTTGGTCATTGTCTTTTTAATCTTCTTGGTATCTGGATTTGTAGTGGTAGGCTTCTTGGTTGGGGTCATAGTCTTCTTGGACTTTGCTGCAGCCTTCTTCTTGAGGGTGGCAGCCTTCTTTTCAGTCTTGGGCTTCTTTGCCTCAGGCTTCTTGACTATAAGTGACTGCCTTAGTCTTCAACTCTTTCTTCTCCTTGACAATTTTCAAAGTGTAAGTGATGGTTCCCTTGGTCATAAAGCTTTTGACAGTTTGGCCACAAGACCTAAGAAGCTTTGCCGGGAAAATTTGAACTTCAATTGAAAGGTAAATTTCTTTTGTGAAAGGAAAAGCGCAATTACTTCCTTCATATCGCACTCTTTAGCAGGCTTTTTGGGAGTCTTCAAAGCTGCGACAAAGCTTTTATTGATCTAAGTCAGACAAACATTCAGAAAGCATTGCACAAATATTCTTTCAGCCATTTCATACCATTTCGCGACGCTTCAATCATTTTCTCCATGGCTAATAGACATGTCACCATTAGCCAACAAATGTTTTTAAAACAAAGGTGCCGTGAGGACTTTCAACAGTCCGGTTTGGAGTTGAGAAAAAATAAATATTTCTGAAAACAAGGTTTAAAAAAGCATCAAAAACTTCTTTTTCTCGGAATTCCTTCACTTGAAGAAACTGGTGGTGCATTTCTGTTTGCCTTGGAGTTTGACAAAAGTTTTCATAACTGTTAGAAGATGTGTTTGAGACATAGGCAATCGCCCTAAAAAGTCCGTTTATCCGAGCATTCGGAGATTCAGCTCCTAATCGATAATCTTATCGGAATAACTTATCAAACAAATCAGATAATCGCAGTTGATTTGTCAGAAATAAAAGCGCTTTTGCAATTCGGCGAGGTCGTCCTTTTAATACTAAATGAATGCTCTGTGATGAGCCATTTTATCCATGGAGTAGCATCGGTGTTACATGAGAATGCAGAATAATGAGTGACCGGTTTTACACCTAATACTGCATACTGCAGATTTTTAATTGTATGGTAGTCTCTAAACAATATTTATTATTCTGATCTTCCACATCTACTGATTTGCTTTAGAAAATTTTAACATGGTGAACCTTCTTTCGACAAGGTAGCCTTCATAAACATCAGTCTCACTGCCATATTGTCATCAATCGGCAAGTTCTCCTGCCCGTTCATCCATAAGGATATCTCTTGTGTGATAAACAACGGCCGCCCCCAAACTGTCCTTGCTACAGCCGACAGCCGCTCATAATGAAAAACTCAAATCCTTGTTACTGAATCACAGCGATGACTGCTTAGCGCCATCCCTTCAAGGGCTGTCGGACTGTATTAACAACCCCGTTGAATTCAGAGACTTCACTGCACCGCTATGGCAGTGACAATGCCAGCAGGTGTGGGTCTATTGAGACCCAGATTGGCCAACTTGCTGAAGAGAATTTCATGTATGTAGTACAAGCATTTTATTATTGAGACAAACATTATTAGTTTTCTGAGTACCAATAGAATCCCCAATTAAAGAAATTGAATTTGAATTCTGTCTTAAATATAGGTGAATCATATTGAATAGGTAATGGTAATTACATCGAAATTGGGCACTGTATGATCCCTTACAATGAGCTTTGAAATTTGCATCAATTTAAGAAAATCGAAGGCCATTTCATAAGGATAAGAGCATAATTCTGTTGTAGATACGAGCATACTTTTACGTTTAAAAAATGTTTAATTTTGTTTATTTCAGTATTTCCAAAAAGCAAGTAGGCTAAATCAGAAAGTAAACAATTTTCACACGAATTTTATAGAAACACGAAGAACTGTTGACACTGCTTCATCACGTCATATCAGGATTTGAAATCAGAATTCGCGACGTAGGTCAGCTATGCCTCTGGCATCCATCACTGTTGTTTTTATCCTCCAACATACACGACTCCATCTGTTCCATCAGAAGAGCATCTGCTTCAGATTTACACCGGTAAAAACGACTAATGTGCTGCGCAAAAGATCAGACGTAAATTGCTTGGATCTATCAAAAAGAGTTTTACTCTCGTCCTTTTCATATTCTATGCCGACAGATAATGAGAACTGGTTCATCGTGGTATGGAACTGAAGGACACCAGTTATTATCAGATCTACTATCTAAACTACACAGAAACGAGCAATTTGTTTGAAATAACGAAGCTATAGGGATGAGAATCACAATTGTGAAGAGACTGTAGAAAAATTGTTGCTATCTGGAATACAGGATTTTTTTAATATTTCATCGTATTTGATGCTACAGTGTTGTGTAAACAGAGACTGAGACTCAATGAAATGGACACCGGGTGCCCCCTCAAGTTTTGATCAATCATGACTTTGGAATCTTATGGGCCAATCAAAGATTTTGAAATCGTTAAGTGTAATGAAGCGATTGTCCATAACTAATCGAGTTGATGAGATGAATCTGACACACGGATGTTAGTATTTCCAAAAATTATAATTGAATAGATAAATAGACGTTGTCTATACTCGGAATCACATTGGACAGAGGCCTGTCCTACATGTGGCCCAATATATATTTTCCCACTCTTTTTCTCATGTTCTAAGTGTTTTATCAAGAATACAGAGTGCACCTGGTTTGACCCAACCAAGGTTTAAGTTCAGGTCTCCCGAATGCAGAGCGGATGCTCTACCACAATGCCATTGCGCTTGTGAATTGAATACTCGTTGAATGAGTGAGTAAGACTCTATTTCTTCAATGAATTGATAGGGTTGGTTCGGACTTGGGCTGGCAAGCAACCTTCGGTAGGGTCGGGTCGGGTTGGGTCAAGTTTTGAGACCATGCAACTATTATGTATAGAGCAACAGTCTGATGGTAGAGAGCCTAAGAAAATGTATCTCACGATTATCAGAAACGACCACCTCTTTCTTTAATAGTGGCAATTTAGTAGTGAGCGCAGGCTCTTTAATTCTAAAAACTTCACTGAGAACTGTAATTGAGAATGAGAAATTCAAGCCTGCTGATAATTTACTGATATTGGATGAAGTGGCGGCTTTTCGACTAAGGATGCGACTCAATGACCATTTCCTTTACGTCAAATCGCACTTGAATTGACAAAATGAAAATATTTTTGACATCAAAATAATATCACCTTCAATAGAATGCAAAACAGCAGATTTTGCACATTCTAGTTTATTATTGTAATTTTATTGGACTAGAATTAAAAGTTATAGTGAAATTCTTACAATTTGATCTCTTCAATGAGGTCATCAGACACCAATAGCAACTAGGTTAGCGGCTTAAAAATTGCAGTAGGCCTTGAAAGTTTCACATTTTCCTTGAGTCAAGAGCTCATGGAGAGTGCTATCATTTTCATGTTAAAAATCGTTTTCTTTTTGCCAATTTAAGTGCGATTTGGTGCAAAGATAAGGGCCAATATTTAATTGTTCTATTAAGATTGTGTTTCCAAATAGCAGCATGGATTAATTATTACAGGGTGCACCAATCTAAGGGACATGTAAGTACAGTGTGTTGATAGTAGTATTAAGTGATATCCACAGAAATTAACTTAATGCGCCAATTTCGTGTCTCAAATTGAATCCAGGTTTGGGTGCCTTTAACCCTTATACCACGGAAAGTCATAATATTAGTTTGACATACCATGTAGTTAAAATTACAAATGCGATTGTCATTTGATTTGAATATTTCATGTTTATATTTTAATCCACTTTATTGATCCTGTGATTACAGGATGATATTTTGGTTCCTTCCCGTTGATAACGTATAATCGCTACTAGCAAATCACCCATCCGTTTAACTTATTTTTGATGGAATTAAATGAGACATTCCAATTGAAGAGTTTTTTAGCGGTCTCATTGAAAATCCTAGACACATAATGACTAAAAAAAGCACACAGAAATAAAGGCAAAGTCATCATCGTGCATCAGGGCATTGACCATTGAGCGATTTAGTAGCAGAATAGGGAATTCCAATGATCTACGACGTAAATTGAGAATTTTCTACACCGAAACTTAAATTCAAGCTCTTTTATATTGATGACCGCGAACAGACGAACCAGAGGCTGGAACAAAAAGCTCGCCAGAGATGTCATCATTTTTTTATTTCAGTAAGAAATACGTCAATCGAAATTTATCGTATGCCCTTAACTTCTCAAACATTGCTCGACGATCAATTATCCAGCGCTTAGGTAATAGATCCTACCGGCATTTCATACGGTTACATTGAAATCCATCACTCATTGCATCTCCTACGCTCCAAGTGTTTTGTCACCTATCGTATAAAATGAAACTATTCAAGATATGGAATAATCTTTAGACTAATCAATGCAAAAATCACTAAATTCAGAGATTCTTGAAAATGGGATATAGAATTCTGTAAGATTTATTCGAAATGAATTGTGGTTTGAAATGACATACAAGATAATAATTGTTCAACTATTTAAGAAGTAGTTTACATAACTTATGACAAATAACAAGCGTAAATGCACTCTTGAATCATTACAATGTAGTGCTTTGAATGACTAAACAATTTATTCTACAATGAATATCGTCAACGGTCGACATGGGCCTAATTGAATTCAAATTTATGGCCTGGACTTAGTGGGCTGGGGTTCTAGCCCTGGCACATGGTATTTGAATACATTGATATCTTTTCTTGTTACCTTGTAAACATTGTCAAGTTCTATATTTGTTAAGAAGTTGAGGATCCAAGAAGTTCAAGCAGATCAAAAGTTCATGATATTAAGGCTTAATAGGTTTTCAATTTATCTATGAAAATAATCAGGTAGAAAACTAAAAAGTGTTGAAGATCTCTAAAACATTTATGATGATCCATGGGTTTAGATTTAAAAGTTTTTTTAAAAAAAAATGCATACAAATTTCATTCAATGTTCAATCAAAAATCCACTTTGATTAAAAATATCTGACCATGAATAAGTATTTCATTAAGAGGAAAATTAGGCTTTTGCACCTAAAATACCGAGTGGCCTAGATTATATATCTAGAATGAATTGGACTACTAATTGACTCAGAAATTCATTGTAATTCTTCAACTGCCTACGACATACCGTACACTTATCAGAAGCATCATACGATATCTTAGTTCAAGGGGTTCATGACGAATATGACTACGAAAGCAGAATGGCGTGACAGATTCTATAAGAATCAGCAATTAATTTTCATTCTCTATAATGCTTCCATCGAATATCAATATAAATTGTGCTGTCTGGTCTAGCTGATTGTAGAGAGACAAACTGTTGTGAACGGAAAGACTTGTTGAGTCGCATGAATAAACAATAAGTATATGGATGATTGATTTTTGAAGCATCATGACAAAATATTATGATTCGATAACAACGTTAGGTCAAGCACCAAAACCTCTTGATGGCGCCTTATTATCACGATGTGAGACAGCATGTGAGATTTCTTCATGATATCTATAAAAGCAAAATAACAGAATTTTGTCTATCATTTCTGCCAACCTTTCTTTATCATCAATTTCGCAGTGACGTCAGAAGCTACGGACATCTTCAGAATAAATATCTGATAATTCATTACGATCATGATGAACTTCATTTTCTTCTATTCCTTTTTCATAAATAATTATCAGTCAGTTCTCCATGTTATAGTGATTTCGAAGGTTTTTCGAAGGTACTCGAACCTCCAGCCGGCGACTAGTGTAATCAAAACCGACTGGAGCTGAGCCGGCGTCTCTGTAATCGACTGGAAAAAGTTGGCAGCAGGTCAACTTCGACCCATCATTTGCTTTATTGATTTCTATCATAGCATATATGAAATATAGGCCTACCGGTACTCCAGATAAGCAAGAGTTCCTGATGAAGTGTACTGGTACTGACTTTAATCAAATTCTACCAAATTTGATGTTCTATCCGGTAATTATTACACTACACATTAAATCAAGCAGTTATTCGTACTTTGTTAATGTATTTTGTGTGTTCATGAAAGAGTGGTCATACATAGCGCAATGACCTATTCAAGACATGGAATAATATAACGATAGATACTCGTGGCTTCGAGAATTCCTACATAATTCATTTAGGCTAGAATATGCGATTCTGGAAGCTTTTGACGACAAGGCAGGGTTTGAAACTTCATTTAAGAGCTGACAGATTTACTACCTACAGATCATCACTTAATCAGTGTCCACCTGCCCTCACTGCTGTCAAACTAAGTGTTAGAAACTCGATCTACACACTACGAAAAAACAAACTTCAGCAGCATTTAGAACGGCTAAGGCGAATCTGAGGTTTTGAAGACCCCATCTGATATTTCAAACAGATCTAGACTTTTCAATTTGAAATATGCAATTTCACATGGTCTTTGTGTCTCTAGTGTCCTCAAAACTTCACAAAAACGTAGATTCAGAAGTAATTTCGATATGTTCTATTATTGATTTTATGTTTAAAGACATCTTGGTGAAGATAGTATATTACAATATTTGGCTGTAATACGGCCATTTTCGAATTTAGCCAGGATCTCGACATCTGATAGAAAGACAGGCCTTGATATAAATGTATGTATGTATCTCGATGATATAAATGTGTCAGGTGAAAAGATGAGACAATCAACGCATTCCCCTGCTGCAAAATCCACTAATGAATGCTAAACCATAGATGGAGCATGGCCTACTCGACTCTGGGTGTCCACGATGACAATGTTGCTATGAGCTTTCTAATTTATGCTCTTTCTGTCAGCTACTTCTGGGGGTGGGTTTATTCATAGCACGTTTTTCGCAATCACTTTCGAATATCAATCAATCTTCTCGTGATAGTCCTCAGACTGTTAATACATATTCGAATCGCGAGGTGGACCTGTAGGACTTCCGATGTCAGTTTTCGATGGTAAAATGCATGCAGATGACCGCACTGTGTTACTTCTATTCGATTTATTGTAAGCAACATATTCATTTTAATTGTCTTGATGAAAATAATTTAGGTTCGTCGCAGAGAAGAAACTATATCCATTGCGAGTTTCTTCTAAAAAGCTCAGCAGCTCGGTCGCCAGGATTGCTTAATAATTCAAAATCAAGTAGTTGATGATGTCTACATGAAGCGACAATGCTGTCCTTATTCACTATGTCTTTTTAACTTCCTACGAAATTGATCGAATGTCGATGCGCAAAATTGTACTGCGGTATTTAGACAAAGAAATATATTTGTAAATGCATCAGAAACCTGAACTCTGCCAATGTGATAGGAAATAAAGCTTGTATGTTCACCATTTAAAATCCAATTATGTTGAAAGCAACACGACCAAACGTGTAGCCGAGCATGTGTGTGTCATGTTCATAATGATTCCAGTAAAATTGCAAGCAAGCGTGAATTTCGTAAATATTTAGATCTAGCAGCTTTATTCATGATTTATTTGAATCAATCAATATTTTTACATAATTACAGATGCACATGTTCAATTACATGCATTAAGCTTACTGACCAGAATCGATTAAGTCTATCACAAAACGCCTCTTTGCATGTCGATTCATGTTCAACATGTACAGTACCTTTGAATTTGAAAAAGTGAGGAGGGTAGTCAAATAACCAAATTTAAATGTAACAAAAAGTCCTTGAAATTATGTTACTGTTGATTTATTTTTCTGTGCCTTTTATGAGTTAGGATTTCTATTGTCTATCACTTCATAGTGATGCAAAGATATGATATATCTTTGTATGCTTGTTATTGAGTTAAGATTTCTATTGTCTCTGATCTCATAGTTGCATCTTTGCCGTAATGTTGCTATGAGAAATTCAGATATTAATTATTAATTAATAAAATTCATCATTATTATTGATTATAGGACTCATTATCCTCTCATAATGAGTCCTACTGGAACCACACATGGTGCGAACACTGCAGTTACAATGGAAGGTGTTGGGCCTGCTAAAATTAGATTATGCTTCGATGTAGACCTATTTGTCGGATGAGACAGTCTTCGGTTGCGTTTAAATATTTATAAGAAGTACCTGGTGTCAAAATCTAACCAACACTGCCACCTGAATGCTCACATATCAGTAATTGCTTAAATACTTTGATCAGGGTTTTGCGGACCACAGAATGCTTTTCTGTCAAATCCATCATCGATATGCTTCAACAGTTCCTGTACTTCCATTTAATAGTGTCTTTGAGGATAATTCCTACTTTCCTTTGAAAGCATCAAAAAGCCAAAAACAACAAAAAATTGCAATTTTTCCTCATAATTTGCAACGGTTGCTCTGTGTACTTAAGCTGTTTTGTCATGTTTTGAGTAGGTATATTTAAAAGTCAACGTCTTCGTTTGCGACTTTGTATATGGATATGAAGAAAAAAATTCAACCTTTAAGAAACGTTTTGCAACTTTTGCGTCACAAAAATTAACTTTCATTTACATCCTCTTACAATGTTGTAATTCTTTTGATAAGCCAAACCATTCTAGAATGAATTTCGTCAATGGTCTACAGGCCTAATTGTACTATAACCGCCCAGCCGGACTTCAAATTTTCGATTCCCAGCTGGTAGACCATTTTTCATGTTGGTGCCAGGAGAAAAGTGCATAGAAATATTGTTTCGACCTCGAGAATGCCAGAGGCATTGATTGTGAAATCGATTCGAGGTCGCCTGGAAGCAGTTGCCATTGTCGCACAGTAGCGCCCACCTGTCGCACGGTGACGGTGTAAAAAGTCACACCCCTGCGTGTGGTAATTCACTTGCATCCACAGTTATGAGACTGACAAATATGACCAGCATGACAAATGCGAATTCTTTGCAAGTGTGATGCAACACATTTAGCCGATTTCTATGTATTTCCTAAAACTATGCCTGGAATCATACAGTAAGTATACACATGTAGTAGGTAGAGTGTCGACCAAAAAGTATCTGTATACTCGTACAGTGAAAATTTTAACATGAAAAGATTCAGTATCTTGCAGAGATTACGTTCCTGCGGACCAAATAATTATTTGAGAAGTTTTTAGAAAGATTAATTTTTGCAAATTTATATACTACCGACATGAAGCCTCTCTATAAGTAGTATGAAGCAAGTTGGATATCAAAAGGAATGAATATCTGCTAACAATAAAGAATCTTAATTAAGCGGAACTTAAGATGATTATCAAGAGAATTTCATGAACCGCATTATGATGCAAGTCTTCATGAAAAAGGCGAGATCTTATTGCGCTTTCTCAGCTGAAGTTTTAAGTTTTTAATTCAATTTTCATCGGCATGATTTAATGATTCACTAAATTCATGTTTCATTTCTTGAATCTAAATAGTGATGTGGACCCAGTTGCATCTTTTAGAGTTGATTAAAATCATTATCTTTGATTATGTTATTTTGCTCTATCAGTGGCAGCTTGGTTGCTTGTGATATGATCACGCTTAAGAAAATACTCTTGAGGTTGACCATGAAAGTAATAGCAATCTATGGAATTGCTAATTTAACAAATATTGCATGTACTCTCCAAGGGTATCATGACACTTAGGATCTGTAAAATTTTATTATTCCTTCTGTATTGCTATCATGATCAGTCAATTCCGTGGTAATTTCTTTAAAACTGCAAAAATTTGCATATCTCACTTTTGGTAGCAATGCCCAACTGTGTTCACCCGAGTTCATTTAATAAAATCGAAATTGTATACATATATATTGAGGATTTAATAAATGCTGAGTTGCTACTCTACCTGATACTAACTCTATGCCTGGAATCTATACTTTACATTTCAACAATCAAGTCCAAAATGAATGAGTTTCAAACATAGAGATCTTTTTGATTTTGTGCCCTGATACATGACAGCAGGATGAACATCTCAAAGATGAGCAGACCCGTCTGAACTTTTGATGTCTATCCTGTCATTGGCTTGCGATTGTCTAAAGAAATAGCAATTAAAAGCGACTCTATTTGATCAATCGTGTCATCGAAATCTTATTCCCTTCATCACAACAGCAGCAATAATAAGTTATCATAAAGTCTTCCACAAATGGATAGATAGCACATTAGAGAGATAGACAGTGAGTCATTAATTTCTGCCTAAATAGGCAGAACTTGGGTAGCAATTGTACGCTATGAGTTTATGAAGAACCGACAAACCAATTGGCTATTAAAATCTGCCTTCCGATAGTTTGGAAGCGCTTTCAGATATCTTAAGTCACACGGTCTGATATCTATGATTCATACAACTCACACATCGAAGAAGTAGTGTCAGTTTGGTTGGAAACTGTGGCGACAATTCGGTTACACTACTCTCGATTAAGCTCGCGCTCGTGTAATCGCTCGTGGTGTAACCTAAAATTGTTGCACTGGAACTTGCAGTACTTGCTGAAATTGCTGCAGCAGGTAATTGCTTTTTTTGAGATTGTGCAGATTGTGTTAGATGAAATTACAATCGAACTTTTCAATTAAACCTGCGATGAAATATATTTTTAGCACTCTGTATACGGGCAACATTTTTGGGCTGTGCCAAAATATCAGGAAACTATCTTAACATTGTGAGCTCACAGAGTGTTTCAGTTGATCCCGCCGCTGTCTTTCCAATGCAGCTTTTATAGCATAATCTTTTTGTAAACATTTTTGTGCTTTCCAAAAGGCACCAAGGCAAGAAATGGACCATAGTATATTGCGTTATTCGTCTCATTGCAAACTCACCAAGCGAATTCATTATAATTACTATTCAAGCAGATGTGTGTTTCCAAAGCAGCTGAGCTTTTATGGAATTCAGTTTAAAAGCACAAGTTGATGTGCAATCAAAGGTGACCTAAATTTGATTTGATCGGAATGTCAAAATGCCCAGAATCGACTTGCATGTACCGTTCACTTCCAATCAATCAAGTAAGAGGTAAAAGTTGTACTTTTTATGATATATGCGTGGTTCTATGTATGTGTCATGTACAAGCATTAATTTTCATGACACTCAATAAAACTTCAAAATGCCGATATGATGCACTTTTACCACACTTTTCAGTCAACCAATTATAATAAAATTTTGCTAATTAGGAAAATGTACAATATGTACAATCTGGGCAGAGGCAAAATTGAAGTGGAAGAAGGGATTAAGATGCACGAAATATTCATGAGATTGCATTGAGTTGTCAAGTGTAAATATTCTAACATATGCTCAGTCAGAGAGGTCATCTAGAATGCCCTTCTGTTGTACCGTATGCATTTTGAAAGTAAAAATCTACTAGGTTTTTCTGCATGCTTACCTTCGAGTAAACTTTCAAAGAATGCTAGAGAACTACAAGATTGTGAGGTGATTGTGAAGTTACTCGTAGAATCGTGATGGGTACATGCGGCTTATCAAAGAGCTGCCATGCGAAAGAAATTTGTTATATGTTGATCTGTTCATCTGTCAATATTATCTGACACTGTGGAAATTTAACCGATTTTTGCACTTCGGTCAATGATTGTTTTCTTAGCCATTCTGATTTCGAATCATCCCGGTTTTATGATTTTTCTGAAAATCCAAAAGTCAAAATCGAAATAGCTCATAAAATGGCAGTCTCATGTAAAGTAGGTTAGTCGTTCCATCTGTAGGCATAACAAGATGAGTGAAGAAGTAGCAACGATTCCAAGCGGGGCGACGCATCAGGTGAAGTGCATGTTTGCGAGTTCGAAAGTAACTGGAATAGTTTATAGAAAATTAATGAGTTCAGTTCTATTGTGCCTTTGTTAATCTCAAAGAAGAACATCAAGTCAGCGCGTTTTCTGCGCTCTCAAATAGACGAAACATCCAAGGTTTATAAATGATCTTCATATCCAAATAGTAATCTCTCATTCCATACAGATATTTTGTAAATCGCTATTGAACCTTCTCAACCGCGTCTGAATCCTTCAAATAGCAGGGCGACCAAATAATGGATGAATAGGTACTCAACGGCTGGGAAGACATTGGACGTGTATAAGGTGACCAATCAGGGAAACCCGATTTAATTCAATTGCCATATCCATATTACTGTTGATATGTTGTAAATTTAATTCCTAGAATATCTACAAAGGTGTAATTTCATTTTGCTCAGTTGGTTTACAAAGAAACTGATTGAAACAAAAAAATGCTTGATGTTGCCTTCGCAAAAGCCATTTTTCATCCACAGTATGTGTCAATATTAACTAGCGAAAATCAAATCATTTAAATTACCACCTCAGCAGTCATGCCGTGGCTGGACCCCTGAACTTCGGGTTCAGCCTTGAAGCCGTATCCAACGTTCCAAAAACTTTGGTTGTAAAAGCAAACGTGTCTCACGTTTTGAAGATTGCTTCGTCTAACTTTTAATAATATTTAAAAATTGTGCCAGCAATTTGGAAGAAGCAAAATTCATAATTTTTAATACATGAAATCAATGAAAATCATACATATCTATGTGAATAATTCATATGCAAACCAGTACGATCAAGCATAAATATTGTAGGCAACCCACCATAGAAAATAAATGTGTTGATAATTAAGGGATTATCATGATCACTCGTCAAATGCGATGAACAGAAGGATAACCTATCATATTCACTTGCCACTGAGCTGGATTTAGCAGTGCTTTAGTATCTCATGCAGGTATACTGCTTGTAAATCTGCATGCATATTCAAGCATAGACATCCATCAATTTTGTACGACAGATTAAAAGAAGATTCAAAGGAAAAGTAACATAAAATAAAGTTGTTCTCAAAACCTGTTGAAAAAGCTAGGCGGAAATTTAGGATAATCAAATGTCTTTAAGATTTCATGTACGTAAGTGGGGCAATTAGATGAAAATCATTTGAAGACATCAAGTGAAACAAGAAATTTTTATCGTGTTTCTCCGCACTGGCCAATGCATCAGCAATAATGACCGCAAAGACCATCATTTTACTTCAATTAAGCTTAAATTTTATTCCGTATTGCGGCCTGAAGTCAAGCCACATGCATGTACAGTATGCATGTGTGAATAAGACAAAAATAAATTTTGATAAAAGGTTTCTGTGGGCAAATAAGCATCCGATAAAAAACTTCGATAAATAACCGATAAAAGCATCCGAAAAAAAGAATCTGTAGCAATTTGCGATTTTTAAGCATCTTGAATTGTGAATGAACTTGCTCAAAATTGCTTACATCGACATGAAACCTCCACAACGATCCGACGTTCTATAGCATGAGTCCTTCGTGAATATGCAACTATCTGTATGACCTACGGCTTGGAAGTGACAGTAGTCCTACATGCTCTGCGCATGTACACCTATTTCACCGACATTCTTGAGCACCTATGAAATCCATGTTGGTATTGTGAATTTGAATAAAGCATCGCTTCATCATTACAATTCTATGAATGAGTTGACAAGCAGTGCTCCATAATCATACTCATGCTCGGGAACGCTCAGCGCTTTGAAATAGACGATCCAAGAAAGCATCACACATTTACTGGATGAAGAACTTTAGATCGCTAAAAGATACAAAGCGAATAAAATTCAACCTTTAATTTTGCATGCATCGTTCAATTCACGGATTTTTATGAATTGCATCTTTAACATCTAAGAATTCACAGGTTTGATTCTATCAATGAATATACCCTGGATTCAACCATGCATTAGCGTTGCTTTAATTGGACAAACTAATGGCACAACAGTGAATTATCTTCATGCAATAGTTTATGACACAGATCATGCGCAGGTTCATCCCAAAAGCCCATTGATAAAGCATAATGCAAAGATAGCCGCCCTATGTTCAATATATACATCTACTCGCATGTCATAAAAGGAATCAAATATGCTGTAATATAGTGAGGGTTAGTTTAGACAGCCCTATAGACTTTTATTCTTTAGTGCAATTATTTGAGAGATCACATTAATGTCAACTTTTCAGTCCTAAAAATCAGAAAGTTTGGGGTTTTCAAGCTTTGGCGTAGGTTTTGGGTTTTGTGCCACGCAAGCTTGGTCAAGGAATACACATACTTTCATTCTATCAAGAAAATGTTCAACCACTGTTTCACATAAGTTTGATATGATGCTGCCAATTACACCTCGATTTCGTGCTGCAATTGAACAATTGTTTTGAGCTTGATTGAATATGCCTGTGATTTCACAAAGCCTTCACGAATTGCTGCAGATGGCGCTATCAGGAAATTTCTCTCTGAGCAGTTGCATCTTCTTCATCCAATGTCTCGAGTTGAGGCCAAAAACTGCAGTTATCATCCCAAAGTAACGATCACCATTTGCCCCTATAGCATCTTAATTTTCAAAAACGCATGGTCCAATCACTCCACCACTTCAAAATCCACAATATACCCTACATTTATCGGCGTGCAGCGTCTCATGAGTCACTCAAGAATTGTCTGTGGCCCAGATGCAAAGATCCGATAATCTTGTTTGTTCACGCAACTGTCAAGATAATTGTGAGACTCATCGCTAAACCTGCAAACACAGGATCCACATGATGACTTTAAAGCACAAAATTGGTAAAGTCTGCGAACAACATGGTCACACGCTTCAAGCTTTTGTGCAACTTGAACTTTGTAAGGGTTCAAATTCAAATCTTCAGGGACGATTTCGTGGAGGGAACCTTTCGAAATCTCCCATTGCTGTGACCGATGGCGCAAAGAAGACATCGTATTATGATGCGCCAGCGTAAATGTAATTAAATGCCTTTGTAGATATTCTAGGCATTAAATTAATAGCACATCAACTTTTCCCAAGACATTTTCAATCTTCCATTTTAATTTTCTTATTCAGCTAAGCAAAGTTATTTGACTTCATTGTCTGACCCCGTCAACATGGAAAAGGGCGAAAAACTGGTAAGCAAATAAATAAGTAGAGCTAGGGTACGCTGTGCACAACTCTAGTGAATGGCTGGTTGCATATTCTATTTGATAAAATATTGTTTGCACTATCAGTAGGCATGACGCAGAGTCTGGCCACTATACGTGATCATCAAACTACGACGTTTATGGTACAAAACGGAGTGTAGACGAAATTGTAAGGACAAATAAAATTTATTTACACCCACATAGCAATGACTTTCATGATATACCATGTCTAGAACTTAACGATTCCTGATTTCATGCATTTTCTACATTCTTTACCGTTCGTTAACATATTAGGCTGCAAACCCGGAGCACTACTATCTCTTCATAAACATATCCCTCCCACGTTGAAATGTGCACGTCTATCAATACGTTACAAGACTTCCTTGACAAAAGAAGTACAAACGAAATTTCATTCCTTTTGCCTCATGAAATCGAACAAATGAAAAAATAGTTGACTCTTTTCTAAAGGGACTTTGAAATGTGAAGTCATTTTAAGAGAAGAAATGTATCTATTTCAGATCGATTTTTAAGAATTGAAAGTTGTTCTGTCAAGCTGCCGCCTCTTCAAATTGCCTTGGATTTTGCAGTGATACTGAGCGACAGCGAAAGTGAGTTGTGATTGACATGAATGTGTTGTTGAAGGGCTTTAACATTGCTGGAGGATTTGTTGAGACAATAAGTGCATTCTCCTATTCATGATCGACAGTGTATTACGATTTCAAGTGTCGTGTCGATGGCGTGAGTTTTAGATAAGTCTAGACACGTCCTGTGTGAAAAATATGTAAAGGATCCGTGCAACATGCTGAGATAAACACGTGCATGTAGGATAATTTCACTGAATAACACATGAGAGACATGAGCAGGCAGGTGAATCCAACAGCGAATAGCTTACGGTGGTATATTGGAAGTCATGTTATCAAAATAGTTTTTTTATATTTATAGAGAAATGAGTAACATTTACTAGGTAAATTGTTGAGCTGCTGGTGCCTAACCTTCAAACCATCACACATTGCCAACCATTGGAAGTCGCCATTCTTCATGTGGCCTACAGTGCGGCATTCAGGACGATTGCAGTGATCGAGGTCGAAAATAAGATTTTCGTGGAATGATGAACATCCTATGATAAGTACGAATCTTCACTTTTGCCGAGATTTACCCAGTTCCTCTTCTTGTCAAGATAGGATTTTACAAAAGGCATATGCTAATTATTGAAGTTTTCGGTGAAAAGGATATTTTTGTTTTCTCTTATTAGTGTACAAGTGCAAGTTAATTGGAAGTCCTAAATGTAGAACCATAATGTCTGTCATTGACTGTCTTCAAGTAGTTTCCTACATCATCTGCCCGTGATCACCTTTTGACCGGTAACATAAGAATTGTGGCTCTAGACTTTGTACTCTCACTTAATCAGAGAAAACACCCCAGAAACAATAGACACTGTACATCAAATTGCGAAAGTTTCATTCCTGCCTCGATCCATGCAGAAAGTCTCCCTTTGGTAGACATCTTTCAGGGAGCCCTAGATAGCGACGCTTCACTAAGCCAAGTTGTACTTCTACACTGGGTATTATCTGGGTTGTTGTCTATTTGGTTACTGGCTGGCTATACATTTCAACCTCGGTCCTGTTCGCACCAACTGACACATGAAGTCAATCCTGATCACATTTTACATTAGCTGGAGATAAAATCTACGGATAGACGTAACCGAAAGTGCGCGTGCACTAGACATTAAAATAGATATCTAAAACATTGACCTAAGTCATTGACCGGCTACTTTTTAAAACAGCAGTAACATGTAATAGTTATTGCACTGGGAACAACAGTCGAGCGCGTAGCGCGAGACTGGCTTCCAGTGCGATAACTAACTTATCGGCACTGCTTTCTGTGCACGGTGTCACACAAATCTTCCCTTTTTCTTGTGTGACCCATGTGTGAGCACATGTGTAGCACACGTGCAGCACGCTTCAGACCACTCTGGCATTGAAACACGAACTGGACATTTCTCTCGTGTAGTTGACAGAGACACGAAGAGATTCAAGAGAAGATGAGAAGTTAAATATGTAGTCAGAATTTCACTGAGTTGTCTCTTAGTGCCTTGCTTTTATTTTAGATGATCTCCACATGAGGACAAACCGTCAAACCTAAAACGTCATTGATTGTTCGTTTAAATCACTTCGATTTTATTGCAATTTCTAAGTGTGATTTTAGGAATGTTTTATGGAACGTGTTATGAGGAGCACGCGTCATACCGCTGTGGAACAGAAACCCGGAGTAATTGTTTCTCTAATATGAGTGACAGCGACATGTGATAATTAATTGGGAGTCTGCAGTCCGAGAATTGAGAGAAGATGATTAGAATCAAATACTTTCAGATTTTCATTAAAGTGTCTAGTTTCCTTGCTTTTCCATTATCTCTACACTTCATGATTAATAGTCTGGAGTCTAAGAAATTTAAAGATTGTGAGACGCAAGCAGCTAGAAATTTTGACCGAAGTGTGCATGTTCTATGTTTTCGCTCCATTTTATCACTACATTTGGGCTGACCGCTTTCTTTCCACAACATCGATAATTTCTTCCACTTCGCTATGTGATCAATTTTCTAGGAGCGATAAAGTCCATACGTTTCCTTTGGTGTCAGTTATCTATCTTCTCATTTATTTATGTGTAATTTTATATGTGTTATGGTTTTCATCACTCCCAGAACTTCATCCTTCCTTACTTCATGTTTAAAAATTTGCTTTGTGCTGCTTTCTCGATTATATGTGCTCTTCGTTACTTTGCATATACTCATTGGTTGATATTCGCGATTTGCATCAATTAGAATACTTTCAATATTTCGTCCGTTTTTTGGTATATTTCATTATACACGGGGAATGGGATAGTAGCTTATTATTCACGGAGACTGGAACATAGCCTAGCACAATTAAATCTGGCAATCATAGCATAATTTGCGTGTTTTAATTATAAATGTGGAGGTGATTTACATAGGATTTATTATAACATTAATACTTTTTAACTTTGGGATTTTTTATAACTTTTCATAGAAGTATCTACACTTCAAGATTGATCGCTTTAATTACTATAAGAGCAGCACGCGGAATAAATTAATTGTAAGTAAGTAAGTAAGTAATGCGTTTATTGTAAGAGAATGACGATCATTTATACAAAAGTAAATTCACAACAATAAGTATAATGAAATAGAAAAACCGTTTGTTGAAGCAAAAATCTCAGAAAAAATAGAGGAAAAACACTATTTACAAGCTTGTTTCACTGTTCGCCAGCATGCATGACCATATGAAGAAAGAGTTTTGTCGGCGTGATGTCAAACACGGATTCAAATGAAATTTGCCAGAATGAGTCATTCGGACAGGCACAAAAGCATGGAGTGGGTGAGCAGGTGACTGACACTTAAATAAAAATTTACAAATTAGATCTTTGCGCATGTTGTCAAAATCAGGAATAATGTGGCATTTACAATCTTCATTACAGATGATGCGATGCGCTCGCCTCCGAAATTTATTTATCTCATTACTTATCTCTGATGACAATCTACAAAAAAGCGGAGTGGCGTACATAAGTAGAGAGACAACACAGCTATGAAAAACTTCAAACAATTTTGCTTTACAGACATAGGGCTTCAATGTGCGCATCACATGTAGACGACGATTGACTGACAATAAAATGTTTTCAAAATGAACGTTCCATTTCAAATTGTCTGTTAAAGTCACACCAAGAATATTGATTTTGCATGTCAATTCTATGCCATCATATGGCAACACAGTGGCATTCTTTTTCCTGTATTTGTCTGAAGTATAAGAAATTGAAGGATTAAGGCAGCTGCCGGTTCCATGTTTTTGTTGTACTTCATTACTGCATCAGGGATGACCGCTTCTGCGACAGCAATAACTTATACCACTTCACTATGTGATCAATTTTGGAGGAGTGAGAAAGTCTCCCACGTTTCCTTCCTATGGTGTTAATTACTTTTTCACCTATTCATGTGCAATTGCATCTGAAGTATATTTTTCATCACTCTGAGAACTTTCTTTAAAATTCTCCCACACGAATTAAGAATCTTGAAATCTTTACATCTTCTTGTGCTGATTACAATTGAAACATCAGAAACAACTTTATCCCGACTATAGAGAGCAAACTAAAAGAAATCACATTAATTACCACAAAATCTTAAGCGCCCGATCCATGTTTTGTTTACTGTGTTTGTGTGACATGACCAAGACTTGACTTCATACATTTGTATTCTCAACCGCAAATAGACTTCACTTTCAACTTGTGTTGATGATGTAAACACCGCGATTCATTCCATTCCTACACAATGGCATTCACACATTGCATACAGCCATGATTTGGAGGAGTGCAATCACAGAATTAAATATTTTGTTTATCTGCTTCGGTTTGCTAGAAGTGTGATTAATACGAAACTGACGGCACATAGAGGAACCTATTAAGTGGGCAAGAAGGAATTCCTAATACCTTACAGAGATAGGAAAAAAAGTCGTGCGTCGCTTGCGGATTAATGTGAGTTCCAGCAAAGTGCTTCGATTGCCAAAATTCCTTCAGATTCGAAGACTTCAGATCATTGCCCACAAGTTTTCTATAAAATGTTGACCCTTCCGATCATTATTAAAGAAAGTGGCAGGCGTACGAAAATTAGTTCACTTGATGATTTCACATCCTCTCCTCGGCATTGCTCACTGTATAGTGCATACATTGAATCGAAGCCAAGACAGGGATGTGTGTTTTGGTGTGTACGAAGTGATATCACAGCACGCACGCATCTCTCACTGGCTCTGGTGTCCTCTGCTGACAGCTTATTGTTTGCCATTTCCAATAGCAAGTGATACACGAATTATCCATTCGAGAAGGAGCTGTGATTAGGGTTTACAATCTCGAGCCGTTTTCTTAATCCCGGGATTTTCGAGACTGGCTAATCGCAATCCCGGGATCCCGGGATCTCGATCGAGATTTATATATACTGCATATGTTTTTAATCATTAAGTTTCTAGACATATTTCAAAAGACGATACGTGCTTGTAAAATTTATATCTTTCAACGTGAACTAAACAAACATCTACAGTAGGTAAAACTAGTCAACTCGTAAAAAATATTGGCGAAGTAAGGTAAGACACTGAATTGTGTTATCACTCATTCTCGACCGTAATTTCGTTAAGAACAAACCGGCCGCCGAGAATGCCCTTTCGGATTCTACCGATGTTGGAGGTATCGATTCCAGGACTTGTTTCACTCACTTGAGGATCATTCCTGTGTCTCGAGATAGACTGAATTGTTGCAGTTCCATCCTAACCAACGATTCGAGAGAATCATTCCTTGCAGGAGACTTTTCCAATACTAGCAGACTTCTCGCAAGCATCTCACAAAAGTCGTCATTTAAAATTTTAGTCGTTATTTTAAATCGTTGTGATTTGTCTTTCAGCTATCAATTTACGAAGTATTTTCAGTTTACAGAAGCAATACTAGTAGCAGTGTCACAACACTGTTTATTAAGCGTCTGAACGGTTTGTGTCACGGCATTGATTTAGCCCAGATTTCGCGCTGCTCCTCGGCACTAATGTCACGACACTAGTGTCATCGTGTGAACGAGGCTTAACCAGCTGGCTCGGCAAATACAGCACATTGGCAAATTTATCAAACTTGGAACATAAAAAATTTAGATGCATTTTCAAAAAAGCCATTGACTCTCTTAACTATGTCACTTAGAAGGAACTAAGGGCCAATCTTTCAAATATCTCGAAATACCTCGAGATCTCGAAGACGTAATCCCGGGATTTTTAATCTCGGAAATAGGGTCGAGATCCCGGGATTGTAAACCCTAGCTGTGATGTGCCATTTCGACATTAAGATTGCATACAATTCTTCCTTTCTAGGAAACCGAAGCACTCGCAGATGAATCTAATTCTGTGAGTGCAATAAGCAACGAAAAAAGCTCGCCGTGCGATAACCAATCCACTAGTTGGTTGTCGCACGGGAGCTCTTGTTATCGTTCGCTGTGCGATAAGAAATATTACTTAGGTTAGAGCACAGGTCCAGTTAACCTTGGTTGTGTAGGTTTGAATCCTACTAGCCGCACATCTTTTGCATGGCAATTTGATCTATCGTTTATTTAATTTCATTGTTGTTAATTACATTCACGACATGGTTTAAGATGCTTTGGTGGACAAAAGATCCCCTCTATTTGCCTTAATGTTGGCGGTCACAATTGTGACGTGTTACATGTATTTATTCATTGATTATAACTGCTATGACAACTACTGATGTGTGGTGGTGAGGGTTTGATCCTGCCAATTGACTAAGTCGCATAAGTGGCTCGTAGCTCGGTTGGTAGAGCACAGGTCCAGTTAACCTTGGTCGTAGGTTCGAATCCTACCAGCCGCACATCTTTTGCATGGCAATCTGATCTATCGTTCATTTAATTTCATTGTTGCTAATCAAAATGTCACTGAATGGAAATCACTTCGGAAGCACTATCCAAGTGTCGTCTTTCACACACTTGACTCCGTTGAAGGAGCTCAACTTCTTCGTCCACCACGCCTCCTTAGAGACACGCTTCTTATAAAAAGTATGTTACTTCTCAAAGCTAGTCGCCGCCTTCCGTTCTATGGTTTGACCGGTCTTCATTACGTGTGCAACTATCTCCGAGCATTCATATTCCTTACCATCCTCATGTGCTCCTTGTTCCTCTGCTCCAAGGTCCTCCTCGACATGCCAACGCATGTCCATTGGCAGTTCTTGCATCGAATTTTGTACACAGCACCCAAACCTTTCTCTCCTCCTGAAAGGTTCCTCTCCTCTCACCAACCGGTCAGCCAACCTGCATACCGGCCTACCAGTCACTCTCTCCCCAGGGCACTCTTGCTCCGTTGACATTCCTTCATAAACTCTAAACGTCTTCTCTGATTCTCGAAAGTGATGAGCGTCCTCACATTGTTCTCCAAAACGATGCTTTAGCCTAACATTCAATCATTTCGATGATTTTAGTGACAAATTTCAAGCAAAGAACAGTGCTGGTCATCATCCCTACTCGCGAACAAACCAACTTTTCTTAAACTAATCCAATTAGTATGTAGCGCATACAAGACGTGTTAGAAATCGCTGTTGTGACAAAATAATCGATGCCACAGCCATTGTTACTCATACATGCATTTGATTGCAGTTCAATATACAACTTAAAAATTAATAAATTATGAATAGACATTTTGCTTCTTCAAGACCAAATCATGAAATCTAAAACCATGTGTCATGTTTGGTAAAAATTTTCAATGATTCATCTGCTGTCTCGAGCGGTTTCTTTTTGATGAATGAGAATCTATTCTAGAACGAATAGCAATTTCACGGCGTTTGAATTTCAGCTGAACAGGTGAAACAGAAGTAAGAAGAAGAAGATATAAAGTAAGAACATTTTAATATCTAAATAATAACGCAATGGCTACGAGCACGATGACAGAGGTTGAACACAAGGAAAATTTAAAATTGACATAGGAATTGTTGTCCAATATCCTCATAAGACTATCAGACAGTTTTCTCTGGAAAACAGATAGCTACGTGTCAAATACTTGTTTATAAACAAACCGGAAAAGAGAAATCGGATAGCTTTTGCTCAATGTTTATTTTTTAATCCTAATGGTGCGGTCTTCATGTTTTTGATCCAAGCTTATGGCCTAGTACAATTATTTAGTCTGGCTTTGGTGTAATGAACATTTGGATGTACCCCCCCCCATGAGCGGGAGCTTCGGGCCCTCTAAACATTTCAGTTGTAAGTTTTTAAAGTGCCAAATTATGATAAGCACTGGTACGGCTTAGTCTCAACATTCACATTGTTATCAGAAAATACACGCCAATCATAAGATAAAAGGGAAAGGACATTATTAAGGAATGAATGAATGAATTATATTTATTGCAGAAAACTACAATTGGCATCCCAGGTTGCAGGCAACACTTATGGGTAGCCGAAGAAAAATTAATCATAAACTTTAATTAATAAACTTTAATAAGGAAAACGGAGTCCTGAAGTTCTTGAGCTGCAACACATGCTCATAATTGAATGAGTATGTCGAGGACTTAAATTGATAGATAGTTTTAGTGCTTTTTAAACCTCAAGTCTTGCTTCTCTGAAGCTATTTTACATTAGAATTATATACAATAAGTATGTCGGATAAGTGGACCGGCTCTGTAAGCGGATTAGATTACGCAAAGAACTTCTTTGAAAATGATATGCTTTTAATATAAAGGCCACAACGACAGACCTAATGAACGAAGCTGAACTAAATAATACGTCTACTTATCAAATTGCTAAGTTATAGGTTAGACTTCATGATATTTGCATTTGTATAATTGGCGACGTTCTGATTCAGATTTAAGTTAAGTCGATGACCTTTACTCCAAAACATACAAATGTAAGCTACTAACTGAAGGTAATCAGGTGATCTCAAGTCAAATTATTTATTTTCACAAACTCGTCTTCTAGCTTCTTTCGCTCAACGAGTAGAACATTCTTTGGTGCGTTGGGACATCAACTGTTAAAGTCCAAGATCTTCTGTCGGGATGTCCATGTCCGGTGAGAATGACCTCCATATATTTTGTCATCTGCTTGTCCTGTGAAATATCCCTACGGTCAGAAGCATATCGAGGTTATTTTTCACTAGTGCACATTCTTTCAGATCTTACTTTCCCACGTTTGAATATTATTGCAGAATGAAACTGGGCGATATGTGTTTGCTTAGCTTTTATTCATCAGACCTACCAACAACAGTATCACCTTTAATACAGTGCAAGCCTCACGTTTACGAATGTGCAAATACAATGCCATTATCGGAAGTACCCCACGGAAATTGGAAATCATGCTAAAACACCTATGAAATCGGACAAACCAAAATGCAGGGAATATGGTACGCCTGTATCAGTGTGGGCCTGAAATATCGGCGATAGGTGATAATATGATTTAAATGGCTTTTTTTCTATGGTTTATATTCCTTATGGCTATTAAATGACATATTTATTTCTGACTGCTGTGTATTTTTATTGACAATGCAATCAGATGCTGAAAATGATCATCATCACCAATTAGATTGTCAATAATGCAGTCGTCGACAGATAAGTCAATGCTTTTCACGAACGTTTTTCAACAAAGTTCCGATGTCTGACCACAAACACTTTACTTGACAGCATACCTTTATTATCTTAGTTCAGATACAGTAATAAGTGAATCAAGCAGTCTGAAAGTGCAGTAGAGTATCATAGATAGCTACCGATACTATCATACTAATTTTTCCAAAATACCGAAATATAAAGTTAATTTAAAGAAATCATTCGCATATCTGAAAGCCTTTTGTCTAATTGCCTTGCATTCGTGAGCTTTCACTGCATTGTGGAAATAACAATGCAGTGCTACATTTTAAAAGCCTACTTGTATTTTTCGCAACTTTTTAGAAGTTTGAATAGATTCTTTGTGGTAATGAACTCATCTAGTTTCTGCAACTTTAAGACGACGTAGAGAAGACCACACGGAAATTTAATTATCAGAGAGAAAGTTTGAAAGCTGAGTCGGTCCAATTGCTGCTAGCAGCCAATTATAATATTGAACTAAATAAATAAAAATTCAGCGAAATCTCAAACAAATAACAATTCATATTAGAAACGCAGTCAGTTGTCATTTCAAGTCTTCTCCATCACACCCTTTGACGCGTGCTAAACAACTTGCCGCCATTTCAGTCTGTCCTTCGCCTACTCCTTCCAACTCCTTTAGTCTTCTTCTGTGCTTTTTAGGTCTCTCTTGACGCAGTCCTTCCAGCTAATCCTTGGCCGGAACCCTTCTTCTTGTCATTGTGTCATTCATCTTCTCCACTTGTTTCACTACGCTTTCGTATCCCTTACTTACCAGATGCCCTGACACCTCAATCTTTTTTTACCTACTTTCTGTGTAATAAAATCAGCAGAGATCAGCCGAGAAGCGGAATGTCGTAATTAAACAAGCATCAGAAAAGCAAAAGTTCACTTAACTGTTGAATTCAGTCAAACTATCAGTCTACACTTTAAAATTTAGTCTAGCATCTTAAGCTACTTCTTTCACATGAAATGAAGAGAGAATGATTTTTGGTGATTCTGAGAGGATCTTGGCATTAATCGAAAAAAGTCGAAATACACTGCACATGCTTTTGCAATTATATCATAAGATTAATATGTTCTGGTAGACTATTCGTCATCCCCATATATCAGCCTTAACTTGTCTGCAAGTTCTCATTATTGAAGATTCTCTGATCAATTTTCATTGGGAGGCAATACTGACAGCTTAATTTAATTACTCTCACCTACGTCGGCCTTTTGCGTACATCTTCTGAGCGCCATTGGGCTCGAAAAGAAAAACATTCATTCTCATGACTACACACGCCAGGGACAGGACATAATCGAAGTGATCAAATTTCAATAAAGCGCAGTTCGATCATTCATGTCAAGGTTGTGTATATTCTGCTAGCAAATTTTGACTAAGTGAATTTGATGGTAAACCAGTGAAGCATAGGTCCGGATGTTATTTTCATGTGCTAGTTTGAAGACGCTCAGTGATAAATAACATGATATATCATTTTTTTACTGACGTTGATAAATTCACCATATAACATATGCGATTGATTCCATTATTCTTGATCTTTTAAGATGTCAAAAGTTTCTTCATTCTACGGCATGTGCAGTGCATGGTTACTCAAATGCACGTTGGGTTTAGAAGCGTTTGCGATGCATTAGTTCACGATGATCAGTAGCTGTGAGTGTCCTCTCTATTGACATGCTCAATATTTTATTTGTAGTGTATGGTTATTCAATTTCATGGTGTGCATGGAGACTTTTCCATTTCAGTGCATCCAGGATTTCAGAAATCTCACATTTTATTCAAAACATTTATTCATTTGTTTAAAAAATGATTCCCCTTTACTCAGTTTATAAATAAATAAGGCCACTAAATTCATTTGATGAAATTAAAAACTAATTCTTGCACAATGCATTTGGTCCACTCTTATTCAAGTGCAAACATGGACTAACTATAAAATGCAAAATCTGAAATCATATACTTCTACAGTAATAAATCAATGAATGAAATTGAGAGCATGCAAACCTATAATCTAGTAGACTAGTTGAGAGTAGACAATTGAGTAAATAACCTAGATATTAGAAGAAGCAAAACAGAGACTAAAGCTACCAAGGTAAGTAAAGGGTGGAAATAAAATCTTTTTGCGAACACAAGTCAGGATTCTCGCGCTTGTAGATATATGTAGAAATCATGTAGAAGTATATGATTTCAAATTTTGTATTTTATAGTTAGTCCATGTTTGCACTTGAATAAGAGTAGACGAAATGCATTGTGCAAGAAATAATTTTTAATTTTATCAAATGAATTTAGTGGCCTTATTTATTTATTTATTCATTTGGTCATTCTTTCGAGTAGGGATTAGCATTAGGAGATTCAGGATTCATTCACGTTGAGCGTAATATGACAAAGCTATTTATATAGTCATTTTCTCTGTTTCGTGCTTTTCAGCATGTGTCTAGCATACTACTCATAAAGTGCTCACCACAGTTATCAGATGATTTCAAGAGCTACGCACAGACATTCTACATGGGCTTGGGTCATTTTTGCTATGAAAAGATCTTCATTGGATGAACAATTGACTCAATTTCGAAATGCAGAGATCAATTTTGATATTCACGTAATTGACCAGACGACGGGAGATCATAATGATTTTTACCGAAACGATAGCAGCAAAAACTCCCCGAGTAGTTTTAGGTCGAAGTAATATTCCAAAAGTAAAATTTCCAAAAGTAAACAGACTATTGTAAGATCGACCAACGAAGGCGCTGGACGCCGAAGATCAGTCTGATTACTTTTGGAATATTACTTCGACCTAAAACTACTCGGGGAGTTTTTGCTGCTATCGTTTCGGTAAAAAAAATTTTTGATATTATTACACTCGTTGATATTATTGCACGCAGTAGTTTTCAAAATTGTGAAAAATGAAAATTACTCAAGGATGCCAAGGTGGCATCCTCGGATTCGCAATAGGCACACCCGAAAATGTTAAAACTGCAAAAAAAGCTTCGTGGGAACTCTCATACAGGGCATGCAAAAGCATGCAGGGTTTAGTGAAATTATGATCGGAAGCCATGCGGAGTCAGTAATAATTGCTTCTACAGCATGAAATGCATTTCAATAACGTATTGAAATTGAAACATGAATAATCCCTGTGGTAAAGGCGACGTCGGGCCAACGTCGGTCCATCGTCGGTCAGCAAATTTTGGTCGGCTGTTGGTTGGCTACTGGTCGGCCAAAAATATTGTGTTGGCTCATGGTTGGCAATGGTTGGTTTACTGTCGGCCAAAATTTTATGTCGGTGGATTTTAGTCGAATTTTAGTTGGCCAAGGTCGGCCGAAAATGCTGTGTTGGCACATAGTCGGTCAATGTCGGCATATGGTCGGCCAATTATCTATGGTTGGATTGTGTCCGTATTTCAATTGACCATGGTCGGACTAGAGTATTGTTGCCTTCCCAATGGCAAAATCTTAAGAGGGATATCGGACATTATCTGGAAATTCTTTCAGCATCAGAATTTTCTGCAGTGCTGAATCCTCGAATGCCGTTGTACCTGTTCTAGATTTCGTAGCGAATCATGCATTGTAATGAAAAATACAACTGCGGTTTTATATGGGCTGAAGCTGGTTATCGAATGTAAAACCCATATTATGCTCATTGCGTATTTCCGATCTAAAAGCATGTTATTGATGATCTCTATTATTTTTAAATCATCGGTAGAGTGGCTACAATAAGAAATAGACTCACTTTGAAACAGTCAATAGACTACTATATATATGGACCTACGCGGTTCTACTTCAGTAAGCCTATGTTGTTGATTTTTGATTGATACAGTTGTATTCGCTAAATTACTTCACTAAAAATTTCTGAACTTTAGATAATGAATCAGAAAGCCGCTGAATCAAACAGATGCGTTAATATCAGCTCACTCAGTCTGTGAGATCTGATCTGACTGCGCTATCTTTCTATCACTGTAGAAAAATTCAGCGTCAATACAGTTGTGAAGATTCATTCATTTGTCAGAACAGTAGCGGTCGATAATTCCCCGCCGCGTCCTTGCAACAAACCGTCTATGCCTGTGACTCATAGTGTGCGTGGTCTGCCGTCTGGTGTTCCCTGCTTGTTTCATTGTCCTCGCCGTCAAGTGGAAAACTGCGCAGTAGCTTGACTGCTCGTTCAGTCTCTTGCATGGTCTATCACAGCAAAGCGCACAACGAGCTCGGTGTTTTCATTGACAATTATTGCCACTAAGCGTCGCCGTAGCAAAGGATATTTAAATACATATGCACCTTCTTTCTTCATCTATCGTCAGTTTCGTGATCGCACCTGTGCTTTTGTCGTTTACTTACTTCATCCATCACAGTACATGGAATGTTACTTACGAGACTACCTCACCGAACTGCAGCATTATTGACGTATCGAAGTGATTGAATAACTCTTTCAACGATACTGAATTATCATAATAACTCGAAAATTATGAACGCTCGTGTGCAGTCAGTTATCACGTATATGAGAGATTTTCCACGCAAGGAAGCAATCAAATTCCCTCTCAATTTATTTATGCAACATGATTTAAACCATGCATCTCATGTTATTGTGCATCAAACTACATAGAAAGGGTAAGTTTCAAATTGCGATCTCAATTTTTACTTGCAAGTCAACATGTAGTCTGCATGCAGCAACTTATGGGTTATCACCCCCACTTTTCAAATTTCTCTAAAACTTTTAAAATGAACCAATTGTCAAAAAACTTCGTCATGCGAACGTAGTTAGGTATATTTTCCACCCACAGAAAAAGATTTATGCAAATCGGACAAGTAGCCTACTTTTAAACTAGAGACGATAAAGTCAAATGTTCCAATATCAACATGCAGGTTGATCTGACTTCGTCTGTACGATGCATTTTGCATTAGTGTACTGTGTGCATTGTTCTCTCTGTGTTTTCGTCTCATCCACTGCTATTTTAAATCTTCCCACGACCACTATCCGACCACACTTTTTTAAGTTAAATGTTTAAGCGGATGTGGCTCTGGCCATAATTGTTACTTCACGAATATCTCAAATCTAGTTCTATTGGCTCATATGATGGGGTCAGAAGAAGTCAGATCAAGCTGTGACATCGCTACATTTCAAGTTATCTTCTTTCAATCAAAAAGTACTTGCGCAATTTGCATGAATTTTGGCATGCATGTAGAAAATATGCTCAACTAAGTTTACTTCAAGATTTGTGACGATTCATTCACTTTTGTTGATTTTACACACATTTCTAAACATGGGGGAGGTATCAAGTACCAAAATGTTTTTTGAAGACTCAAATCAACAAATTTGAATGTTATTTGGATTCATGGATCATGATCATGTATAGTCCTTCCGCATCTGCTCCTGATTATCTATATCTGTTCTTGTAATTTCGTAATTGCGACTTTAAAATTTATGTTACTAATTAAGTATAGGCTTCATTCTTCTCAATTACTTCATTTTTGAAACTGATTGACGTGCCTTTTAAATTGTGCAGTGTATTATCAGTGTAATCAATTAAGTCACCATGAATTACATGTACATCAAAATATGTCATCACATAAGCGGTTGTCAAGTGGGTATTACATTTGCAGATTTCATCATTTTAATTAATGGATATATTAAAATGAAAGTATTGTTGAAATTTAACAAAATAAAGCAATAGTGAATTCATTTATCTATCTAGTCTACGTACTGCCTCCACAAGCAAAGTTGGAATTATTTACTTTTACTATTGACTAATATGATAATATAATATATGATTAAATGCTTGATATGACTTAATATGTTTAACTTAACCCTTCAAGCCTTATATTTGCAAACTGAATAGACTTGTAAGACATTCTTTGGCTATTCATTACACCTAGTTTCAGATCCTCCAAAATCTGCGAGATTTCTTTCCAAACAATTATATGTTTCTGCATCATTTCTGACAAATGTGTCTATTTGGTACAGTTGCCAATAATTGCTTTTGGAATAATCGACATCAATTTCATGAATCCTGTCTTAGTAACGAAAGATGAATGTCATTCTCTAATTCTGGTGAGCTTTGAGCCTTTTATTCATCATGTGTCAACTTTAACGGATTTTCTTGTAATTGTAGAATAATTTATGAATGAATTTCACATACACCGAAAATGTGCTTGTTGAAATCATATCTTCAGCAAACAAAACCCATCGCGATGAAATCTCAAAACAACCATTTGGAGTCCATTTGGAGTTCGACTCCAGAACACATGACAATCATAACAAGGTGAGTACAGTGTATATTTCCTAACTTGGTTATTCTTATTTGTAGTCTGTGCCATGGAGTTTCACGAAGGCCAAGCCAATTGAGTCGGTGACCACCAGTTTGTCGACGATCAATCCAAGTCAAGCATGTAGTTAGAACAACAATATGTAGTAAGTGTAATAAAAAGCTTTGGTAAAATGAAGGCAAATTTATGCAACTTTGGTAAAATATCATCAAAGAACAGATACTGCTCACCGTGTTTCACAAATATGCACGGATGCGCTAATGGTTTTTGAATTATATTTTGACAACATTTTTTCATACGTTTCTGATAAAACTAACTATTAACTATTTAGAGACAAGGACGAAAGATAGTTAGGTTCATCAGAAACTTCAGGCAAAATGATGATAAAAATGCCTCAACTTTAAATGCCTAAAAGAGAGTGTAATATTTCACTCAAGTTGCATGGATTTAACTATATTTGGCCACGGCTTTTCATTACACTAACTAGTTATTGTTCCTCGAACCGCATGCTTGACTTCAGATTGATGGTCGGCAAACTGGTGGTCACCGACTCACTGGCCAACTATGAGCCAACGTTAGGTCGATGGTCGGCAAATTGGTGGTCACAGACATACTGGCCAACTGTGAGCCGACGTCGGCTTTGGATCGCAATGCGACCATTCGCCGACCGTCGGCATATCAGCGGCCACCGACTCACTGGCCAACTGTCAACCAACGTCGGCAGAAAGTCGATTTGGCCGATCGTGCGACCTCGGGCCGACGTCGCCTTTACCACAGGGATCCGTTTCGATTTTTCCATTTCCAGAGTCTTTTAATAAGTCGAATTACATCATCTAAATGTCAACATGATGTGGATCCAGTGGTGCTTGAATGTGCTCTTAAGCCTAGACAAAAAAGCAGAAAAGATGCTCGCACACATGTAAACGTTCGGAAAGCTATAAAGACATGCATTCTCATGTCTGGGAACGTCACTTTTCATTTCATTTATTGACCAGTCTGTCAAATTTGTCATTGCAGCCTGGTCTAAAATATGTTATTGCCAACCATAAAAAAAAGTTGTAAGAGAGAATAATTTGCAGATGTCTTGCTGCGCGCTACAGGAACATATTCAATAATAAATTCAGATTCTCACAAATTATCGCAACCTATATTTCTCTCCCTACACCAGAACCTGAATATAGCTCGCTTTTGTTTTCTGTCTTTATTTGCGGCCACAACAGTGACAAGTAAGAGACTTTTGTAAGAGAAATCCGAACAATCAGGCAATGAATATCCAATAGCTATGTAAGTTGAGCTTCAGTTAGGTTTCTAGAGGAATTTGAACTCCGGAGCAGTTTCCATATTGGAACATCAATCAACTTCTCTTTCGTCTAAATTCCATGCAGTCTGAAAACCTTAAAAACCTTTATAAATGCCATATTATAATCAGTGGCGTCGCGTGCTCCCAGACCACAGGCCTTCGCTCGGCATTGGAATACTATTTCTATGCCAGACTTTTTTTATATTATAACATTAATTTTCATAAAAGATGAATTTTTAATAACAATTTCCCGAACATTTTTTAATGCCAAGTGAATGTGCACATGAGAAGTTGATTGCTCATGTCGCCTAACCGCCTTCCTCAAGGACCTGAGATTACTATATCCCCTCTCTGTCCAGACCACATTTTCTCGAGAAAAAAGGAGGAAGGGAAACAGTTCCTTGCGTTTCTCACGGCTGGTCAGCCACTCATGTGTTTGAACTTTGATGCATTAAAATGTCTTGTGTATTTCTTATTTCTTTCTCTGTGAGTACTTTCAATTTTTAGATCAGGTGTTGGCCTCCCTTGCTTGACGACTGTCATCTTTTCAGTATATTCCCTTCGGACGAAAGGCGTGATTATGAGCTCATCTACAATACTAAACATAGCGTCACATCAATCACGCAAAAACAAATCATGGAATTCTACCGAATCTGGGTGTTCGAGTCAGATTACTCTGCACTCATTGGCGAACGCTCATCATCTGATCACAGTCTTATCTGTACGTCAGTCAGCCGCTATTGTTGACGTACTGGCCTCTCCGACGAGAAATGAAGGACAGGAACAATTGGGTTGCGCTTCCCTTTCTGTATTTAGGTACCGAGCCTCAATCAAGAATAACGGAGAATTTCATTGTAAAAACTGGAGAAGGCAAAGCATTATGTCTATAGGGAAAGCCGACATTGGTGAGGGCGCGTGCGCTTGCTGCCTCACACGCACACAACTCTCTTTCGCTCCGTCTGAACACTCGACTAGTATGTGTATCTAATCGTTAGAAGAAAACAGCTGTAGTTCGTGCACGCGCAGCAAAACTGTTCACTCTAAGGTTGAGCGTCTGATTTTGAGACGGACAGCTACCACGAGAAGCTATCGAATTTAAATGAAAAGAATGAATGATGATACTTTTCATTTTTATAAATGTTGGTAAATTATTATTTAGGATGCGCCGAAAGCCTCGCAGGTACGGAGAAGACGCCACTGATTATAATAATACCATGTATTGCTTCTCTTTAATTCTATTTTACAGATTCCTTCAAAAACAACCGAAATTGATGAGACCAACAAAACGGTCATCAAGTCTTCAAGTCTCACATTCATCATTTTCCAACTGAAAATTGAATCACTTTATCCATCGCAATTTCGAGAAAAGATTGCTAGCAGCGAAATGTGCTCACAATCTATCATGTAATTTTGCGGTAATTAGCTTTAGATGATTTATTCAGATTAATGTATTATATGATAGGTCGAAAAAATAGCGAATGAAATATGCAAGTGATCGCGCCGCTTTTTTATGGTTGTAAGTTTAAGTATGGAGTTGTGTTCATTTTGAGAAATGTGATTCCTGATATTGGATATAAGGGCAGCTACTCAGGTCTGCTCCCATTTTTCAACAGATGATGCAACTTAATATCTAAGTATTCTATTTTCATTGAGTAATTACAGTTTGTATCTCGATCAAATTCTACACCCCAAAAGTCGAACAATTATTTCCTCCCTAACATTTTCTTAAGATTCTTGAATTATCACTAGGGATTCCAATCCCAGGACAGCCAATCCCGAGATTGAGAAATTACAAAAACAGCAGCATTCCGTCTACAGTAAGATAATTGGCTGACATAATCGTCAACGTTACGTTTCAATAACCCACTGATGATGATTTTTGATTTCAGGGCGGGAATTTAATTTGAGCTTGTCATTTCACCAATTTGAAGATAAAAATTGGCGAATTACACATTACTAGGATTAGGAATCAAGCTAAACCCTTGGATGTAGAACTTTCGGGGGCACATTGCTCACTGGACCACAGTTTTTGCTTACATTACTATAGTGTTACCGTATATCTTCTATTAAACACCCCCGGGTCTATTTTTTCGCTAAGATTTTAGTTAGGCATTTAATAGAGACCTGGCGTCTATTGGAGAGCCGGCGTTTATTAATTCATGTCAGTGACGGAACATTTTTTTATTATATCTAGGAGTCAGTATTTTCTGAAAATATTAACTGAAGGCTACACATTAAGTGGGTCCTATTATTACAGTATATTATTATATACAGTACTGTGATCAACATGAAGATTATTGCCTCTGCAAAACGGTATTTTGCTTTTTGCCTCAATCAGAAATGCTCCAGTAAACAAAAACAAGTTAAGAAAAACAAGCTTCGTCAGTGCATGAGAAATCGCTTAATTACTTTCATCAATATCACACCAACTATTATCAGAGTCCTAATCCAAAGCACACACATCATCCTCTTCCTCTGACTCAGTTGATGTTAGAACGGAGTTATGTGTAACTGAGGTCGTTTCGAGGATATTTTTGGCTCATTTTTGAAATATTCTATCATGGCATCCTCTGACCCATCTCGAGTATTGGTTATTCCACATGGCTTCATCGAAGACTGTATCTGGGTAACTGGAATATCTTTCATCAAAATCGGATATCTGCTGCAGTCCCGGCGTTTATTGGAGACTCAGCGTCTATTAGAGACCCGGCGTCTATTTATTTATTATCATATTGACTCGGCGTCTATTAGAGATCCGGCGTATATTAGAAGATATACGATAGTATTGTAATCAAGCAGAGGCTATACTGGCCTCTGGTTAACTCGATCCCGGAATCGACCAAATACCTGGGATTAATTTGTTCAGGAAGAATTGTTCTTTACTTGACCGCAGTTGTCATCCACAGCATTAGCCTAACTTGCGGTAAATAGGCATATAAAAGATTCCTCAATCCATAAATCTCGATATTGGGATTTTGGAGTCCTATTATGCCATTAGATTGAGGAAAAATAATTGCAATTTGTTCATATTGCCATTTTACTTGTGGCACAGCTGACATGCTTGTATTTTGTCAATCTCGTTCTGGGTAGCAGAACTTGCAATCTCGAATCCCTGGGATCGAGAAAAGTCTGAATTTTGTAGGCAGGCCTAATCTTTACCAGCCCTGAATCTTTGGATATTGCAGATTGAAAATGCAAAAATCGGGAAATCGCAAGCTTCCACTGTTATTTTCACAGCTGCCAGCATGAATTGTGCATAAGGCAGAATAAGCTCTTAATCGACTTGTCAATCAGGATATTGTAAGTAACCGACGTTTGGCAATTCCGAGTCTCTGCTAATCCCACATTCCGGTATCCCATGTTATTAACATGCACATGTGGTTTCTTATGGCATATTTACAATTATATTCAATCCCGGATTCCCGGGACTGAGATTCTCCGGGATTTTGGCATCCCAGTTCCGCACATAATTCCATTGATAACATACGCATCTGATACATGGAACCTCACGGAGAAGGAAGAGAAATTTCTTCAAGTCATTCAAAGAGCAATGGAAAGAAGAATGACCGGAACTAGACTTGGAAATCACGTCTCAAATGGAGAACTAGTGCAACGAATAGAACAATAGTCATGAAATGTCATTTATGTGCAATGTACATAATCATGCATGAATTTTCATTATATATTACTTGCTTATTTTGTATACTTCTGAACTTCTGAAAATTTTGAATAACTTCTGAAGCATTTTTAACTTTGTTATGTGCCTAAATATTAGGGCTGCTTAAGTTGATAAAAATTTAATTTCTATAGCTGTTGAAATCCATGCACACTACGCTACTCTTAAAAGATGGATCAATAAATGTTGGAAAAAAATTATCTATTTCAAAAATGTTGCTAAAAAAATGCGAAATATTCGATTCGAAAATGTTAAATGCAGGCCTGCATAGGTTTGATAACTGTGGCTGTCCAAATTATATTTTATGCTAAAGCTCATATATCTAATTTGTGTGACAATTATATCAGTCTTCAGATAAGTTGATCGTCACGCGTCATGCACATAAAGCCTCCCTAATCTAGATCAACAGGTCTTTTGTTGTCTTATACGGGAGGTTCAGTATTCGATTTTCCACGACGTAAGCAAAAATATAGCTCTCTCTCAATTTAGACGATTTTTTTATTTTTTTAAAAATAAATACAGTTCCCCACTTAAAAAAATAAAAAAATCGTCTAAATTGAGGGAGAGTTATATTTTTGCTTACGTCGTGGAAAATTGAATAGATCAACAGGGTTTATCTAGGTAAGGCCCGCATCCTCACCGTTGTCCCCAATACCTACATTTCAATTAATTTTTAAAATTAACTGAGGGGCTATCCATCCATAAAGGACATCCACAGCGTGGGGTTGGAAAATGAAGACATTTGCGGACGTGTATGGGGATGGGGTCGTTCATACATTGACATATACTGATGTATATACTATATTGACATTCATGCATTCGTTCAAATATTGAGACATGTATGTTTTCATTGTACAAACATTACAATGAAACATCTACATATGAATGGAAAGTTATGTGAAAATGCGGACATGGGGAGTGGAAAAAGCGATCATTTTGCAAGCGTCCTTTAAGGATGGCCCCTAATATTATCAAATTTGTCTTGATACAATCACATTCAATGGGTAGTGTCAGTAGTAAATTCAAAATAAATTTCTTACGAGCAGCCAAAATTTCCCTGAAGGACCAAAACCAAGTTCATGCACATTAACAAGCCTATTTGGTCGGTGTTTTGGTGGATGATGTTTTGTTCATAAGATGCAACAATTCAGCCAAATTCGAAGAAGGGCATTCATTGCCGATTCAATTGCGAAAGAGGAATCATCGCAGACTCGTGTTTTTACAGTTGCTTCTGAATTTCATTATTGAGCGAGCAGAAAATTTAGTTGTGGTACTCATATGAACATCTAGATTTGAAATTCGTCTCTGTTTCCGCATTCCACGATTCCTGGCAAATGAGCAGTTATGAGCATTTAGGGTCGCCAACAAAACATAACATGATATGCAATGTACTTGCATATTTTTAATTTGCAATTTGATAATATCGACATTTACTTGATAAACGATCGCATGCATTCAGTCTACAATGCGTTGTTTGTTAAGATCGTTGGAAAATATTAGGTTCATGAGAAAACAATGACGGAATAATTTGATTTATTGTCAATATGTTTGGTGTTGTTGCAACGCCAACACACAGACGGACATGTATATTATACAAGCACTGAATCAATGTCGTGGAATGAACTGTCCCTGGAAAATTCCAATGAACTTCGCATAAACCTATTAGATGAGGAATTATATTTTATTAAGTAAGTAAGTAAGTAAGTAATTAAGTAAGTAAAGTGTATATTTCATTTACATTAGAAATCAAGGGTAGTGCACAATCAGAACGGTATGAACATTCTGTATAGTAAAAAATCAGGAAACCATGAGATTCAGCAGCAAATGCAAGCGTTTGTTGAAGAGTGATTAAAATAATCAGTAAATTATAGATACGTCAGATGTATGATAAAGTAAGAAACTGAATGGATACACGCAGCATATCATCTATTCGAAGAATGTGTTATTTGCAAGAATGGTCGCCATTGGAAAGAAGGAGTTTCTTCGACGAGTTGTTAAAGTCTGTGGCTGTATAAAGTTTCTCGACCGAAACGACCTTGGTGGACACATTTGATGTAGCGGATGTTCTGGACAAAGTGAAATATTCTTTAGGAGCCGAATTGTACTTCGTTCACGGCGCATTCTGATGTCAGGAAAATCTTCGCAGTCACAGTTGTCCCCACAGGTGAGTCTGTGCGCTCTACGTTGAATTTTGTTTAGGATATTTTCGTTTTGTGCTGATAAGCCTATCATCAATGGAGAGCAGTATTCCATGACTGAGAGAATGAGACCATAATACACACGAATAAGGCAGGGGCGATCAAGAAACTTCTTCAATACCCTGAGAGCATATAATCGTCGAGATGCACAGAGGTTAATATGCTGTATCTGCCTGTTCCATTTCAGGTCCTCCGTAAAATATACCCCAAGTATTTTGATTTCCGAAGCTAAGGACATATCCGGAAAGTAAGGAGGTACTTGATTTGTTGATTTAGGGATCCACAAATACTTGCACTTACTGATATTCAGACGTAAACCTACAGACGATGACCACTGTAACATATTCTGATGCTCATTATAGGCAGAGAGAAGCGTAGAAGTAGTGATCGGAATTACAAATGTACAATCATCTACATATTTGATGACAGAGGTAGAATCATATCTTGGCTCGAGGGAACTCATCACTAGATTAAACAAAAAAGGACCAAAGAGTGATCCCTGCGGAATGCCAGAGCACACTGTTCGCTGATTGCTAACACAGTTGAATAATTTTACCGCTTGTAGACGGTTTTGCAAATAACTCGCAATCCATTTTATGAATCCATGTGGAAACTTATTTTCCAAAAGAGTATTGATAATAATGTCATGACCAAGTTGATCAAATGCCTTGCTGAAGTCGTAAGCCAAGACACATACTCCAGATGTACCATCGGTATCAAGTGAAACTGTCATTCCTTCATGTATTGCAATTAGGGCTGATGTTGTAGATGACAAAGGCTTGTTTCCAAACTGCAAAGGACCGAAAGTCTGTCGAAGTCGTGATGCCATGCCCACCTCAAGAATCGCTTTTTCACAAACTTTAGAAAGGAGTGGGAGTAAGGAAATCGGCCGTAGTTCCTCCTTGGATACAGGAAAGCTTTTTGGTACAGGAGTGATCAAACTCTTCTTCCAACAGGTTGGGTATTGTCGTGATAAAATGGAAAAGTTAATGATGTGGGTCACAGGAGCAGATATCAATGGAGCAGCAATCTTGTATAAAATACCAGGCATATCTCCCAGGCCAGGTGCTTTATTACCCTTCATTGTGGCAATCATATGGTAGATGGTGGTCACATCAACAATCGGAGCCCATTCGTCGTCCAAATCGCTTTCGAGACTCATCGGCATTAATGGAGTTGGTCTATCTACTTGGCTTGATATGAAGATACCATTGATTTCTTCCACCGCTTCCTCAACGTTATTGAACTGGTTTATCAACACACTCAGAGCCGAGTGCCTCGAACTTCGTGTCCCTTTCACTTCATTAACGACGTGCCACAACTGCTTTGAAGATTTCTCTGCATTTACAGCCCATTCATACTTAGCTTTTCTCAGCATTTCTTTTACCTTCTTATTGAGCTGTTGATACAAAGCGAAATTGCGTTGTAGATAAGCTGTCCATCGACGGTCTATGATACTTTTCAATAGGGGAGTGATGTTGGGCTTGTCACGCGAAGTCATGACCACATAGGAAGCAGGAATTGTTTCCACAAAACACCTTTGTAGTGACTCATTCAAAACATAACATTTTTCGTCCAACGACAAATTCATATTGTACAGAGGTATGAAATTTACACGGCTCAATTCGCTGAAGAAATTTCGGATGTGAGATTCACGAAGGTCGTAGACAATACATGATCTCTCATTAACAGGATCAATTCTCCGCATCGGTGAACAGAAAATGGTGCGGTGGTCTGAGGTTGAGATAGGTGGGCCGACCGTAGTGTGAAATTGATCTGATAATTGACGAGATAATAAGACCAAGTCTAGGATGGCGTTGCCTCGAGTTGGTTCTGTAACGATGTTGCATAAGTCGAATGCACCACTCAGGTACGTAACATCCAGTCGATTGAAATCACCAGTGCATATTATATTGTAACTGGGAAACTTGCGCAACATAGAGTCCAAATTGTTCGACATGTAATTAATTACATCAGAGGATGAGTGCGTCACTGACCACGGTGGTATATAAATGCAAATGAAGCAGATACTTAGTTTTGGGAAAACCAGCCAAATACTGTTTGTTCCAAACGTGTTTCCAGTGGTAGGAAAAGGGTTTGGACAGAGAGAGTTATTTACCCACACAATCACTCCTCTACCCATATGTCCATCTTCACGGTCATCCCGAAACAAGGAACAGTTATTCACGGAGAGAACATCATCCGGGTGATTTGCTGTGAGCCAGGATTCTGTGGCAGCAAAAATATGCGCCGACTTTTCTGATATGGCAGCACGAATATGATCCAACTTTGAAAACACACGATTGACATTGGTGGATAAGATAGCAGGTAGAGGAGGTAAATTACTTCCTGGTAAAATCAATGGCGAAAATTTGCTAGCCTTGATCTCTCTTGTATCTTCCCCCTATAAATCACTACATCCTCTCCTCTGTCTTTTCGTTCTCTCAGCTCTGCTCGCAACTCAGTGTCGTTCCTTTGCTGGAGGGGAGTCAGATCTGGTTTTATGAAGATCTGATTAAATTCAGAGCCCTTCAAGTTACGCGATCGTCTCAGCATCTCATTTCTCATGTTGATTTCCCTGAATTTAACTTTTAACAATCGTGGACGATCTCTGCGAGATCTGCCAACTCGAATGCACTGAGTTATCGCTATTTCATCGATATTTAAGAAAGCTGCCATTTTCTTCACCTGCTCGATATCGTAATCCTTCTTGTCACTAACGGTCCCTGATGCGCTTTCTCGTACACCTATGACAATTATGTTTTTCGAACGGCTTTGTCTCTGCTCAATTTCGCTATAGAGATCTTCCGTAGATATCATGGAGACATTTGAGTTCTTCAAAATATTGATTTCTGCCTGTTGCAGCAATAGCTGTTCTTTCAAACTGGAAATAGCATTTTTCGAGAACTCTTATTGTTTCCATTATCTTAGTCATGTTCTTGTTGACTTCGTCCATCCTGCTCGTGATGCAGGCGGTCAGTTCATCTTTAAATTTTTTAAGTAGACAGTTCACAATTCTTGGCAGACTTACTCCTCTATCTTTCGTGCGTTCCAGAGATGCACAAAACCGCCTGAATCTCACAACAATTTTAGGGTAGTACACAGCTAAAATGCACAGTTCAAATTTTATTCCGCAAGCATGCATGTTAATTATCATTAATGTAGGCAAAGTACAAAAGCTGTATGCAAGAACACAAGGTCTCGAGAAGTTGCAATATTTATGTCATTTTGACTTTGTAGGACACTTCAAATCCAAAGCCCTCTCAACAAATTTACATGAAACAATGTAAATTACTGTAAGCTGGTTTGTCCACAACCACGGCCAAGGTAATATACCTCAATGATTGTGCTACAATAAAAAATGAGTTAAGAATTTACAAAAGTTGTCGTGTATGTTTTGCAATGTAGTCGTTTCTATTATCACTCCACTCCTTCACATCTGGTGATATCACATCTGGTGATAGTGTGCTAACTGCTTAAGAAAATGGTCTAAGAAAACTTGGAAGTCAAAGGGATGATAGTCCGAATCAGTCGTCCGTATGAGACTCGACAAGCGTAAATAAACTATAACATTGCCTAAAATGGAATGGCCGATGTTTGCTACGAGTAGAAACAACACTCGTGATGAAATGTTGAGGAAAATTCGAGCAATTTATAGGCATCATAAGATGCAACCTGATTTGGTTTTCTGACACTCCGATTGTCGGTGTTCCTCTTCCTTCTTTCCCCTACTCTCATTGCCGTGCAGAAAGTATAATGTAGCTTAGAATTTCCGGGAGAAAAAACAGCTGCAAATTTTCGGAAGTTGACTCTTAATTTCCGTGTTATTCAATTTCTCCGTCTTTATCTTAAAGATTTAAAATGAAGAAACAATACTGAGGTTTTGAGGCTTTTGACTTCTAGGAGACTTTAGATCTTAGCTATGATTAATGCTGATTTGAAGATTTAAATAGTGACTTCTTTAAAAGTCTGTTTGTCTATCTTTTTCCGAAGGGGGAATTAAACAATACCGTTTTCTGAAATACCTTTTCCAGTCCAGAATTCAAGTGGGGGGGGGAATATCATAACACCGGCGTGGCAAGTTTTGTGTCCACGACAAGTTTTTTTTTTGACTCCATATCCCTACTTTTATTTCATCGCAATCGCATATTAAACGTCAGTGAAATTGCTAATGACGAATCATACTTGCTTCTATGGAAGATACATAATCCATGATATGTACAGGAGGGGATTATAACATTCCGATTTTGAAATATTTTCAAAATGTTTCACATAAGAAACCATACATTCTGTTTCACTTTTAAAAAATAACGCCTGATAATCACCGATTTTGCATATTAGCACTGGCAGTAACCATGCTTCACTTAGTCTGCTTGTTGAATGCAAACTTTCCGCTAAAGGAATAGTAACTTGCAATTTATATCTTTAATTATATTCTGAAATAAAGTTAAATAAATCATATCGGTAGCATCTGTCTGGCTAGTCAAGCTTCTTAACGTACTAAGAAAGATCAAAACGAATAAAAAGAAAATTTGAAAAATACAAAGTTTTTTATTTATCAAATTGCATTGAATTCAATGAAATGAAGACACTGTCGTCGTCATGCTTTCGAAAAAAACACTCCGACATAGAGTACTTCATTAGTTAGCATGAATAAAAAGTTTTATATATACATATAGGCTACATGAAAACTGGCAGTAGACGATTAAAACTTGAGAATCAGTATACGAAAAAGTAAATAATATCTGGTAAGTCCGAAAATAACAAAACTTCACGCACATGTGTAAAATCAGATGCTTAAACGTTCCTTATCGCATGCTTGAATGAGAATTTTGTTGCTGAATTTTTGGTTCAATGACTTTTTGCTGTGAAGTTGAAATCGGGATTAATGATAGAAAGATGCCGAAATTTTCAACTACAGAGGAAATATTACCAAAGGCAGAAGAATATCGAAGTTGCTGATAAGTTTTTTTCAGGAATCTGAACACTTTGCCTCGAATGGACTCTACAATCCGAAGGCATAGTCCTTGAATTTTTAAGTCGGTTGAGATTCTCTGGCTTGATATTCAATTTTTAGAATCGGTGAAAATACCTAACCGTTTACCCGCCGCTTACAGAAAAATTGTAAACTTGTATTCATTTTTTACTTTTTTCATGTCTTTGTGGGTCAAATAAGTATAATAAACTACAATTTAAGAAAAATAAATTTGTCTTAGTTTTTTAAATGAATGTTCCATTTTTGGAATGTTGGCGGCTGTGATGTCGAAAACGAACATACTTTTGGGATCACAGTATGATTGCTCTAAGAATGGACGATGATTTTTATTGTATGCAACATTTTATCTGATCTATTTTTTATTTAATTTAATGTTTTTATCATGTCATGATGTCTTCGGTATTGTATAATCATTTAAAGAATTACCATCGCCTATCCTTTTGTACCTATAGGCCTACTTAGTGAACCGGTCAATTTTCCATAAAATGAATGATTTGAATATTTTGTTGCAAAACAATTTTCATGTCCATTACATTCATCTGTCAAAGTTTATTTTTCAATTACAGGTTGGCTACATAATATCATATACTATTCTGTATGGAAATGCAGATATTTCATTTCAATGCATCAAGAAACACGTCATTATGAATGATAATCGGCCATGCACATTTCATGAAGTCTCTTGTCGCAACTCTTGCACATTTTTGTAGTATTTCTGGAGCAATACACACATCTACCTTGTGAATACGTTTTGACGAGAAAATGTTGCCCAGATATACGAAATGGCTTTGGTGTGGGTGTAGTAGGTCCCCTGCGTTTCAAATTGGGTTGTCTTGACTTTGCTAAAAGTGCAATGACGAGATCACGTCGAAACTGTAAATGCGGCATTTTGTCTTGCATGACATTTACATGAAGTTTCCAGGCTGCAACAACCACTAAATTCAACATGTTGTTGAACAAATTCCAGAACCATTTTTTGCTACGGAGAACAGGACGATAGGATCCAAGGAGTCTATCCATGAAGTCGACACCTCCCATATATTTATTATAGCTGGAAATGAGAGCTGGCTGGGGAACGTCTTTCTTTTGACTTTGTTGTTTAACCCAGCGACGAGCGGTACCAAGTGGATGGACAGTCTCAAAATTTGATGCCACAGTAACTACAGCATTGTCTTTCCAACGACAAATAAGAATATTGCCGTCGCTTCGGACGTCCAAATCACCCTTCTCTTTCTTTTTCATAACTTTCGTTGTAGCAACAGGACATTGTCCGGTGCGATTTTCTCGAATGGTGCCTGTTGCTTTTATGTTCTTCTCGCGAAGTTTGGAAAACAAACTATAACTGGAGAAAAAATTATCATCATCATCTTGAATTTGTTCAACAGTTTGTTCTAGAGTGAGATGTCGTCTAATTCTAGGCATGATGACACATGAAATGATTGAAAAATCTATTCACATATCTATTATATTTTGAGCTTTATCAAACCATGGATATCCATGATCAAACAATGCAATTGAAATTCAAACTTTACAGACGGCGATAAAAAAGAGAATACGAAGAGCCAGATCGTGAGAAAGTTAACAATTCAATTGTCCGACTTCTATGGTAACTGCAGATGATAATTGCTACAGCGAAGCCTTATAATCACTGAATCCAGGATTGAATTCATCGATCTAAAGTTGGTGTCAATCTTATTCAAAATATACCAGATTTTGTGTCATAAGAGTGATAAATCTACATTGTATGTATGATATCGACATGTTTTTTATTTATGAGTATCAGTATGAAACACGTGCCCGCCAACGTTCCAATATTGGAACATACATGTATATGGAAAGATGCGTGTCATTTGTAAAATATGTGTGTTAATGAATAATAATGGAAAAGAAAATATAAAAGATGATATTAAGATTGAAAAATCGATGATTGGTTTTAGGTAATGATTCATAATAGACTTAAAATTTGAAAATTTGAAAAATCACTAAAAAAAGTAAAAAAATGCGTTTTTCGTGGTTCTAGGGTACTGTACTCAAAGGGTAAAATGGCTAAGTGAGTCTATATATTCAAATTTTTATGCATTGCGAGTAATAAAAAATTGTCAAAGTGACAATAATTAGTATTTGGATAACAAATCTATGTCAACAAAAATGTTCCAATAATGGAACGTTGGCGTGTAAAAGGTTAATCATGGAACTTGGTATAGAAGGATAGAAGGGTTCATTTTGCATATGCTCGATGGAATGATATGTAATATTGCAGACTGATGGCAGATTTCACCGGGGATCATGAATAAAGTTAATCTCAATCCATCAGTAGACGAGTTTCGGGCTCAGTAATCCGATATCATCAGTGATGAAAATACGTTGATTATTTGTCATCTTCCTTTATGCACTGCATTTCAAGTGACATCTTTTTACATTGCACACGTGATCCTATCAGAGCTCCACTTCGACTTCGATAGCAGTTTGATGAAGGGAGAAGCTCGGGTTGACATATGCTTAATCACAGTCTACTTTAAAAAATAAAATCAATTTTTGTAAATTTTTCCTTTTACAAAATATTATAGAGTTCTGAAAGATGGATTGATGCCTCAATTATATTGTTTTCAATCAAAATAACAGACCCGCCAATCCATAATTGATCTCAGCACCTCAAGAAAAGAAAATCAAGCTGCGTCAATCATTTGATATTCAAACACCAAAATCGTCCTAAATAGCAGATTTTGGTTGTATATTCCGAATTATTTTATATCATACCACTTCTTAGAAGTTTAACTGTTTCGCTACAAGTGAATTAGACGAACTCATTGAAGGACAGACAGACAAACAGGTCGATGGTTTTATCAAATGAAGACAACTTATCTGAAGATCGGTCGACAAAACAATGAAAATTCTTAAAAAAAGAAGAGAATGTATGCATAACCTTAGTGATTATCTTTCGAAATGTATTCTTTTTCTCCTTGTTTATTGATGAGGTTTCAACCTGAAACATTAATGACAATCTTATGTACGCAACAATATCAATTTCTGTGAAACGTGTTCAATATCGTTCAATTATGAATATCAAATAATGCTATTTCTGAGACACATTATGGTTTGCATTGCTTCCCATGTTGTTCGGTACTTTCCTTGGAGACTTTGATAGAGTAAGTGCAGGTTCATTTGAAAACAATTTTTTTTCATAAAATTGTTATTGATTTACCAATGTACCTACCTATCGAGATATAATTCTAGACGATGTTTTGTTCACTGGTTGTACATTGATTAAATTTATTATGTCATGAAAATACAAATGGCTATGCGGATGCTTATATAGATAAAATAGATTTTGCTGTCCCTACTTTATTCGTAGTTTGTTTTTCGCATGAATGAAATTTGATGATATGAGGAAAACTGCTTGCAAATTACAGAGTTTTCCTCAAACATGAAAGTCC